>SJYX01021659.1:0-12454 GCA_006410675.1 Oreotragus oreotragus
TTTTTTAATTTATTTAAACTTCTATAAATGTAAATTTTATTAAGGTAAGAAAAGTAGTTAATAATAAGGATTTTCAGTGACTTATTATAAATACTTCTGCTATATATATATATATTGCCTGTGTTGGAAAGTAAGATAAATAATGAGAGAGAAGAAAGAAGGGAAAGAGAATGAAAGAGTAGCTCTTAGGCTAAAAAATCTATAGTAGCAAATAAAGAAAATTAAAAAGAAAAAGTTTAAAAAGTAATAAAAGAGAATATAACATAGATATTCAGTTGAATTTAAAAAAATGTACCTGTCTTAGCAACTAAGTGGTGTTATCAAGAAATTTTGAGTTCTCTGCCTGTGATGTATATTTATTCTTCCTGAAACACAGCTATAAGAATTAAAATAATGAAAGTTTTAAACTAGGAAACATAAATATCTCTAATTTTCTTCCTTCCTATGGGTAAAAGAGTTATTGATGTTTAAAGGTTGACAATATGTACCACTGAAATAGTTTGCATTTCTGCATTAGTTTCATATTGAAAAGACTTTTGCTCAAGCATTTTGATCCACTTGACCTTTACTTCTTTTTCAACTTTGTATATCTATTAAGTATTTTTAAATTAAAAAAAAGTTTTACAACTTAACTCCCTCAAAAAGTAGAATAGTTATCATGTTATGATTCATCATTCAAGATTAAATAGAAATCTTATTAGAGAATCTATTGAGAAAATAAATCAATGATAATTATTCTTTAGCATAATTTCTGTAGCCTAAAGAAATTAGTTTGTGATCTGTTAGAATAACAATAAGATATAACCATGGTTTCTGCAGACATGGCAGGGTATTATCCATCCTATCAAATCATTAAATAACTTCACTTATAGAGAGTTTGTAACTGTACACAGTCTATCTTAAAACATCAAAAAATCATTATGTTTAATTTGTTATTGATAACCAGTGGTCTCTGAAATTTATTTTATGTAAAAAAAAAGAGAGATTTTCACTCATTTAGTAATTTTTAAATAATATGAATCTTTTCAAATGTAAGACATTGGAATGAATGAGTGGAAATGACAAGCTTAAAACCTGAAGTGAGGGACAAGCTTTAGCTTGTATAAAGGTTCTTTATGTAAAGACTCATGACCATTATTTTCTGGGCTGTAAAAATCAGCTACCTGAGCATTATTATTTGAAGTGTATTTTCAGAACTAAAAAGCCATTAGCATTTTCATAAGATTTATTTTTTTAACAGATGAGAACATAGACACTCATAAAAGACTAGAACCCAGGTTATTTAATTCTAAATTTACAGCATAAAATCTTTTCCCACAGTGCTCATGTGCTTTTATATGTTAATTATTTAGCAAATATATATTGAAAAAACCCACACTGTGTAATAATGTATGCAGAGGGTAGTGGGGTAGGGGTATAAACATGAATAATATATAATCTTTGTCTTATGTGAATTCATAATCCAATGGGAAAGATAAGACTCAAAAAGTGTGATGATACATATAAAAACTTTAAACACCATGCCTGGCACATAGGAGATCCTGAAAGCCAAAATCCAAATATGAACAACAAAGTGCAGTCCAGTGTATTTAGTGGTGTAAACAATAGTGTCTATCCTCTTTCAAATTTGAAATTCAAATTCTAGTACTCTTATGAGTGTGGAGGTCAACCTAGATGCTTTTTGATATGGCCAGGAGTTTCTTTATAATACAGATACAAAATCACAGCATTTGAATTTTAAGCACTGCTTCTTGGCTTTATAGTCTGCATAATATATTCATCTACCTCCCACCCCCTCACCTTGATAATAAGACAGTATGGTTTTCTTTTAATGAACCATGAGACTATTTGCAGTCATTTTCCAATGTTACCCATTGCCTTGGAGATCATCACTTCATGACCCACTTTATAGTCCATTTCATCTTGGCAGTTGACAGCTACTTTGGAATCTGGAGTTGGGCAACATTATTTTGTGCCATTGTAGTGGAAGTGGGGTTTTATAATACAGATACAAAATCACAGCATTTGAATTTTAAGCACTGCTTCTTGGCTTTATAGTCTGCATAATATATTCATCTACCTCCCACCCCCTCACCTTGATAATAAGACAGTATGGTTTTCTTTTAATGAACCATGAGACTATTTGCAGTCATTTTCCAATGTTACCCATTGCCTTGGAGATCATCACTTCATGACCCACTTTATAGTCCATTTCATCTTGGCAGTTGACAGCTACTTTGGAATCTGGAGTTGGGCAACATTATTTTGTGCCATTGTAGTGGAAGTGGGGAGCCTGCAGAGTTCAAACATGGAATTGGGAAGTTGTCTGAAGTGAGATTTAAAGCACTGGCCATGTAATTCTATAATCACACTGGGAATGAAAAAGAAATGGACACATTTGAACATTTTCCAAAAATTATTCAGAAGCTATATTGATGAATTTAATTAAAAATAAGATGAAGAGAGGTGATCCAAGAATGACTCCAGTGCAGAAAGAACAAGCAGTATTTCACTTATCATGTAAAAGCAACATAATTTTGGAGGAGGGGGTCTTTTAAAAAATATCTAACAATATAAGTGTTGCCATAAATGTATTCTGTATTATGTTTCAGAAATTTGTGTACTTTTATTTGATCCTATTGCTTCACTCTGAATCAAGACAATCAGAATATCCACTGTGGACATGAAAAATTGTCAGCTCTTCTGAAAATGGTATTAATCTAAAGTAAAAAAAAAATCAAATTACTTTACAACAATATGCTATTTTCTAAGGTTTTCAATGTTTTTAACTTTTAAATTCTGACTATTTTCATTACAGTGGCAAAATTTGTGGGAGTTTTCTCCATATTCTTTTCCTTGATTATATATTCATACAATTTGTGTCTCTAGATGTATAACATTAGGGATATCAGTCATTTAATTTCAGTAGTTTCTGTGTTCTTGTTTGTAACAAATAAATTAGTTTGAAGGACCCTTACAGAAAGATCATCTATTTCAACTCTCTCATTTTATGGTTGTAAAAACTGAGACCCAAGCAGAATAAGTGACTGACCCATTGTTTTCCTCATTCATCCTAAATGGGAGGGTAGGAAAGAGAGAAATCAATAAAACCTGTACCATGAATTGAAGAGTTTTATAATTACATGAAATTGCCTTTTCTCTATGATAGAACTATTAGCTTTTTGGGGGAAGTATTGTATAATATTTCTAACATCCAACAAAGTGTAGTGCCTGTAGTAGGCCCTCAATAAAGACTTGCTAAAATCCACAGTGCTCACAGGATTTTAAACTCACCTTCATCTTATAGTTGACTAATTTGGCAGATAAACTTGGATAGTGAATTTTGTAAATTTACTTGCAAAAAAATTTAAATAATTGATCGAGGTTTGGCAGTAGAAACAGGAAAAGTTGAGGTGAAGTGAAGTGAAGTGAAGTTGCTCAGTCGTGTCCGACTCTTTGCGACCCCATGGACTGTAGCCTACTAGGCTCTTCTGTCCATGGGATTTTCCAGGCAATAGTCCTGGAGTGGATTGCCATTTCCTTCTCCAGGGGATCTTCCCAACCCAGGGATCGAACCCAGGTTTCCTGCATTGTAGACAGATGCTTTACCATCTGAGCCACCAGGGAAGTCCATAGTTGAGGTAGGACATACTAACTCAAAATTTTGGAGAACAAGCGTCATCGTGTCAGAGAGAAAGTATAATGTTGGCTTCCAGAGGCTACGGTCAGGGGAGAATAGAGAGTTATTGTTGAACAGGTATAGAGTTTGTGTTCCAAGATGAAAAGAGTTACGGGGATAGATGGTGGTGATGGTTGCATGACAATGTCAATTTATCTAATATTTTTGGATTTTACACTCAAAAATGGTTAAGATGATAAATTTTATGTTATATGTATTTCCCCACACACACAAAAAAAATTTTAAGGAAGTAACTATCCTAAAAATGATATCTTCCAAAAGGGGAAAAGGAGTCATTGTATCAGTGAGTAGTTTGAAGGTTTATACTTCTACCATGTATCATAAATTCTTTTCCATTTGCATAGTGATTTAAAAAAATAGGTATGGAAGCGTGATGAAAGAACTAGTTCAGTTCAGTTTAGTTCAGTCACTCAGTCATGTCCGACTCTTTGTGACCCCATGAATCACAGCACGCCAGGCCTCCCTGTTCATCACCATCTCCCGGAGTTCACTCAGACTCACGTCCATCGAGTCCATGATGCCATCCAGCCATCTCATCCTCGGTCGTCCCCTTCTCCTCCTGCCCCCAGTCCCTCCCAGCATCAGAGTCTTTTCCAATGAGTCAACTCTTTGCATGAGGTGGCCAAAGTACTGGAGTTTCAGCTTTAGCATCATTCCTTCCAAAGAAATCCCAGGGTTGATCTCCTTCAGAATGGACTGGTTGGATCTCCTTGCAGTCCAAGAGACTCTCAAGAGTCTTCTCCAACACCACAGTTCAAAGCATCAATTCTTTGGCACTCAGCCTTCTTCACAGTCCAACTCTCACATCCATACATGACTACTGGAAAAACCATAGCCTTGACTAGATGGACCTTAGTCGGCAAAGTAATGTCTCTGCTTTTGAATACACTATCTAGATTGGTCATAACTTTTCTTCCAAGGAGTAAGCGTCTTTTAATTTCATGGCTGCATTCACCAACTGCAGTGATTTTGGAGCCCCAAAAAAGAAAGTCTGACACTGTTTCCACTGTTTCCCCATCTATTTCCCATAACTAGAGAAATGTCTATTGAGAAACCAGATCATTTATGGTTTCTTAATATTTGGTTAAAAAATATTTGTTGGCAAGGTCCCATATTCTTGTTTTACTTCCACCAAAAATCATGTCATCAACTTCTCTCTGAATCTCATTCAGATTGACATTACATAATATAGGATATGGGCCTATTACTGTCTGAGAATCAGTGACTAATCAAAAAATGCTAGAACAAGTCACAAAGCATTAAATTAATTTTAATTTTTTTTTCTAATCTAAGATGAAAAAACCCTGACAGAGTAATGACTTTATCAAAGCAATTAATTAATAGTAACCTCTAATTTCCTATCACATTACAAAAGTGAGGCAATAAAGCTCTTGGTTACAAATTTATTTGCTGCAAAGACATTTGGGGATTGTTATTTTTAATGTTTCTGCTTCCCTATAAGCCATCAAGCCATATTGTGGAGTGAATCTATACCTTTGAAGTTGCTAATTAAAGGCTAAATAACAAGGGGATTCTATAGCTAGAATGTGGAAATATTCCTAAACATTTAGCACATCTTCACCAGATATGTATGTGGCCAATAGAATGTTGTGTCTCTTTGTTACAAGATATGACATATATTGTTTCTGCTTCTCTATAAGCCATCAAGCCATATTGTGGAGTGAATCTATACCTTTGAAGTTGCTAATTAAAGGCTAAATAACAAGGGGATTCTATAGCTAGAATGTGGAAATATTCCTAAACATTTAGCACATCTTCACCAGATATGTATGTGGCCAATAGAATGTTGTGTCTCTTTGTTACAAGATATGACATATATACATGTATATGTGCATACATACACACACAAACACACACACACACACACACACACACACACACACACACATACAGTCTCCAGGCCAGAATACTGGAGTAGGTAGCTGTTCCCTTCTCCAGGGGATTTTCCCAACCCAGAGACAGAACCAATTGTAGGCAGATTCTTTACCAGCTGAGCCACAAGGGAAGCCCATATACACATATGCACAGATATACATATATATATATATATATATATATATAACATGATATATTTTTCTGTGAAATGGAAAAATAAACCTGTACATGATAGGACTAAGCTTTAGCTAACTAGTTTAAGAAGATTTATAATTTATTAATTGATCTAAAGCACGTTCAGAGAGATTGCATGTAATCACTTCAGAGAAACCTGTTATTCTTTTAGATGCCTTGAGTTCTTAAATACTGTTATGCAGGTATACTAAAAATTCTACTTTAGTTCTTCCTTTATCTTCTTTCACTTTTGCTTTAACCATTGAAACATATATTTCTCAGAGATTACATAGACATATATAGATAGAGACATATATATTATATATGGTAACATATCAATCAAGATACATTAATTGATTACTTACTATAGGCAAGGAGTTTGCCATATAAGTAGGCAAAAGATTCAGGCAAGAGGTAGGACTTGAGCCAGATCTTGAAGACCAGGTAGAACTTAGATGTATTTGAGAAGAGAGGCTCATACCACAGTACTGGACTTCTCCAGTCTGACTTCAGTATTTCTAGTAACAAATACTCAAAAATCAGGTTTTATGTCATTAAAATTTAAGTAATAAATGGAAGTAGTAAAAACAACTTTTGAAAGAAAAAAGCCTTTAAATATACAGAAATTTTGTGACCCCATAGACAGAAGCCCATGAGGCTTCCCCATACCTGGGATTCTTCAGGCAAGAACACTGGAGTGGGCTGCCATTTCCTTCTCCAATATTCTTTCTACCCTACATTAACTTTAGTTTAAATATTGTACTCTGATAGTCTTTCTACCTGGGGTAGATCAGTAAACTAAAAAGTCTGACTATTACTGTTTAAGTCAGAGTTATCACATTATTTCTCTGAATGCCAGTGTGAAAAGGTAATACATGGGTAATGGGGTCATAAAACCTTTCAAATATCTCTGAAATACAATAAATGATTTTTAACGACCCATCTGTCACTCTGTTCTCTGACCTCTAGGACTTCAAATTTTCCTATTTCAATTCCAAGTAGGCAACTTTAGATAAATGATCAAATTTTAATGGTTTTGCTCTGATATTGAGTGTATGTCCAACTCACTATAGTGACACCTAACCCTTTGCACTTATCCTCTGTATATAATAGCATTATGTCTCTGATTTCATTTCACTCTTAAAATGATGTCTGCAACTCCACTGAGCTTCACTCAGGCTTCCTATCCTTGTGTCCCCTGGCATTAACAATTCTTTCTCATTTGCTCTACTTTTGTATTGGTAGTTGCATTTTCAGACAAACTGTTACATGCCTATCTTCACTTTGCCAAGTAGCATATGAATGATTAATGGGCAGTGTCAGTAATAATATCCTCATCTTCATATGCAAATCTGTTCTACAAAACACTAGTGACTACAGTAGGGAAAAAAAAAAAAACACAACAACTAATCAATTCCTAAACAGAGGAGTAGAGTTTACTGCTTAACAACATGGTAACTGGCATCAAACCTGCCTCGTTTTAAGCTTGATTTTGGTCAATTAGTTTGAGTAGATTAACTTCGGTGGTGCCTCAGTTCCCCCACCTGCAAACTGTGGATATTAATAATACATTTTCATGGGGTAGTTGTGAGACATATGAGTAATACATGTAAATCTCTTAGAAATGTGTGTACATAGTAACTTTCAATAATTAACAGCTATTATTATAATCGTTTATACCTGTTTTTTCAAGAATGATTACTTGCTAACTTGGTCAAGTCTTCCTATCTTGATTCTATAAAGCCATACCTGAAAATACTCAATCTTGATTACTGAGATAAAATGAGAGAGATGTGGGTTTAAAATACATGTATCAAAAGATTTGAACACTGTGACATTTACTCATAGGCATCTACTAATGATTTTAAAGACAATAATCTTATTTTATATATGAAAAAAAAGAAAAAATAAAGAGATCCCTCATCAGTTTTTAGAACCCTGTTATTTTCTAGATGTTAGTTGACATTGTCTTTGGTCTCAATGGTGTTTAATTTTGATTTTTAAAAATTATATATTGAGTCTACCTTCATACCCTGACAATAATTCTGGTTAACTCTGAATGCTCACTCTTTGTTCCTCACTCCCAATCTCAAGCTGCTTCATTTTCTTTGGATGGTCACATTCGCTGCTGCTGCTGCTGCTAAGTCACTTCAGTCGTGTCCGACTCTGTGTGACCCCATAGACGGCAGCCCACCAGGCTCCCCCATCCCTGGGATTCTCCAGGCAAGAATACTGGAGTGGGTGTCACATTCGCTACTCACCTTCATTCCTCCTAGGGTTGGCTCATCACCTTGTACAAGTTGTCTCCGAGGCACCTTGAACAAACTCTGCATGCTCCGCTTTCTCTATTGCTCACTCCTTTTGTCAGAAATGTACCCCCCTTTGCTCTCCACCAGATGATCTCTTCCTCTTAAAGTCACTTAGACTTGAATAATAAGAAACATGTTTAAGAATTTAGAGTAGATGAATTGGTTATTGCTGACTACCTCAACAGCTTCCCATGTGCCAAAAGAAACTCTGATACAGGCGCATGTCTGGAGATGGGATGGGGAACAGGCTCATAAGAATATTTAATAGAAAAATGAGTCAGAGGAAAGCTTTGTTATTTTAATGACTATAAATATGTAGTTATCTTAGTTTTCTCCGTTAATGGTCACAATCCAAGTAGGAAATAGGATAGATTAACTCAAAATAGTGGAGGTAAAAGGTGAGGACAGTGAAATGGCAATGAGGGGTGCACATTGGGTCGTGATGAGAAACACAGGACTGACTAGGAAGAAAATGAAGTGGAGCCAAGAGAGGGCATTATAACTAAGAAATTTTGGAAGGGCCCAGGAAGACTTAATGAGGCTGAAGAGCAGGTACAAGAGAAGCAGAAGTGCGGGCAGGGTGAGGCCTGAATGTCACGATCTGAGGGTAGTATTTTTTTAACTTAAAATTTTAGAAATTGATGTTTTTCAGGTGTAGCCATGGCTCTGAAGCTGAGGACCATGGGAAATAAGAGGTCAAGGAATTATGAGATTAGGCTGCTATCTGGCAATCTTCATAGATACTGGTCTCCAGAGGATGAAAAGATTAAAATCGACCTTAAGAAAGAGCCAGATCCCAAAAATCTCCATGAAGGTGTACACAACAGAGACAAGGGGAATGGTATATATTTCAATAAAATATTGTTTAAATAAGAGTGGAAGAGACATGTCCTAGTGTTTTGGAAGTTAAAAAAAAAATGCAACTAGGAGAGTTTCACCATGACTTTAAGTCTTTACATGTGGAGGAGTTATAAGATTAATGAAGTGGGGGGAGGTTGAGGATAAGAATTAATTTACATTCATTTGAGAGATCTTTCAGGAAGTAGGAAGACTTCCATAGGAGTAATCCAAGTAGGAGAAATCCAGGTTTTCCTTAAAGCAAGGAGTCTACATAGAGGAAGTGTTCTGTGAAAAAGCTAAGGGCCCCTACTTTCTAGTACATTGCTGACCAAAATAATTTTCTGCAATGATGGATATGGTCTGTCCATATGATGGATAATCTGACTGTCAAATAGGTAGTCACTACCCACATGTGTTTATTAGAAGGACTGATGTTGAAGCTGAAACTCCAATACTTTGGCCACCTGATGAGAAGAGCTGACTCACTTGAAAAGACCCTGATTCTGGGAAAGATTGAGGGCAGGAGGAGAAGGGGACGACAGAAGATGAGATGATTGGATGGTATCACCGACTCAGTGGACTTGAGTTTGGATAAACTCCGGGAGTTGGTGATGGACAGGGAGGCCTGGTGTGCTGCAGTTCATGGGGTCACAAAGAGTCAGACACGACTGAGCGACTGAACTGAAGTCTCATGTGGCTGTTGAGTAGCTGAAATGCGGTCTGTGAGACTAAGAGACTGAATTTATACTTTTTTTCAATTACAATTAGTCTAAATTTATATTGAGGGCTTCCGTGATAGTTCAGTTTGTAAAGAATCCACCTGCAATGCAGAAGACCCCAGTTTGATTCCTTGGTGGGGAAGATCTGCTAGAGAAGGGATAGGCTATGCATTCCAGTATTCTTGGTAAATAGCCATATGTGGCTGGTGGCTATTGTATTGGACAATGCAGTTCTAAAGTCTTTCTGATAGCTGTCAATAAATTTATGCTTAGTTATGATAAAAGGTTACCCTTTTAAGTGAAACAGTTCAGTTCAGTCGCTCAGTCATGTACAATTCTTTGTGACCCTATGAACTGCAGCACGCCAGGCCACCCTGTCCATCACTAACTCCCGGAGTTCACACAAACTCATGTCCATCGAGTCAGTGATGTCATCCAGCCATCTCATCCTCTGTCGTCCCCTTCTCCTCCTGCCGCCAATCCCTCTCAGCATCAGGGTCTTTTTCAATGAGTCAACTCTTTGAATAAGGTGGCCAAAGTATTGGAGTTTCAGCTTCAGCATCAGTCCTTCCAATGAACACCAAGGTCTGATCTCCTTCAGAATGGATTGGTTGGATCTCCCTGAAGTCCAAGGGACTCTCAAGAGTCTTCTCCAACACCACAGTTCAAAAGCATCAATTCTTCGGCACTCAGCTTTCTTCACAGTCCAACTTTCACATCCATACATGACCACTGGAGTCTAGTGCTTTTCAAATTAGACCATATAAGTGGTCATCTATGAATAAAGTGAAAGTGAAAGTCACTCAGTCGTGTGTGACCCTTTGTGACCCCATGGACTATATTGTCCATTGAATTTTCCAGGTCAGAATACTGGAGTGGGCAGCCTTTCCCTTCTCCAGAGGATCTTCCCGATTCAGGAATTGAACCCAGGTCTCCCGCATTTCATGCAGATTCTTTACCAGCTGAGCCACCATGAAAACCCAAGAATACTGGAGTGGGTAGCCTATCTCTTCTCCAGCAGATCTTCCTGACCCAGGAATCAAACCAGGGTCTCCTGAATTACAGGCAGATTCTTTACCAACTGGCTATCAAGGAAGGTTAACCTTAATTAGCAAGGTTAACTTTATTATGTGCCAACTACATGTACAATGTCATAATAAGCAGTATCTTCATAAACTGCACATGGCATAGTCTTAACCACAGCTGAAGGGAGGACGGAATATATAGGGTGAAGTAGAGATATTGGATACAGGGAGACAAAATGTAATTAAGACTCCAGCTCATGTACATCTTATTTGAAATCCTGATTTCACTATATCATTTGTGTATTAAGATTTCAGAAGTGACTAAAGTGTTGTAGCATGTGAGTGAGAATATTAAATTTGCTGGTAACTGACTGACTGATGGTGCAGCTTAACCTCTTGGTTGAGGTCAATGTTATTTGTCAAAAAATGCTGACTACTAGGCTGTTCTGCAGCAATGTTCTGAGTATACAAGGAAGCTTTAAAATAGTTTGAAGAAAGGCAGAGACGGAATGATTGATTGATGGAACACTAATCTGGTTATTGGCAGTTTCTGGAATTAAATAGTATACAAGTTGTAGATAAAATTTAACAGGTATCTTGGAACTGTGACAAATTAATAATAGTAAAAAACATGGCTTTGTGCAATAATTTTAAATTTGCTTAATATCCATGTGTTTCACACATGGAGTTAGTATACTATTATATTAATATATAACATTTATATTTATAATATTATATTTAAATTAATATGTTATTAACCCAAAATTATGGTTAAGTTTTCTTAGTTTGCTTATGGTTATCCATACCATTAGTGGGACAAAATTTACAAGGTTTACTTGAAGGACATAAGTGGAATAGTAAAACAGTTGGGGTTTGATGCAGACTTCAGGTTATTATTTAGACTTATTTATCTACCAGTAAATGCAGAAATATTTCTAAATAATTAAGTTTCAAACAGCAGTGATATTCCTGCGAATCTAACATGATTTTAAAGTTTATTTTCCAAAGAAGAAATCTATCATCTATAAAACCTCTATGGGTGAGATGCCAGTGCTGCTTAAGTCAACTTAATAGATTAGCCCAGCATTATATCAAAGATGCTAGTTTTTTATATTTTATTTCTATTGCTAAAGAAATAAACTTGTACTTCTCACATAACCTTGAAAGCACAAAGGAAGGGTTCTTATTCCACTGCCATAAATTAATCTACAAGAATACCTTGAGAAATAAAAGGGAAAAATCCAATGGTACCAATAAAATAGGAGTATCTTCCTCTTCATAGGCTTGCTATGAAGACCATGTGAAATAAGGTATATATGTAATGTTCTTCACTCCATGCCTAGTATCCTGTAGGTTTGAAAAAATGTCAGTTCTCACCCGTCTTCCCACGAATTTATACTACATCAAAGCCCGTCATGTTATTATCTGAAAAACTCATCACCATCATCCATGACAACTCTAGATATAGACTTCTCAAGAAAGCATGGGAAAGGTTAATAAATATCTCTAGATTATGCAGATAGAAAAACACTGTCAGTGTTGGTTTAAGCATCCCAGATCCTACCTTGACATTTCAATCACAAACCTTATCCACCTTCCAAATGTCAGGGCTTGCATTGGGCTTGTTGCTGTAGATGATAAAAGCTATTAGGGGGGGAAAAATAGTGTGGACAAAATAAAGAAATATTTTATTTCCTTCCCAAAGACCAGAAGAACATATTTAGGGACTGAAAAGTATAGTTAAATATTCTATAACCTGTCTCCCCAAAATATAGAAAAATTATGTAATTG
>SJYX01021659.1:26481-78174 GCA_006410675.1 Oreotragus oreotragus
CACACACACACCCTTGAACATTTGAGTTCAACAAACACTTCTTAAGTCTTGGAAGTTCCAAAGAACTTTGAAACTCCCTCCCCTTTCCCCAGCAGAGCAACTGAGGCATTCACAGTGTCAAATACACGTTTAGTGTGAAAGGCCTTGGCCATATTTTAAGTGTCCATTCCCCACCCTTTTCCCAGCCCCAAATGCAGAGAACGGAGAAAGGAAAGCACTTGGCCTTCGTGCCCCAAGACAGCACGACTTTGTTCCTTTCTTGAACCCACAGGCCCCGTGCTAAGTGCTTAGAATGACACCCTCAAGGCAACATCTTCGGGTTTCTAAGATGAGGCTGCACCTATTTCTCCCCTCGGACCCTGGGGGTCACAGCTAAGCGGTTTGCTTGACCGCTGCGAGGGCTGCCATGACATGGTCAAGGCAGCAGGGCACGGGCTGAACCACCAAGCTCCCTTTTGGCCGAGAAACTGAGCTGTAGCCTGGCAAAGACAGCTCTTCTTCACTGTCTCCTGGGGCGCCAGGCAGGTGCCTGCAGCGTCCAGGCAGCAGCACAGACAAGGGCGGTCGGGGCCACTTTGGCCTAGCCGCTTCAGGGGTCACCAAGACCGAGCTCAGTAGTAGCAGTGCTGCCACCAAGAAAGCGGGAGAGCAGACTTCTCTTAAGAGAGAATGGAAGTGAGAGGTCTCAGTTCCCGACGGAGGCTCCGTGACACTATAGTAGAAGTGGTGAGAAGTGGTGAGAGAAGTGGGAACTGGCTCCCAGCCTGTCCGAGGTAGCTGGACCTAAGGAAGAGACTGAAACTCTGGTTCTGCTACTTGGGACCATTTGGCAGAGCAGTGATTATATGGCAGAGGCTACAGGGGGGACGGGCAACAGATTGGAGGCTCGAACCCCACGGAGCGCAGAAGAGAAGGGAGTCGTCGGCTGCTGAGGGGACTGGACTGGTTGCCTCAGTAGCTCTAAAAGTTAGGAATGGGGAAGGAATTGGGAGCAGTGGTAAGGTTCGGGCTCCTTCGCTTTTCCGGAGGGACCTTGGGTCACTTCTCTCTGTCTTGGTTTTCCGATTTGTAAAACGGAGCTTTTGGTTCTGCTCCAATAGGGAATCTTCTGATTCCCTCCATCCCCACTGAATTGAGCCACTTTGCAGGACTCGGAAATTTAATTTGGCAGTGAACATACTGCCAAAGTCCACACCCAAGTTCTGTTTCGCCAAGCAAAACCCTTTGCCGTTTCCGTGAAGCATCTGTTGAATGTTCTGTGATGCCGCACAGGTGGCGGCGGCATCGCTGCCAAGTTCTCGAACTGTACAACATCGTTAGAAATGCTTTGTTAGCGAATAGTAATTTATAAATATCAAAGAGAAAAAGCATGTCTTTTAAAATAATTAAGCACTCATCTTTTAAAATGCCCCGTGTTCTCTTCTTCTATCCACATGAACACGCAGTGCTTCATCCTGGCTTGTCTGGCGGGACTTAGGTTTATTTTGTCGGAGGCTGAAACATTGGATTTACTAAAAGAAAAAAGTGAAAATATTAATCCCTATAATGTATTTGCCAAGGCACAGTAGACTGCCGAGCGGAGAGCCAGAGATAGCATCGCCGAAGCCAGGGACCTTTTCCCTCTCAGCGGCTCCCGGGGAACCGGTTCGGCTTGGAGATGCTGACGCAAATTACAATGGAGAGGAGGAAGGTGATGAAAATAATAATAATAATAACAGTGATTATGACCATTATCATTACTACTACTACCACATAACTGGCTCTTTAAGAAGTTCTCTCTTTCTCCCTTAGAAGGACAAAAGTGCCGAAGGGACCCAGGGTGAAGGCCACTCAGGGAATAGGAAGGTTCCTGGTGCAGCAGAGAGAAAGTTAGCTAGTCCAGTGGCTGTAGTCCTGGGCTTCCGAATTCGGGGAAACAACCAGGCAGGCAAGGTTGCCTTTGAGCGGCGCTCGCCGCTCGGCCGGGAACCGAGAAGACCTAACCGGAGCCCGGGACGCAGCCGTGCTCCGGGCGCCGGGTTCAGCCCAGAGCGCCGACTCCGCTTCCCCGGCCATGGCAGCGCATCCTGCCTTTTCGGGTTCCCTAGGCGGCCGGTTAGCCGGGCCCTGGCGGATCCGATGGGCTTTGGAAGTTTTGGCAACACTAGCCGGGAGAACAGAATGTATGGAGAAATTTAGCGCGCACTTTTAAGATCAGGCAAGCAAACTCGAAACAGGTACATGCCGGCGCGCTCTATCGTAGAGAAAGAGGTTTTCTCCAACCTCCGCCTCAAGTGTCCTGGGAATCAGGCCAAAGTTTTCATGGCTTTCCCTTCCCTTGCTTAGGTCTATGGAAGTTTTCCTTGTAAAAGGGAGTTATTTACTGCGAAGTCCTAGTTTGATGCAAAACCCCAGCGTCCCCAAAGAGTTTCCAAAAACTCGCCCATTTCCTAAGAATATAGACATGCTTTTGCAGCTTTTCCACGGGGGACATTTCCCCCCACGTCAAATAGGTACCTCCCCAAGCCTATTGGTTAAAAAATTCAGGGACACATTAAAGAAGATTGTTACTAATTAGGAAAAAGTTCCTCCTCATATAAGATTTGCGGAACTTCCTTAAAAAATAATATTAATTTGCTGCAAAAGTTCAATGCTCAGAGAGCCCTATTTTAACAAACCTAAAAGATTTGTGATCGATTTAAAAATGTGTGACCTGGCTCTAGAAAAATACTCCAAGGCAGGTATTTTTGCAGAGCAAAAGAAGCTACACAAAAATTGTACAAGGAGATTCCCTCTGCCCCTTGTTTACCATAAGACATAAATGAAAGACATTTTGATTACCCTTCCACCCATATTTCTTTTCCTTAGTCTTAAATCCCAAGAACNTGTGTGACCTGGCTCTAGAAAAATACTCCAAGGCAGGTATTTTTGCAGAGCAAAAGAAGCTACACAAAAATTGTACAAGGAGATTCCCTCTGCCCCTTGTTTACCATAAGACATAAATGAAAGACATTTTGATTACCCTTCCACCCATATTTCTTTTCCTTAGTCTTAAATCCCAAGAACCAGAAGGGTTTTCTCTTTTTTGTAATTATAGAATTGTATAAAATAATGCTTTTAGCATTTCATAGTTTTGAAATATGAAATTCCAACCTGGAAAAACTCAGAATCATATCCATAATGAGCATCACTGAGGTACGACATACTCTCAGTAAACTGTTATAATATTTTATGCAGCAAATTTCTCTCTTACTGTTTCTCAACCAGGGTCATTGAATAGAGAAAAAAAAAAAAAACTTAGAGATGGCTCATTAAACATGAAGTCTTTTCTAAGTTGCTCTGATTATTTTTAATGAAAAAAACAAAGCAGTTGAACTCTATGTGCTGTATAGGAAGGCAGGGGGCAGTCTGTGATCATGTCAGTCTTTCTCTAAGTGCACCTTCTTTTTGGAAAGATCCCCTGTTTTAGCGAAAAATGGTGATCAATTCTGGTTCTCTGATACCCTCACAGATAGGAAGAGAAACTAAAAACCCTTTGGTAGGGTTTGGAAGTTCCCATTTACATATTTTTGCCACTTCTCAGAATAAAAAGGTATATCAAGATTAAAAATCTGTGCTTAATGTTTTTTTTTTTTTTCATACAAGTGTTATTGATTCAGTTCAATTGTATCTGACATTCTTGTAGTTGTGGCTTCTAGTAACCAAATATGTATTTTAAAAACAAAATTATATTCATGCAAGTTTGAGTGGGAAAGAGCACCAAATCTAGCAGCCTCACCAAGAAGGAGAAACTAGTAAATGTCATTTCTTTAGAGAAACATGTGTTATCATGGAGCCATTTATGGTTTGATGAATGCATCTTATATGCATCTTATTTATGCATGCATTTCACTCTTCCAGCATAGGTTGAGAAAGAGGGCAATTAGGGCCTTTTTTTCAAATTAAACTAAGATTGAAAGGCCAGGGCAACAGTAATTTTTCTTTTATTCCTAACTCAAGACTACTCAGTCCCAGAACTAGCATTCTTGCAATCTCTGTGACTTATTCTGACTATTTCAGACCACTTTGGTCCCTACTCAACATTTCTGTGGGCTTCCCTGGTGGCTCAGATGGTAAAAGAATCTGCCTGCAAGACCTTTGAAAGACCTTGGTTCCATCCGTGGGTTGGGAAGATCCCCTGGAGGAGGGCAAGACAACCTACTCCAGTATTCTTGCCTGAAGAATCCCCATGGATAGAGGAGCCTGGCAGGCTACGGTTCATGAGGTCACAAAGAGTCAGACATGACTGAGTGACTAAGCACAGCACAGCAACATTTCTGTAGTAATTTTGTCATGCAACAAAACATTTGCTTGTTTAAGAGTCATCTCTAAAGTAATGGGCTTAGTTTTCTTGGTCTGTAAAGCATTCTTACTGTATTTTTTCAAATGAAGCACACCTAATTACATTGCTATCTAATTCTTCCTTTTCTCTTTGTAATAACTCTCCTCAATCAAATTAGAAGTACCTCAGGGGCAAGGATTTAGTCATATACTTTTCTTCATCTCCTTTGTTCTCATCTATCATAATACTGGGCACAATGATAACTACTAATTGTTGACACAAAAGAGGTTAGGGTGAAAAATCAAGAAGAGGACTGCTAAAACCTGAAATTCTCCATGACCTGAATATAAACATTGCCGATATTTTACCAAATTGGTCCATCATGCAAAGAGATCATGAAGGTTAGGACAGACCAAGATGAAGCTTAATAGGAATAAATTTGATATGCTGAACTTTAAGTACCAAATATCCTCTGCACAAACAGAAGAAGGAAATACTGGTGAATTTTAGTCATCATCAGGATGACTACATTTTAAAAATTTTAAATGATGACTAAAATTTAAAATTTTAGTCATCATTTAGCATATCATCACCTCAGTGTGATATACTATGTCAGCCAGGAAACATAGCTTTATCTCAGACTTTTTCAATTTTCATAGAAAGATCTAGACTATAACGAGACTCTACTTGGTGCTTTCAGGTATATATTTTAAGAAGGAAATTAGTAGATCGGAGTTCATCCACAAGAGTGTTCAGGTCAGTAGGCAACTTGAAGCATGTTATATCATGAACTATGGGTCTGTATTCTCTAGAAGACAAGACTCTTGGGATACACGCTAGCTGACTTGAAATATTTGATAAATTTTTTTTTAATGGAAAAAGGATTTGCTTAATTTCCTAAGGTCACCACTCATATCTTATTTGTATTTGTCCCTTCAGTGCTTGGTACAATATCTGACACAAACTAAGCATTCAATAAATATTTGTGAACTGAAGGAAACTACAGGCACAAGAGGATAAAACCAGAGTTAGTGGTGGAGCCTGTAAAACCTGACTCTACAGGAGCATTTAATAACATTCTGAACTGGTAAAAGGAATGGGCTATTTCTGGAGTAGTGAGTTCTCCAGTATTGTAGTGCTCAACACTATACAGGTTAATCACTTCATGGGGATGTTGCAGAGTCATGAGTGAGGAAAGGGGAAAGACAGGTAGCTAATGAATGCCATTTAAAGCTCTTTAGAATCCTAAATATTGCAGAATCCATAAATGCAGTATCAATCTAGTTATAGGGCATAGAAAAGAATAGGGAATTTTCTGAAAAACAAATACTGAGCAAGTTATGTATTGCAGGCCTGCCACTGATTCAGCTCTGCTACAGGAAAGAAGCAGCTTCTTACCAAGTCCACAAGACACTTTTTTTGAATGTGATGCACTTGCTAACTACTGGCTTTCATGGAAAATATTCTCTGGGAAGCTTGTTATAAAACAACAGTATTATGCAGGGATACTAGCATTCTTTATAAATCTAGAATGCTATACAAAATGGGTCAAATGACTATATATAAGATAGAAAAGCAGCAAAGATATATTGTAGTGCACAGGGAATTATAACCATTATCTTGTAGTAACTTTTAATGGAGTATAATCTGTAAAAAACTGAATCACTGTGCTGTACAAAATATTGTATATCAACTGTATTTCAATAAAAAATGTCAGAGTATGATTACAAGAGGTAAATTAAATTGCATGTTACTATGGGGATTTGATGAACACAAATTGAACGTTAGCTTTAAACAAAAGGAGAATGAGTTTTTGATTAACTTATATAAACTGTGTGCATGGACTTTAGTATTTTCTAGCATCCCACTCCAGTACTCTTGCCTGGAAAATCCCATGGATGGAAAAGCCTGGTGGGCTGCAGTCCATGGGGTCGCGAAGAGTCAGACATGACTCAGTGACCTCACTTTCACTTTTCATTTTCATGCATTGGAGAAGGAAATGGCAACCTACTCCAGTGTTCTTGCCTGGAGAATCCCGGGGATGTCAGAGTCTGGTGGGCTGTTGTCTGTGGGGATGCACAGAGTCGGACACGACTGAAGCAACTTAGCAGCAGCAGCAGCAGCAGTAACATCTTTGCCTAAGACTCTTGAAATTTACACAGACAAAAATTTCTCTAATAGCTTGCATAGGAAACAGATTGAAGCACACCTGAAAATAATGTTTTGGGTAGCTTTTTTTGTTTCCCTATTAATGATTTTATGTAACTGAACAAATTGGTAAGAATTTCAGGTGAACTATCATACTAAAGAACCCTTAGAACTAAGTTCTGATTACATTATTGTTTTATGTCAGAAGTGATATAGTTCATCAAGATATGACAAATTGAAATAAAGGATAAGTTATTAACCAAGATCAGATCAAGCTTAGAACCTAGAGTGAAGCAGTTTGGAAAATATGTACTTTATCATGCTATCTTTGTATAACTGAGTGACCTGCTTGGGTTTATTTGACCCTGTTCTTTTATTCTTGTCCCAAGAGTTATTATTCATTATTAGTTCAGAGCTACCATATTTTTTTAAAGATAAAATTTAAATTAATGTTCAAAAATATTTTATGGAACTCAATAAGTAATTTTGTCATCACATAAGCTTCACTACAAGTGAGGTCACTTGTTCAGTATGATGTAAAGTTAATCTTAGTTCAGAGAGCTGTTGTTTCTTGATTTCCCTGAGGCTGCAATGAACGCATTGTACATTAAGTAGACATATACTGTAACTCCAATACACATGAAAGCCAAGCACACATCTCAAAGGTGGGAAAGAGCTCTTTAAACTAGAATTTGTAATTCAAAAGGGGGGAAACAAAAGCTTGGTTTATGAATCCCCTTTGAATGTTATTAACGTTGTCTTACAGATGGGATAACAAAGATAAAAATGAATGTACTTATTGCTAATGTTTGAAACATGGTGGTTTTTTTCTCCCTAAAAATCTTTCCATGAAAACTTTCAGTTTATTTGAAAAAAGATAGCATTTTCCTTTTAACGTATATGTATTAGATAATATGAATAATGAAGTCTACATTTTACTGTAGGATGCTACCTAACAGAAAAATCTTGAACATAAAAATTTAAGCAATAATCAATTTCACTGCAGAACTCACAAAGCTATGCAAGTTTTGTTTGCTTGATAGCCATACCTTCCTTAGTAACAACATGATTAACTGAGTTTAATCTATTTGGATAATGTGGCTTATAAATTTCATATCCTATGTTTTGACTCATCTATGGTATCAGATTTGCCATAGGGGTTTTGGCAAGCCTTTAACCAAAAGCCATTTCCTTAACCAAAGCTATCTCCTAAGATAATGTATATTGGAAGACATCAAATTTAGCATGGCACAACAAAACCAGCTATTAAAAACACACTACCACTACTACCACTACTGCCACCACTGCTAATCTCATTGTCATTGTTGGGAAGTTGACCGTCAAGAATTACTTAGTTGATTAATAGGCACCAATCATTTGTTTTGTTGATGGGAACTTCTCTTTGTCAGACTTTGCTTGTCTCTCATCATGACATATTTATATGAATTAAGATCTGCATCAGTTCCCTGTCTAAGTGATCTCCCTTCTCTCAACAAAGCTTCACTTGTAATGGAAATGCAGTCAACTGAAGGATATTTTCTTACCCATCCTACTATGAATAACCTGTTGCTGCTGCTGCTGCTGCTAAGTCACTTCAGTCATGTTCGACTCTGTGTGACCCCATAGACAGCAGCCCATTAGGCTCCCCCGTCCCTGGGATTCTCTAGGCAAGAACACTGGAGTGGGTTGCCATTTCCTTATCCAATGCATGAAAGAGAAAAGTGAAAGTGAAGTCGCTCAGTAGTGTCTGACTCTGTTCGACCCCATGGACTACAGCCTACCAGGCTCCTCTGCCCATGGGATTTTCCAGGCAAGAGTACTGGAGTGGGTTGCCACTGCTTTCTCCAAAAGCTTACCTATGTTTATTTAATATGTTTCAGTCAGGCTACATTGGTAAATATAAAGCAGTCTGTCACAGATTGTCAAAGAAATGAGGACTTTCTTTTCTTACCAACAAATCTGAAGGAATCTACACATTTCAATGTCTACAACAACACAAGTTCACTTAAGCTGATGCTTTGAAGGGAAGTGATAGCAAATATCCTCTTTTAAGACTAAATGAAAAAAATCTTAAATAAAATATTTTTCTTATCACCAACATTTTATATACTTTTTATTTATGGTCAAGTGCAGAAATCCTTCGTTCTCTCAAATCAGGCAGTAAAAGTCACTCAGTCGTGTCCACATCAGGCAAAAATACTGGAGTTGATAGCTGTTCCCTTCTCCAGGGGATTTTTCCAACCCAGGGATCGAACCCAAGTCTCCTGCATTGCTTACAGATTCTTTACCAGCTGAGTTACCAGGGAAGACCCATTCTCTCAAAGTGAAACTTGCTCAGTCATGTCTGACTTTTTGTACTTCATGGACTGTAGTCCATGGAATTCTCCAGGCCAGAATACTGGAGTAAATAGCCATTCCCTTCTCCAGGGGATCTTCCCAACCCAGGGATTGAACCAAGGCTCCTGCATTGCAGGCAGATTCATTACTAGCTGAGCCGCAAGGGAAACCCAAAAGCCCTCACTTTGAGCCCTCTCTCAAAGTAGAGTTTAATTTGAAGCAAAAGCCAGTACAGCAGTGACTAGCTGCCTATTGTTATGTAATGAGAGCCCTGAAGTAGAACTTCTTGAGTTGACATTTATTTTCTGGGCTTTTGATTTTTGAAGTGACTTCATTTTACTCTTTGGGTGTCTTCTAGTCATTAGCAGGAAAGTGATAGTAAAAAACTTTTACTAGGTTGTGGTAGAGAGTAATGAATGCTTACACTGCTGGGGGAGGGACAAGATTTACCAGAGAATTCACCTTTGTTGGCTTTCCATTTGGCCAGAAATCTTTATCTACTAAGATATGATACAAATACAAGCCTATATCTTTTAGAGTGTTATAGACAATAACCCCCTCAAAAGCTGCTTAATCAAGAACAGGATGGCTTAATCAATCACTGTTAACTTTGTGCATTTCTGACTTTATTGTTAAATAACCTTTTTGTCAATAAAAATGAGCTGAAGTTCAAAAGACACACAAGATGGAAGTTAAATATGAAGATAAGTATTTTCTTTCAGGTTATTTTATTTTATTTTTACTTTACAGTAAGTATTTTTGAAATTATTTATGTATTTATTTATTTGGCTGTGCTGGGTCTTGGTTGTGACATATGGCTTGTCTAGTTTCAGGGGATGTCAGAGTCTGGTGGGCTGTTGTCTGTGGGGATGCACAGAGTCGGACACGACTGAAGCAACTTAGCAGCAGCAGCAGCAGCAGTAACATCTTTGCCTAAGACTCTTGAAATTTACACAGACAAAAATTTCTCTAATAGCTTGCATAGGAAACAGATTGAAGCACACCTGAAAATAATGTTTTGGGTAGCTTTTTTTGTTTCCCTATTAATGATTTTATGTAACTGAACAAATTGGTAAGAATTTCAGGTGAACTATCATACTAAAGAACCCTTAGAACTAAGTTCTGATTACATTATTGTTTTATGTCAGAAGTGATATAGTTCATCAAGATATGACAAATTGAAATAAAGGATAAGTTATTAACCAAGATCAGATCAAGCTTAGAACCTAGAGTGAAGCAGTTTGGAAAATATGTACTTTATCATGCTATCTTTGTATAACTGAGTGACCTGCTTGGGTTTATTTGACCCTGTTCTTTTATTCTTGTCCCAAGAGTTATTATTCATTATTAGTTCAGAGCTACCATATTTTTTTAAAGATAAAATTTAAATTAATGTTCAAAAATATTTTATGGAACTCAATAAGTAATTTTGTCATCACATAAGCTTCACTACAAGTGAGGTCACTTGTTCAGTATGATGTAAAGTTAATCTTAGTTCAGAGAGCTGTTGTTTCTTGATTTCCCTGAGGCTGCAATGAACGCATTGTACATTAAGTAGACATATACTGTAACTCCAATACACATGAAAGCCAAGCACACATCTCAAAGGTGGGAAAGAGCTCTTTAAACTAGAATTTGTAATTCAAAAGGGGGGAAACAAAAGCTTGGTTTATGAATCCCCTTTGAATGTTATTAACGTTGTCTTACAGATGGGATAACAAAGATAAAAATGAATGTACTTATTGCTAATGTTTGAAACATGGTGGTTTTTTTCTCCCTAAAAATCTTTCCATGAAAACTTTCAGTTTATTTGAAAAAAGATAGCATTTTCCTTTTAACGTATATGTATTAGATAATATGAATAATGAAGTCTACATTTTACTGTAGGATGCTACCTAACAGAAAAATCTTGAACATAAAAATTTAAGCAATAATCAATTTCACTGCAGAACTCACAAAGCTATGCAAGTTTTGTTTGCTTGATAGCCATACCTTCCTTAGTAACAACATGATTAACTGAGTTTAATCTATTTGGATAATGTGGCTTATAAATTTCATATCCTATGTTTTGACTCATCTATGGTATCAGATTTGCCATAGGGGTTTTGGCAAGCCTTTAACCAAAAGCCATTTCCTTAACCAAAGCTATCTCCTAAGATAATGTATATTGGAAGACATCAAATTTAGCATGGCACAACAAAACCAGCTATTAAAAACACACTACCACTACTACCACTACTGCCACCACTGCTAATCTCATTGTCATTGTTGGGAAGTTGACCGTCAAGAATTACTTAGTTGATTAATAGGCACCAATCATTTGTTTTGTTGATGGGAACTTCTCTTTGTCAGACTTTGCTTGTCTCTCATCATGACATATTTATATGAATTAAGATCTGCATCAGTTCCCTGTCTAAGTGATCTCCCTTCTCTCAACAAAGCTTCACTTGTAATGGAAATGCAGTCAACTGAAGGATATTTTCTTACCCATCCTACTATGAATAACCTGTTGCTGCTGCTGCTGCTGCTAAGTCACTTCAGTCATGTTCGACTCTGTGTGACCCCATAGACAGCAGCCCATTAGGCTCCCCCGTCCCTGGGATTCTCTAGGCAAGAACACTGGAGTGGGTTGCCATTTCCTTATCCAATGCATGAAAGAGAAAAGTGAAAGTGAAGTCGCTCAGTAGTGTCTGACTCTGTTCGACCCCATGGACTACAGCCTACCAGGCTCCTCTGCCCATGGGATTTTCCAGGCAAGAGTACTGGAGTGGGTTGCCACTGCTTTCTCCAAAAGCTTACCTATGTTTATTTAATATGTTTCAGTCAGGCTACATTGGTAAATATAAAGCAGTCTGTCACAGATTGTCAAAGAAATGAGGACTTTCTTTTCTTACCAACAAATCTGAAGGAATCTACACATTTCAATGTCTACAACAACACAAGTTCACTTAAGCTGATGCTTTGAAGGGAAGTGATAGCAAATATCCTCTTTTAAGACTAAATGAAAAAAATCTTAAATAAAATATTTTTCTTATCACCAACATTTTATATACTTTTTATTTATGGTCAAGTGCAGAAATCCTTCGTTCTCTCAAATCAGGCAGTAAAAGTCACTCAGATGGACTACAGCCTACCAGGCTCCTCTGCCCATGGGATTTTCCAGGCAAGAGTACTGGAGTGGGTTGCCACTGCTTTCTCCAAAAGCTTACCTATGTTTATTTAATATGTTTCAGTCAGGCTACATTGGTAAATATAAAGCAGTCTGTCACAGATTGTCAAAGAAATGAGGACTTTCTTTTCTTACCAACAAATCTGAAGGAATCTACACATTTCAATGTCTACAACAACACAAGTTCACTTAAGCTGATGCTTTGAAGGGAAGTGATAGCAAATATCCTCTTTTAAGACTAAATGAAAAAAATCTTAAATAAAATATTTTTCTTATCACCAACATTTTATATACTTTTTATTTATGGTCAAGTGCAGAAATCCTTCGTTCTCTCAAATCAGGCAGTAAAAGTCACTCAGTCGTGTCCACATCAGGCAAAAATACTGGAGTTGATAGCTGTTCCCTTCTCCAGGGGATTTTTCCAACCCAGGGATCGAACCCAAGTCTCCTGCATTGCTTACAGATTCTTTACCAGCTGAGTTACCAGGGAAGACCCATTCTCTCAAAGTGAAACTTGCTCAGTCATGTCTGACTTTTTGTACTTCATGGACTGTAGTCCATGGAATTCTCCAGGCCAGAATACTGGAGTAAATAGCCATTCCCTTCTCCAGGGGATCTTCCCAACCCAGGGATTGAACCAAGGCTCCTGCATTGCAGGCAGATTCATTACTAGCTGAGCCGCAAGGGAAACCCAAAAGCCCTCACTTTGAGCCCTCTCTCAAAGTAGAGTTTAATTTGAAGCAAAAGCCAGTACAGCAGTGACTAGCTGCCTATTGTTATGTAATGAGAGCCCTGAAGTAGAACTTCTTGAGTTGACATTTATTTTCTGGGCTTTTGATTTTTGAAGTGACTTCATTTTACTCTTTGGGTGTCTTCTAGTCATTAGCAGGAAAGTGATAGTAAAAAACTTTTACTAGGTTGTGGTAGAGAGTAATGAATGCTTACACTGCTGGGGGAGGGACAAGATTTACCAGAGAATTCACCTTTGTTGGCTTTCCATTTGGCCAGAAATCTTTATCTACTAAGATATGATACAAATACAAGCCTATATCTTTTAGAGTGTTATAGACAATAACCCCCTCAAAAGCTGCTTAATCAAGAACAGGATGGCTTAATCAATCACTGTTAACTTTGTGCATTTCTGACTTTATTGTTAAATAACCTTTTTGTCAATAAAAATGAGCTGAAGTTCAAAAGACACACAAGATGGAAGTTAAATATGAAGATAAGTATTTTCTTTCAGGTTATTTTATTTTATTTTTACTTTACAGTAAGTATTTTTGAAATTATTTATGTATTTATTTATTTGGCTGTGCTGGGTCTTGGTTGTGACATATGGCTTGTCTAGTTTCCTGCCCAGGGATCAAACATAGGCCCTCTCATTGGGAGCATGGAGAGTCTTAGCCACTGGACCACTAGGGAAGTCCCTGAGAAGAAATATTGATCATTATTTTATTTCAAGTCAAGAGACACAGTGGGAAACAGCATCTTCATTGTCTGGTTGGTTACAATGTATTATCACTGGATGTATCAGTAGGCTTGTTGAGAGATTTATTTATTTTTTTAATCAAGTAATATGGCTTTAAAAAAATCCCAACAGAGTTATCTGCAATTTCACCATTCAGAGAAAAAAAAATTCAACAGAACATACATACCTAAAGAGGTGGTCTGCCTTGCAAAGACTAGGCACTTGTTTCATTGATTCATCAAAATATTCCTTAATATCTCTTTTTAAATTGCCTTAAGAATCAGTGCTATATTATTTTGACATTTTGCAAATATTACAAAGTCATTAACAGTTATGTCTGGTGATTAAAGTTTTATGATCCTAAATTGTGTCAATTCAAGCAAAAGCACATGACCTGAAGACCCATTGGAGAAGCAAAAAAAAAAAAAGTGCCTTGCTTATAGAATTTGTTTAGAATGACATTTTATCCCAGAGTAGGCAAGAGTTTTCTTCTATTTGTTCTACCTCCTTATATGTCTGCTCTAGTAGAAATACAAGATGTGAAATTTGCTGGAAGCTTGCAGTCAACAAAGATAACACTTAGGTCAATTTTTCAAAAATTGAAGCAAGAAAAACTTATCACTGATCTGGTTATTAACTGTATTAGTATAGTAAAAGTAGAATAAATATATCTTCTCTCACTCCCCTTCNAATTTGCTGGAAGCTTGCAGTCAACAAAGATAACACTTAGGTCAATTTTTCAAAAATTGAAGCAAGAAAAACTTATCACTGATCTGGTTATTAACTGTATTAGTATAGTAAAAGTAGAATAAATATATCTTCTCTCACTCCCCTTCCAGAAGAATGGATGAATTAATAATATAAATTAGAACTGCTGAGCTCTATTCAGAATTCATTTACATGCTATGTAATAGGAAACATTTTTAACCTCACAGTGTAACCATGGCTAGAAGTCTTTTAAATTTGAAGGTTTTAAAAAGTTATGCTGATGCATATGATTTGGAAATGTGTGAAAGAACCAATACTATGTATGTGATCTCTCACAAAACTAATTAATGAAGTTAAATAAATATTTTATGAAAAATGAGTACTAGGTAAGATTTAATGATCAAATTCAAAATTAATACACAAGCTGACTTACAGTTTTGATTTCAACAATCCTGGTTGTCTATTCATTGCATTTAGAATGGAAAAGAGGCTTAAAGTGCAATACAGGCTTTATTGAAGAGACATTTTCTCTAAAAAAGTCACCTCTGTTGTTACTGTCAATAGTGTACCACAGTTCAGTCATCTCTATGCTTAAAAAACTGTGCTTCACTTCTTACTTTGTTTTAAAGTCTGAATTCTGACAGCTTATCTAAGGAAGCTAAAATATATACCCCATGATACAAAAAAATGATGATTACAGAGAGACAGTTTGATCAGACACCAGATTAAAATGCAAATCAAAGTAGACCTAGGCTTATTATAGATGGAATGAAATCTATCCATTACTTTAAACAACAACAACAAAAAAAAAAGGATGAGGAACTTCAAAAGTTGTTAAAATAAAGAATACTACACTGTTGAAAACCTTTTCCTTTTCTTATTTTGACAGTCATACTAATGACTGCTGGTGTAGACCTTGGCTTTTTGGCTTCATAATATTTCTTACTACACTGGGAATTGGATTGTGAGATAGTTCATAAATGCAGTAATCCTTAGTGTAATAGAAAACCTTGCTAGAGTTTCCTCATTACTTAAAAAGCAGAAGTTTTATGATTTTTTATCTTTTGAAGATAATTTAATTTTCAAGTTAGGACTATTAAACTTAATAACATTCTCCTAAGTAGAATCCATTAATTGATATAAGTGATTTGTTTGCTCTTTATTTGCATCTAGGTATAAAGTTATATGTCCCCTTCTCCGTTGAAGTCAACACTATACAAGGAACAGTAAGAATGTTTCATTTATGTTCTGTTCACTAAGTGCATAAAATGTATAATTAACTTTCCAAATATAATATTGGAGATTATTGGGGAAAGTATATTTTTAGGGCACAGCAATGAACCCATATCTAACTTTCCATTAACATTATATTTTCACACAAAGAGGGTACCAGTCAGTCAGTCAGTCAGTTCAGTCACTCAGTCGTGTCCTACACTTTGTGACCCCATGAATCGCAACACGCCAGGCCACCCTGTCCATCACCAACTCCCGGAGTTCACCCAAACTCTTGTCCATCGAGTCAGTGATGCCATCCAGCCATCTCATCCTCTATCGTCCCCTTCTCCTCCTGCCCCCAATCCCTCCCAGCATCAGAGTCTTTTCCAATGAGTCAACTCTTCGCATGACGTGGCCAAAGTACTGGACTTTCAGCTTTAGCATCATTCCTTCCAAAGAAATCCCAGGGCTGATCTCCTTCAGAATGGACTGGTTGGATCTCCTTGCAGTGCAAGGGACTCTCAAGAGTCTTCTCCAACACCACAATTCAAAGGCATCCATTATTTGGTGCTTAGCTTTCTTTATAGGCCAACTCTCACATCCATACATGACTAGATGCCATGATATTAGTTTTCTGAATGTTGAGTTTCAAACCAATTTTTTCACTCTCCACTTTCACTTTCATCAAGAAGCTCTTCACTTAATCTTCACTTTCTGCCATAAGGGTAGTGTCTCTGCATATCTGTGGTTATTGATATTTCTCCCAGAAATTTTGAGTCCAGTTTGTGCTTCATCCAGTCCAGCATTTCGCATGATGTACAGTGCATATAAGTTAAATAAGCAGGGTGACAATATACAACCTTGATGTACTCCTTTCCCAATTTGGAACCAGTCTGTTGTTCCATGTCCAGTTTTAACTATTGCTTCTTGACCTGCATACAGATTTCTCAGGAGGCAGGTCAGGTGGTCTGGAATTCCCATCTCTTATAGAATTTTCCACAGTTTGTTGTGATCCACATAGTCAAAGGCTTGGGGATAGTAAAAAAAAGCAAAAGTAGATTTTTTTTGGAACTATCTTGCTTTCTTGATGATCCAATGGATGTTGGCAATTTCATCTCTGTTTCCTCTGCCTTTTCTAAATCCAGCTTGAACATTTGGAAATTCACAGTTCATGTATTGCTGAAGCCTGGATTGGAATTTTGAGCATTACTTTGCTAGCATGTGAGATGAGTGCAATTGTGTGGTAGTTTGAGCATTTATTGGCATTGCCTTTCTTTGGGACTGGAATGAAAACTGACCTTTTCCAGTCCTGTGGCCACTGCTGAGTTTTCCAAATTTGCTGGCATATTGAGTGCAGCACTTTCACAGCATCATCTTCCAGGATTTGAAATAGCTCCACTGGAATTCCATCACCTCCATTAGCTTTGTTTGTAGTGATACTTTCTAAGGCCCACTTGACTTCACATTCCAGGATGTTTGGCTCTAGGTTAGTGATCACACCATCATGATAATCCTGCTCATGATCAAATTGTTTAGTTTTCTGTGATTGTAGTTTTCATTCATTTCCCCCCTTGCTTCAGAATTAGATGTTGAAAGGAGAAGGTAATTAGAGCTCTAGAGACCACCCAGGGCTATATTAATTTATTCTATGTTAATAAAAGTTTGACTCACTATTTCCTCTTATTTCTGCTCTCCTCTGTACTCACCCCCCTGCCCTCCAACTGATGACAGGGAAGGAAAGTGTAGCAGCTGGTCTTTTTATGTTATCTAATTTTACATATACAAACAATTAAACCTAGATCATTTGTAATTCACTAAGATTTTGCTGAGAAAAAATGCCCACATGTAATATATCTTATTGTGCTTGAAAAATTTGCTGAAATCATCTTTTTCTTTAAGCAATAAAGAATCCTCCTGCAATGCAGGAGACATAAGAGATGAGGAATTCAAACCCTGGATCAGGAAGATCCCCTGGAGAAAGAAATGGCACCCCACTCCAGTATTTTGCTTGAAGAATCCCATGGACAGAGGAACCTGGCGGGATACAGTCCATGTGGTTGCAAAGAGTAGGACATGACTGAGCATGGGATGGATGGATTTTAGAACATAGCTCACAATTTTAATTTCTTTTGAAACCAGAGCTGCTTTATTTCCCCCACCTCTGGCCCTGAGGATTCAAGTGAACTTTCTTCTATTCTTCTAAAACAGTTTCTAACTTTTTAATAATGGCTTTATTGAGATATAATTCATAAATAATAAAGTTCACCCATTTAAAATATGTAATTCAGTGAGCTTCCGTCTATGCATTAACATAGTTTTGAAACCATCACCACTATCCAATTTTAGTTTTCTAATTTTCAAATATAACTTATAGGTGACATGAGTTTTAGAAGTATTCATAAAGTAGCTGATTTTAATAATTGTTTTTTCCTTTGTTATACTGATTGTCACCTTAGCTATAATTAACAGCATCATATTTCCTGAATTATAGACTAGTCTATCAAATCTAGAGAGACAGGCTAGATTTCTAGGATATTAAATTTTAGTACAGTCTTTAAAAATATTCAATTACTGCAGGACTTGTGTTTTGGTGCATAGAAATATAATGTGTATTGGATGATGAATAAGAATTTGGAGCATTAAGTAGTCGTCATGCTTTGTTAAATACAGTATGTGATGATCCGTTGCTTTAATCAATAGTTTGCTTCTAGTCCCACGTATGATTTGTCATCTCTGTTTCCTCTGGAATAGCACTGAGCAAGTTTCATCAATACCAGCTTAATAGATTGAATAGAAGCAGTAGATATAAGCTGTCAGTATTTAATAAGTATCACAGATTTGTAGGGCAGTTTAGAAAGAGGCTCAAAGATGCAGTGAATCATTAATGTTTTCATAATAGTAGGTATTGTGAGCTGTGGTATTTTGGTCATTTCTAAGTGTGATGGAGAATTTACAGCTCTTTTCCTAGTTTACACCCAGAAACATTCCCTAAATGGAAGAAAACTGGGTACATTTGTGTTCATTCAAGTGTGCTACTAACATATATTAGTAGTGAGTTATTTGTGTATGGATTGATGTGGGAGTACCTCAGATGTGTGACCAGTGAACACAAGAAAAATACAATCATAAAAGAACAGTGGAAAATGTAATACTAAGTAACAATAACACTAAGCTAATTAGGGAACACTATGGTTGACAAAATAACAATGAAGCCATAATAATAATTATAATAATATAACAGTATGTGCCAGGCATTTTGTAAGACCTTGACTCCCCTATTCCCAAAAGAATTGGGCCTCCCATCTCTTGAGGGGGAAATGTTAGATAGGTAGAATAGGGAAAAGGAGTCCAAAATGGCAGTGGCTAAAAGACAAAGAAGGGAAAAGACAGAGAAAATAAAACAAAGGAAGATCAAAGAAAGTCGGAGGATCGGAGTGAGTACTTCAGATAGAACAGCAATCCTGGCTGAGCCCAATTTGCATAGGGCAGGCCCGGGGAAGGGGGGAGGACATATAAAAGGAGGAGCCAAGCACTCTTCTCTCTCTCTCTCTCCCACGCTCTTTCTTTCTCTTTCTCTCCCACTGGCGGGCTCCTCCACTTTTTCTTCTTCGAGGATGGATTCTCCTGCTATCTTCTAAATAAAATAGACCTGTAACACTGATTTGTCTAAGAGCTATGACACAGTTTGTTCAAGACCCGAGAGCTGTGATGCACTGAAGGTGTTAATGTCCATCCCCCCAAATCATTGTTGTGGCGAGACAAGAACCAAGAAACATACACTCACCTGACAGTTCTGAGGAGGCAATGGCAACCCACTCAAGTATTCTTGCCTAGAGAATCCCTTGGACAGAGGAGCCTGGTGGGCTTCTGTTTATCGGGTTGTACAGAGTCAGACACAACTGAAGCGGCTCAGCATGCCTGCCCGCATTGGAGAAGGAAATGGCAACCCACTCTAGTATTCTTGCTTAGAGAATCCCAGGGACAGAGGAGTCTGGTGAGCTGCCATCTATGGGGTCACACAGAGTCAGACATGACTGAAGTGACTTAGCAGCAGCAGTAGCAGCAGCAGCATAACATTTAGAAATCACATGGCCCTATAAAGGTAAGTATTAGTATCCTCCCCTTTGTGGATGAGGAAACCAAAAATTAGAGTTTGTGACTTGACTACAATCACCCAGGAAGTGCACCATAAAACCAAGATTATAAATTTAGGTCTATTGTACTCCAGTATTTGGGTTCTTAGATGCTTTGAAAGCAGTGGACTTGGTATGGTTGTTTGGTGACTCCTAGAAATGTAGAGTCATACAAAGGTTAGGGAATACTTGTCATGATTATGTGTTTCTTTAGATGAGAAGGTTTTTTACTTTATTTATGACTCCTCTCTTCTTGCCATGCATTTAGGAGATAAGAAGCTCATATAGCAAATAAGTTCACCCTACATATTTTTTGTATTGGGTATATGCATTTGACTTCATGTGGCCTTTTGATTCATGGGACATTTCCAAGAGAAACATTTTTTCCTGTATTCACTACTTGTACTATAGTTCAGCCTATTCACAGCACTATAAAATCACTTAAATTTGAAAGTAAACAAAACCATTACCTCTAAAATAGGTCATTTATAGCATTTATATTCTCCGGCACATCCTCCCTTTGGAGCTGAAGTAGGTAAGAGGTTGGAGGTGGTCAACTTTAGCTAACAAACACAGACTATATTTTCTTAGGAAAAAAAAAAAAAATGGGTGGAGATAGCTTCAGAAGGTGGAAAACTTTTTGAATTCAGACTCAATTAGTCAGGGCTAGCAATAGGGAATGAATTATATTTAAATAAAGAAATCATTTTCTCCTTATTTCCATCTTCCTTTAATACCCATCCCTGAAATCAGTGGATGTGAGGATGAGCAAGCACAAATAAGTAGTTTTAAGGGCTACAAACATGAACCTCCAGGACAAAGAATTTTTGTAGTTGTATACAATATTGAAGGTTCTGAAAATTGGTGGGTGGCTGATATTGCAACACAGAAAGCAAATAGTGATTTATTTTATTTATTAATTTTTTAAAACTGCCCATTTTATTTGAGATCTGTATGGATAAAAATACTTTCTCATAGTTTATTCAAAAGTATTTAAACACTTTAGGATTCTAGAACATCATTTCTAGGATACTGCTTTGAGCCTTTAATGTTGAGAACACTGTTTTATCACACTTCCGTGCAGTTGGAAAAATATGGTGATGACTATAGTTTATATTTTCATGCTTTAAATTCATAAATATTGCCAAGTTCATAATTCAGCTAAAGTCTGAAGTGTGTATTCAACAATTTAAAATGTGCTGATTTTGCCATTAGCATTAAACAGCTGTTCTGTATTTTCACCAAGAATAAGATCAGAAAGAAGGAATTACACTTGCAGCATGAAGGGTATAAACTAGTTTAAGCAAACTCTTCCTGTCATCTTGGTGAGATGCTAGCTTATGTTATCAAGGGAGTTGTTCATCATCTATGCCAGAGATTTTAAAGAAGTCAGTGGTGTTTCTGGGAATGAATTAGGTACAGTTTTCAGTTCAAATAAAAAAGAAAAGTATAATAATATCTGAAATTTCTTTCAACCTTATAATTTTATGCATTTTATTATAATAAATAACTTGCCTAATCGCAGCATGTCATCATCAGAAGTGGGAAATGTTGCATTTCAGGACAGCAAATGCATTAACTTATACTATTTGAACAGACCAACACTGGGTAATTGAAAAGCCATTTTGAGGAAGAAATACACAACTCCAGATCTATAATAATTTTCTACTGGACACTTTTACCAACATACATGCATGTCTTACAAGCACCTCCAATCCTAAAGAGGCCTTTTAAAGCCATAATTGTTAAAATATTCTCTAATTAATTGTTCATCTTGAGATGACGTTTTTCCGACCAATGCAATAGGCCTAAGAGAGAAAGATGATTCATGCATGGCATCATCCTTTCCTTTCTCTTAGCCTCATCTCAATTTTTCAATTGCCTTATAAAACCTACCTCAGAAATATATCAGTCACTTCCTCTTCATGTCCAGTACCACTGCTGTGCTTCAGCAGCATGTTATATTTCACCTAGAACATTACTGCATTAGTTTCCAAGCATCTCTTTCTGCTTTCTATCTCACCTCTTCAAGTGAAATTCTCTACAATGCTTCTAAAAAAATGACTTTCAAGAATATGAGCTTCTTTATGCCTTTCTGCTGCTTAAAATATGGTAGCAGCTACCACTTAGATGTCTGTATAAGATAAAGTTAAAAATCATAATTATGAGTTGAAAAAAATCCCCTCTCTTTTTGGGCTAGCCCTTAGATGTATCTTTTGCCTCATCTCCCACCACTTTTTCAAGTAAATTTCACTCATCCTGTAAGAACAACTTTAGTTCAGTTCAATTGCTCAGTTGTGTCCAACTCTTTGCAACCCCACGGACTGCAGCATGCCAGGCTTCCCTGTCCAACACCAGCTCCCAGAGCTTGCTCAAACTCATGTCCATCAAGTTGGTCTGTCACTGTTTCCATTGTTTCCCCACCTATTTTCCATGAAGTGATGGGATAGTATGCCATGATCTTCATTTTTGAATGTTGAGTTTTAAGCCAGTCTTTTCACTCTCCTCTTTCACCTTCATCAAGAAGCTCTTTAGTTCCTCTTCGCTTTCTGCCATAAGGGTGGTGTCATCTGTGTATCTGAAGTTATTGATATTTCTCCTGGCAATCTTGATTCCAGCCTGTGTTTCATCTGGCATGACATTTTGCATGATGTACTCTACTCTGCATATTAGTTAAATAAGCAGGGTGACAATATACAGCCTTGATGTACTTCTTTCCCAATTTTGAACCTGTTCATTGTTCTGTCCAATTCTATGTCTGAACAACTTATGTTCTTTCAATTTGTCTGCTTGTTTGTATCATATTTCTTCCATCTAGAATGTTCTTCTTTGCCAGTCTACCTAATTATTTTCAAATATAATCTCTATTGTAACAAACTTTCCTCATGCCGCCTTTTTAAATGTGTACATGACCCTTGGGAACTCCTCTATTGTAGTGCATACTGTATCATTTTGACCTTATTACTTATCTGTCTTTCTCACTAGTCTGAACTGCATGGGATTTAGTGACAATTAGTATATTGGTTGTTTTTGTATCTCTGGTGCCTCAATAAATCTAGCACATAATTAAGGTTTGATATATTTATTAGTATTATTAAAGATCAAATGGATTTTGTCCAGGGGTTGAAAGGGTTAAGCTTCATGTACTCTGGGACTCATGTAGTTCCTCAGATTTCCTTAAATTTCATGTTAATATTTACCCCTGTGCAAATTGTCAGCTTGAAGAACAAATTGGCCCAATGGTAGCAAGAATTCCAGTTCTAGTTTTATCTTTTTGAGGACCTTCTTAGTGTTTTCTATAACAGGTGTACCAGTTCACAGTGCCATCAATAATGTACAAAGATTCCCTTTTCTCCATATCCTGGCCAACATCTGTTATCTCTTTTTTTTTTCTTCTTGTTTTAGTGCTAATAGTTTAAAAGGTATAAAGTGATATTGTCATTTTGCATTGCATTTCCATGATGATTAGTGATATTGAGCACCTTTTCATGTATCTGTTGCTTATTTGTATGTCTTCTCTGGAAAGATGCCTATTCAGGTCCTGTGTTCATTTTGAAATTGAGTTCTTTGTGTTTTTGTTGTTGTTATGTCTTTTGCTGTTGAGTTGTGTGAGTTCTTAAATATTTTGGATATTAATTCTGTATTGGATATGTAGTTTACAAATATTGTCTCCCATTCCATATGTTGCCTTTTTATTTTGTTGATGGTTTCTTTTGCTGTGCAAAAGCTTTTTCATTTGATGTTGTCTCACTTGTTCGCTTTGCTGTTATTGCCTTTGTTTTTGGTGTCAAATTATAAAGGAGCAAACCCTCTGTTTTCTTTTAAGAGTTTTATGGTTTCAAGACATATGTTCAAGTCTATAATCCATTTTGAGTTGATTTTTGTGAGTAGTGTAAGAAGGGGTCTAGTTTCATTCTTTTGAATGTGGCTACCCATGTTTCCCAACACCATTTTTAAAGAGACTATCCTTTTCCCATTGCATATTATTAGTAATGTTTTTAATATAAACTATTATTAAATTATATAGCCAATTTGTGGACTAATGGACTATGACCTAAAAATAGTTAAACTGTAAAAAGTCAGATTTCACAAAAATAAGAATTAAAAGCAAATTTGAAAATAAAAACAAGATTCATAGAGTATTTTGGAAACTACTTATGCTCATTTTCATAAAGTACATCTTTTACTCTGATAGTGGAAAAGGATTTTCAANAAAAATAGTTAAACTGTAAAAAGTCAGATTTCACAAAAATAAGAATTAAAAGCAAATTTGAAAATAAAAACAAGATTCATAGAGTATTTTGGAAACTACTTATGCTCATTTTCATAAAGTACATCTTTTACTCTGATAGTGGAAAAGGATTTTCAAATTTTGATAGGCTAATACACCATATGAGATCATTTGGAACTCTGTAGCAATTTTGTAGTTGTCCTATGAATTTTCCTTATTTAAAACAACTGAAGGTAATTGATCTTACTCAAGCTTGACATCTCTTATAGGTGTCTTTTAGTCTCTAGTAGATCATGGTCAGTGGTGAGTTGCTGGTTACCTCAGGAAGCAGCCTGTTCTTGGGACTTTCATAAGATGTTTCCTCACATGGAATTTTCTTTTCTCTCAGATTCATCCTCCAGAGCTTCATAGAGTAAATGATTCCTTCTCTTATATGGAAGTCAGTGTGAAAGTGTTAGTCACTCAGTCATGTCCATCTCTTTGCAACCCCATGGACTGCAGCCTGCAAGGCTCCTCTGTTCATGAGATTCTCCAGGCAAGAATGCTGGAGTGGGTAGCCATTCCTTTCTCCAGGAGATCTTCCCAACCCTAGGGATCGAACCTGTGTCTCCTGCATCAACACGCAGATTTTTTTACCATCTGAGCCACCAGGAAAGCCCCGTATGAAAGTCAAATTATTTGAAAATTGAGATCAAGTTTTCCCTAAGTTTCTCCACTGTAAATGTTGTAGAGTTTCAAGCTTTCTCACAATATAGATTGCTGGCTTCTGGAAATATTTGTTTTAAAAACACAGCANAAATCCAGCTCGAACATCTGGAAGTTCACGGTTCACATACTGTTGAAGCCTGGCTTGGAGAATTTTGAGCATTACTTTGTTAGCGTGTGAGATGAGTGCAATTGTGTGGTAGTTTGAGCATTTATTGGCATTGCCTTTCTTTGGGACTGGAATGAAAACTGACCTTTTCCAGTCCTGTGGCCACTGCTGAGTTTTCCAAATTTGCTGGCATATTGAGTGCAGCACTTTCACAGCATCATCTTCCAGGATTTGAAATAGCTCCACTGGAATTCCATCACCTCCATTAGCTTTGTTTGTAGTGATACTTTCTAAGGCCCACTTGACTTCACATTCCAGGATGTTTGGCTCTAGGTTAGTGATCACACCATCATGATAATCCTGCTCATGATCAAATTGTTTAGTTTTCTGTGATTGTAGTTTTCATTCATTTCCCCCCTTGCTTCAGAATTAGATGTTGAAAGGAGAAGGTAATTAGAGCTCTAGAGACCACCCAGGGCTATATTAATTTATTCTATGTTAATAAAAGTTTGACTCACTATTTCCTCTTATTTCTGCTCTCCTCTGTACTCACCCCCCTGCCCTCCAACTGATGACAGGGAAGGAAAGTGTAGCAGCTGGTCTTTTTATGTTATCTAATTTTACATATACAAACAATTAAACCTAGATCATTTGTAATTCACTAAGATTTTGCTGAGAAAAAATGCCCACATGTAATATATCTTATTGTGCTTGAAAAATTTGCTGAAATCATCTTTTTCTTTAAGCAATAAAGAATCCTCCTGCAATGCAGGAGACATAAGAGATGAGGAATTCAAACCCTGGATCAGGAAGATCCCCTGGAGAAAGAAATGGCACCCCACTCCAGTATTTTGCTTGAAGAATCCCATGGACAGAGGAACCTGGCGGGATACAGTCCATGTGGTTGCAAAGAGTAGGACATGACTGAGCATGGGATGGATGGATTTTAGAACATAGCTCACAATTTTAATTTCTTTTGAAACCAGAGCTGCTTTATTTCCCCCACCTCTGGCCCTGAGGATTCAAGTGAACTTTCTTCTATTCTTCTAAAACAGTTTCTAACTTTTTAATAATGGCTTTATTGAGATATAATTCATAAATAATAAAGTTCACCCATTTAAAATATGTAATTCAGTGAGCTTCCGTCTATGCATTAACATAGTTTTGAAACCATCACCACTATCCAATTTTAGTTTTCTAATTTTCAAATATAACTTATAGGTGACATGAGTTTTAGAAGTATTCATAAAGTAGCTGATTTTAATAATTGTTTTTTCCTTTGTTATACTGATTGTCACCTTAGCTATAATTAACAGCATCATATTTCCTGAATTATAGACTAGTCTATCAAATCTAGAGAGACAGGCTAGATTTCTAGGATATTAAATTTTAGTACAGTCTTTAAAAATATTCAATTACTGCAGGACTTGTGTTTTGGTGCATAGAAATATAATGTGTATTGGATGATGAATAAGAATTTGGAGCATTAAGTAGTCGTCATGCTTTGTTAAATACAGTATGTGATGATCCGTTGCTTTAATCAATAGTTTGCTTCTAGTCCCACGTATGATTTGTCATCTCTGTTTCCTCTGGAATAGCACTGAGCAAGTTTCATCAATACCAGCTTAATAGATTGAATAGAAGCAGTAGATATAAGCTGTCAGTATTTAATAAGTATCACAGATTTGTAGGGCAGTTTAGAAAGAGGCTCAAAGATGCAGTGAATCATTAATGTTTTCATAATAGTAGGTATTGTGAGCTGTGGTATTTTGGTCATTTCTAAGTGTGATGGAGAATTTACAGCTCTTTTCCTAGTTTACACCCAGAAACATTCCCTAAATGGAAGAAAACTGGGTACATTTGTGTTCATTCAAGTGTGCTACTAACATATATTAGTAGTGAGTTATTTGTGTATGGATTGATGTGGGAGTACCTCAGATGTGTGACCAGTGAACACAAGAAAAATACAATCATAAAAGAACAGTGGAAAATGTAATACTAAGTAACAATAACACTAAGCTAATTAGGGAACACTATGGTTGACAAAATAACAATGAAGCCATAATAATAATTATAATAATATAACAGTATGTGCCAGGCATTTTGTAAGACCTTGACTCCCCTATTCCCAAAAGAATTGGGCCTCCCATCTCTTGAGGGGGAAATGTTAGATAGGTAGAATAGGGAAAAGGAGTCCAAAATGGCAGTGGCTAAAAGACAAAGAAGGGAAAAGACAGAGAAAATAAAACAAAGGAAGATCAAAGAAAGTCGGAGGATCGGAGTGAGTACTTCAGATAGAACAGCAATCCTGGCTGAGCCCAATTTGCATAGGGCAGGCCCGGGGAAGGGGGGAGGACATATAAAAGGAGGAGCCAAGCACTCTTCTCTCTCTCTCTCTCCCACGCTCTTTCTTTCTCTTTCTCTCCCACTGGCGGGCTCCTCCACTTTTTCTTCTTCGAGGATGGATTCTCCTGCTATCTTCTAAATAAAATAGACCTGTAACACTGATTTGTCTAAGAGCTATGACACAGTTTGTTCAAGACCCGAGAGCTGTGATGCACTGAAGGTGTTAATGTCCATCCCCCCAAATCATTGTTGTGGCGAGACAAGAACCAAGAAACATACACTCACCTGACAGTTCTGAGGAGGCAATGGCAACCCACTCAAGTATTCTTGCCTAGAGAATCCCTTGGACAGAGGAGCCTGGTGGGCTTCTGTTTATCGGGTTGTACAGAGTCAGACACAACTGAAGCGGCTCAGCATGCCTGCCCGCATTGGAGAAGGAAATGGCAACCCACTCTAGTATTCTTGCTTAGAGAATCCCAGGGACAGAGGAGTCTGGTGAGCTGCCATCTATGGGGTCACACAGAGTCAGACATGACTGAAGTGACTTAGCAGCAGCAGTAGCAGCAGCAGCATAACATTTAGAAATCACATGGCCCTATAAAGGTAAGTATTAGTATCCTCCCCTTTGTGGATGAGGAAACCAAAAATTAGAGTTTGTGACTTGACTACAATCACCCAGGAAGTGCACCATAAAACCAAGATTATAAATCTAGGTCTATTGTACTCCAGTATTTGGGTTCTTAGATGCTTTGAAAGCAGTGGACTTGGTATGGTTGTTTGGTGACTCCTAGAAATGTAGAGTCATACAAAGGTTAGGGAATACTTGTCATGATTATGTGTTTCTTTAGATGAGAAGGTTTTTTACTTTATTTATGACTCCTCTCTTCTTGCCATGCATTTAGGAGATAAGAAGCTCATATAGCAAATAAGTTCACCCTACATATTTTTTGTATTGGGTATATGCATTTGACTTCATGTGGCCTTTTGATTCATGGGACATTTCCAAGAGAAACATTTTTTCCTGTATTCACTACTTGTACTATAGTTCAGCCTATTCACAGCACTATAAAATCACTTAAATTTGAAAGTAAACAAAACCATTACCTCTAAAATAGGTCATTTATAGCATTTATATTCTCCGGCACATCCTCCCTTTGGAGCTGAAGTAGGTAAGAGGTTGGAGGTGGTCAACTTTAGCTAACAAACACAGACTATATTTTCTTAGGAAAAAAAAAAAAAAGATGGGTGGAGATAGCTTCAGAAGGTGGAAAACTTTTTGAATTCAGACTCAATTAGTCAGGGCTAGCAATAGGGAATGAATTATATTTAAATAAAGAAATCATTTTCTCCTTATTTCCATCTTCCTTTAATACCCATCCCTGAAATCAGTGGATGTGAGGATGAGCAAGCACAAATAAGTAGTTTTAAGGGCTACAAACATGAACCTCCAGGACAAAGAATTTTTGTAGTTGTATACAATATTGAAGGTTCTGAAAATTGGTGGGTGGCTGATATTGCAACACAGAAAGCAAATAGTGATTTATTTTATTTATTAATTTTTTAAAACTGCCCATTTTATTTGAGATCTGTATGGATAAAAATACTTTCTCATAGTTTATTCAAAAGTATTTAAACACTTTAGGATTCTAGAACATCATTTCTAGGATACTGCTTTGAGCCTTTAATGTTGAGAACACTGTTTTATCACACTTCCATGCAGTTGGAAAAATATGGTGATGACTATAGTTTATATTTTCATGCTTTAAATTCATAAATATTGCCAAGTTCATAATTCAGCTAAAGTCTGAAGTGTGTATTCAACAATTTAAAATGTGCTGATTTTGCCATTAGCATTAAACAGCTGTTCTGTATTTTCACCAAGAATAAGATCAGAAAGAAGGAATTACACTTGCAGCATGAAGGGTATAAACTAGTTTAAGCAAACTCTTCCTGTCATCTTGGTGAGATGCTAGCTTATGTTATCAAGGGAGTTGTTCATCATCTATGCCAGAGATTTTAAAGAAGTCAGTGGTGTTTCTGGGAATGAATTAGGTACAGTTTTCAGTTCAAATAAAAAAGAAAAGTATAATAATATCTGAAATTTCTTTCAACCTTATAATTTTATGCATTTTATTATAATAAATAACTTGCCTAATCGCAGCATGTCATCATCAGAAGTGGGAAATGTTACATTTCAGGACAGCAAATGCATTAACTTATACTATTTGAACAGACCAACACTGGGTAATTGAAAAGCCATTTTGAGGAAGAAATACACAACTCCAGATCTATAATAATTTTCTACTGGACACTTTTACCAACATACATGCATGTCTTACAAGCACCTCCAATCCTAAAGAGGCCTTTTAAAGCCATAATTGTTAAAATATTCTCTAATTAATTGTTCATCTTGAGATGACGTTTTTCCGACCAATGCAATAGGCCTAAGAGAGAAAGATGATTCATGCATGGCATCATCCTTTCCTTTCTCTTAGCCTCATCTCAATTTTTCAATTGCCTTATAAAACCTACCTCAGAAATATATCAGTCACTTCCTCTTCATGTCCAGTACCACTGCTGTGCTTCAGCAGCATGTTATATTTCACCTAGAACATTACTGCATTAGTTTCCAAGCATCTCTTTCTGCTTTCTATCTCACCTCTTCAAGTGAAATTCTCTACAATGCTTCTAAAAAAATGACTTTCAAGAATATGAGCTTCTTTATGCCTTTCTGCTGCTTAAAATATGGTAGCAGCTACCACTTAGATGTCTGTATAAGATAAAGTTAAAAATCATAATTATGAGTTGAAAAAAATCCCCTCTCTTTTTGGGCTAGCCCTTAGATGTATCTTTTGCCTCATCTCCCACCACTTTTTCAAGTAAATTTCACTCATCCTGTAAGAACAACTTTAGTTCAGTTCAATTGCTCAGTTGTGTCCAACTCTTTGCAACCCCACGGACTGCAGCATGCCAGGCTTCCCTGTCCAACACCAGCTCCCAGAGCTTGCTCAAACTCATGTCCATCAAGTTGGTCTGTCACTGTTTCCATTGTTTCCCCACCTATTTTCCATGAAGTGATGGGATAGTATGCCATGATCTTCATTTTTGAATGTTGAGTTTTAAGCCAGTCTTTTCACTCTCCTCTTTCACCTTCATCAAGAAGCTCTTTAGTTCCTCTTCGCTTTCTGCCATAAGGGTGGTGTCATCTGTGTATCTGAAGTTATTGATATTTCTCCTGGCAATCTTGATTCCAGCCTGTGTTTCATCTAGCATGACATTTTGCATGATGTACTCTACTCTGCATATTAGTTAAATAAGCAGGGTGACAATATACAGCCTTGATGTACTTCTTTCCCAATTTTGAACCTGTTCATTGTTCTGTCCAATTCTATGTCTGAACAACTTATGTTCTTTCCATTTGTCTGCTTGTTTGTATCATATTTCTTCCACCTAGAATGTTCTTCTTTGCCAGTCTACCTAATTATTTTCAAATATAATCTCTATTGTAACAAATTTTCCTCATGCCGCCTTTTTAAATGTGTACATGACCCTTGGGAACTCCTCTATTGTAGTGCATACTGTATCATTTTGACCTTATTACTTATCTGTCTTTCTCACTAGTCTGAACTGCATGGGATTTAGTGACAATTAGTATATTGGTTGTTTTTGTATCTCTGGTGCCTCAATAAATCTAGCACATAATTAAGGTTTGATATATTTATTAGTATTATTAAAGATCAAATGGATTTTGTCCAGGGGTTGAAAGGGTTAAGCTTCATGTACTCTGGGACTCATGTAGTTCCTCAGATTTCCTTAAATTTCATGTTAATATTTACCCCTGTGCAAATTGTCAGCTTGAAGAACAAATTGGCCCAATGGTAGCAAGAATTCCAGTTCTAGTTTTAACTTTTTGAGGACCTTCTTAGTGTTTTCTATAACAGGTGTACCAGTTCACAGTGCCATCAATAATGTACAAAGATTCCCTTTTCTCCATATCCTGGCCAACATCTGTTATCTCTTTTTTTTCTCTTCTTGTTTTAGTGCTAATAGTTTAAAAGGTATAAAGTGATATTGTCATTTTGCATTGCATTTCCATGATGATTAGTGATATTGAGCACCTTTTCATGTATCTGTTGCTTATTTGTATGTCTTCTCTGGAAAGATGCCTATTCAGGTCCTGTGTTCATTTTGAAATTGAGTTCTTTGTGTTTTTGTTGTTGTTATGTCTTTTGCTGTTGAGTTGTGTGAGTTCTTAAATATTTTGGATATTAATTAGGTATTGGATATGTAGTTTACAAATATTGTCTCCCATTCCATATGTTGCCTTTTTATTTTGTTGATGGTTTCTTTTGCTGTGCAAAAGCTTTTTCATTTGATGTTGTCTCACTTGTTCGCTTTGCTGTTATTGCCTTTGTTTTTGGTGTCAAATTATAAAGGAGCAAACCCTCTGTTTTCTTTTAAGAGTTTTATGGTTTCAAGACATATGTTCAAGTCTATAATCCATTTTGAGTTGATTTTTGTGAGTAGTGTAAGAAGGGGTCTAGTTTCATTCTTTTGAATGTGGGTACCCATGTTTCCCAACACCATTTTTAAAGAGACTATCCTTTTCCCATTGCATATTATTAGTAATGTTTTTAATATAAACTATTATTAAATTATATAGCCAATTTGTGGACTAATGGACTATGACCTAAAAAATAGTTAAACTGTAAAAAGTCAGATTTCACAAAAATAAGAATTAAAAGCAAATTTGAAAATAAAAACAAGATTCATAGAGTATTTTGGAAACTACTTATGCTCATTTTCATAAAGTACATCTTTTACTCTGATAGTGGAAAAGGATTTTCAAATTTTGATAGGCTAATACACCATATGAGATCATTTGGAACTCTGTAGCAATTTTGTAGTTGTCCTATGAATTTTCCTTATTTAAAACAACTGAAGGTAATTGATCTTACTCAAGCTTGACATCTCTTATAGGTGTCTTTTAGTCTCTAGTAGATCATGGTCAGTGGTGAGTTGCTGGTTACCTCAGGAAGCAGCCTGTTCTTGGGACTTTCATAAGATGTTTCCTCACATGGAATTTTCTTTTCTCTCAGATTCATCCTCCAGAGCTTCATAGAGTAAATGATTCCTTCTCTTATATGGAAGTCAGTGTGAAAGTGTTAGTCACTCAGTCATGTCCATCTCTTTGCAACCCCATGGACTGCAGCCTGCAAGGCTCCTCTGTTCATGAGATTCTCCAGGCAAGAATGCTGGAGTGGGTAGCCATTCCTTTCTCCAGGAGATCTTCCCAACCCTAGGGATCGAACCTGTGTCTCCTGCATCAACACGCAGATTTTTTTACCATCTGAGCCACCAGGAAAGCCCCGTATGAAAGTCAAATTATTTGAAAATTGAGATCAAGTTTTCCCTAAGTTTCTCCACTGTAAATGTTGTAGAGTTTCAAGCTTTCTCACAATATAGATTGCTGGCTTCTGGAAATATTTGTTTTAAAAACACAGCACCAAGAATTTCACATCATCACCGTAGGTGTGATCCAACTATCTTGTGGTGGGACTATTGCAATTCATGATTGGATACTTTACATATGTGACCGAAGCCTAATTTTTGAATTAATAGCTGGTAATTGTCTGACTATTTCAGAAGAAATATTTGAATGCAACTTGATTTATGTATGGAAATATAGGTCATTCACTTATTTAGCTCCTTTTTGAAGTTCTTTCACACTTTTCTACAGAACTTTTCCTTAAATCTGAAACTAATTAATTTCCACTGTTGCAAGTCCTGACTCTTTTAATCTGCTTCATAAGCTTACTTTAAAACTCCATACACTTTTTTTTTTTGATGAACCTCCCTTCCCCACTTTGCCAGTGTTCAAGATCTTTTAAAACAGTTTTTTAAATTTTCCTGCTGTGTCAGCACCTTGTGAACACTTTCCTGTTATGGTATCAACAACCTGTAAAGGAATAAATAAGGAAAGAAGCTTAAGATAAGGAAAGAAGAATTTAAATGTCTAATAACAGCAAGCAAAGAACTGCTACATTAAGAAGCATTCCTAGGAGAAGATAATTTTGCTTTCTTAATTAAGGATAGAGTGAGAAGTATCCTCATAGATGGAGGCACTTTAATTCTTTTTTTTTTTTTTGTATTTATTTATTTTTTTACACGAACTCCCAAACATGATGTGGGGTGGGAGGTGGGAGGGGGGTTCATGTTTGGGAGGCACTTTAATTCTTAAACAGAACCATGTACCTTATTTAATAATTAAATTAAAAAACAATTCCTATGTTTGCATTTACCACAGAAAATATTTTATGAATCTCTGTAATTCCTATATTATTTCAATTTTGACAGTAAAGTTTCTAGCAAATTTCTATCCATAAAACACCTCCTACTTGTTAAGGGATATTGTTTTATATGAAAATCTGGCTGACTAGAAAAAAAAGTAGTTTAGTGTTTGATTATTTCATTTACAAAACAATATGCCGCATACTTTCTTTTCCTTTTTTTAAAGTAAGAAATAAAAAATTCTATGCTTTTAGTTTTATATTTATGACATAAAGCAAGGAATACCCACATGACATTCCTATTCATCCTAGAAAAGCTTGTTCATACTGATTATTGTTAGGTCTATTTAGACTGTTAGTATGTTTTTCTAAATTCTAATAATATAGTGGACAGGGAAGGCAGAGTTGCTGTTAATTGAAAAATATATTTGTAAACGTTTCAATAATGAAAATATTAAAGGAGTAATATCTACTTTTACTGAAGTATGTTATTATAAATGTCTTGCCCTATTTGTAACTTGCCTTGTGCCGTTTATATTATAATTTGACTTTTTTCAAATTCATTAACACATCAGTAGGAAATCGAATTTAAAAACCATGTTTTTCACAAAGTACTTTTCATTATTTTCATGGCAGTTCTGAAATGAAATGGGAACTTTAGTAATGCTAAAATATCAAAATATGTTACTTTTTTCCCCAGCACATTATTGGAGAAGTTTAATCTTTATGTTTTTTTAATTGAAACGTGACAAATCTGTTTATCACAGGCATTTTCTACTACATTAGAAAATTGTTAACTCATGGGAGTAACAGATGATTTTGGGAATCTAACTTTAATCATTACTTTCTTGTCACCACGTATGAAGACCACATTAGATAATAGTGGTGCTTTTTGTGACATTTCAATCTGTCAGCCTTTCTATGATAACTGCTTATATCAAACGATTCAAGCTTATTAACTGCATATGTTTCCTGTAAGTTAAAGTTTCTCCTAAAAGAAAGCTTTTGCAATTACACTTCAACTTTTCATTGGAAGTGGAGTTTCATAGTATTGATCTCTCTCTCAAGTGTTTATTTTCTTCACCTACTCTCAGGATCAAAACCTTTTCTGGTAAATTCTTTCTGAGATGGTAAATGCTGCTCTGATTTCTATATTGTTGGTTTTTACAAGCCAGTCTTATAAGTTTATGGATGTTTTGCTTATAATTGTTTGAAGAGTGGTAAATTATGATGATATATACAAATCAAAAAACAATCCTTCTATGTGCACAGGCTAGAGATGAATTTTGGTTGGATATTGGATTTTTAGTCACTCCACTTTTCATCACTTCTCTCAGTTCCATATCACTCCCTCAAACACACGCATTGCATACACACCGAGGAAACAAGAATAGAAAGAGACACATGTACCCCAATGTTCATCGCAGCACTGTTTATAATAGCCAGGACATGGAAACAACCTAGATGTCCATCAGCAGATGAATGGATAAGAAAGCAGTCGTACATATACACAATGGAGTATTACTCAGCCATTAAAAAGAATACATTTGAATCAGTTCTAATAAGATGGATGAAACTGGAACCGATTATACAGAGTGAAGTAAGCCAGAAAGAAAAACACCAGTACAGTATACTAACACATATATATGGAATTTAGAAAGNCTCAGCCATTAAAAAGAATACATTTGAATCAGTTCTAATAAGATGGATGAAACTGGAACCGATTATACAGAGTGAAGTAAGCCAGAAAGAAAAACACCAATACAGTATACTAACACATATATATGGAATTTAGAAAGATGGTAACAATAACCCTGTATGCAAGACAGCAAAAGAGACACAGATGTGTAGAGTGGACTTTTGGACTCTGAGGGAGAGGGAGAGGGTGGGATGATTTGGGAGAATGGCATTGAAACATGTATACTATCATGTAAGAAATGAATCGCCAGTCTATGTTCGATGCAGGATTAGGATGTTTGGGGCTATTGCACAGGGATGATCCAGAGAGATCATGTGGGGTGGGAGGTGGGAGGGGGGTTCATGTTTGGGAGCTCATGTACACCCATGGCGGATTCATGTCAATGTATGCCAAAACCAATACAGTATTGTAAAGCAAAATAAAGTAAAAGTTAAAAAAAAAAAGAGAAGAAAAACTTCAAGCCATCCTTAAAAATTACACAAATCAGAATATTCTCTTCAAACATTGTATATTTTATACTTAAAACTTCTAGAGACACTGCTCAGGTATTTATCAAACCCCAAACAAAAAAATCCTAGCTTGAACTGATCAGTTGGATGTATCATGGCTGATTCCACATCAAGGGAAGTTGCTAGCCCTAAATTAAAAACTGGAAGACTGAACAGGCAATATTAGGGACTCCCAAAAGTGAAGAAAAAGCACTTCAAATTTGTTTAACAAAACCACATTTTCAAACTAACTTTAATTTATTCATAAAAGGGCCATTACACTTGTTCTTTTCAAAAGGAAACTTCTTAATTGGAACTAAATCATTCATTATTCACTGTGATACAGGTTTTATACCCTTAGGTTCCATGTGATTATTCACATGTTCAGCTGACAGAAAGGAGAAAAAAGCTATCCTAATGATTTAGCTTGGCTTTGAATCACTGGTTTTTATCTCACTTTTATTTCCAATCTCAGTTACAGACTGTGTTAAAGCTGGGGAAAATAACATTTTGGTAGATGGTGAAGGATAAGTACAAGACATTTCAAGTTGTTGAAGCTTTCATTAAATTCCTCACACTATTTCAAATAATTCTATAGCTATTTAAATGAGAGGCTAAGACTTTTTTGTTGTATTTACTTAAGAGCTTAAAAAGTACTGTTTAGAATCCAGCAGTCAACCTATTGAATGGTGTGATTAGACATTTATTTTGACAGTGCTCAATGATGACTCAATTATGTCCCCACAATCAAACTAGCACGTCATCAAGATGTCTACAGATTTGAGTGTTTATGAGGTGACAACAAACCCACATACTCTAGAATTCTGTCATTGCAACAACTGAACAGAACAATTGGGTGTTAGTCTAATGCATGTAAAGTCAATTTGGAACTTGAGCTAAAAAAATAAAAATCATACCTAAGCCCTTCATGCATGTTGCCAAAAGAGAAGACACTTTTGAATAACAAAATGCATATTTGTAGGATCAAAGAATGTCAGTGCTTGAAAGCGTATTTGAGATCATTTAAATCAAGCTTTGCATTAAAAAAATTTTTTTGGAACTGAGATTCAGACATTCCAAAATAAAAAAGTTAAAACACAAAGCTGAGACAACAATCCAAAATTATTAATTCAGATGTTTGATTTTCTTTCTATCATGCAAAAGTACTTCCTGGAAATTAAAATTAAATATAGCATGTCTTAAAATGCATCATAAAAATAGAGATTTGGTGTACTGCTGCATATAACCTTATATTGTTTAATCAGTTATGTAAGATCAAAAGAAGAAAAAAAAACCAGGTATTCANGTTTGATTTTCTTTCTATCATGCAAAAGTACTTCCTGGAAATTAAAATTAAATATAGCATGTCTTAAAATGCATCATAAAAATAGAGATTTGGTGTACTGCTGCATATAACCTTATATTGTTTAATCAGTTATGTAAGATCAAAAGAAGAAAAAAAAACCAGGTATTCAAAAGAAGGTTCTTATTACTCTCAGTATACTGACTTTCTATAACTAACCTAAATCCTGCAAAATGTGTAGTTGATCTAAAGTGAATAAGATATATACAAAGATCTTTGTTGAATTCCTGAAATTAAAATATTTCAAACTAGAAAAACATCAGTATGTTTTTAAGAGTCTAGTATGCAAAATGGTAGAATTGTGGAAAGGCAAAATACTAAAAACAAAGTCAGAAATCTTGGTGTCTCATCCCAATTCTGCCAATACATGTCTTTGTAACCTAATCTTATTCACTTAAACTCTTTGATCATTGTTTTTAATAACTATATGGTCCCCATATGATTTAATTGAATTCAAATATGCAGACTTTATACTTTGAAGCAATTATCCAAATTTCATTACATATGCTCTGCAATAATGCTGTCAAAGTATCATATCATAGTAGTTTTTCCCTGTAGGAAAGTTGGGACTCTACGACACATACTTACTACCAAAATAGAGTTCTCCTGGGATATCAGATAGATTTTGTTGGTAATCCATAGCTAGTTTTGCCTCAGATGGCCTAACTTTCTTCCTCTCAACCTATCTCGAACTCCAAGTAAAGATTAATTGTTGCTTAATTATCTAAATCTTCTGAAAGGAGTTGGTGACACTCTAGCCTTTCATTGAATGCCAATTTGAGATCCGGGGTTCCTAGGCATCTTTGAATTTTCTTGCTAATGCTGCGATTCATGTGGTCGCAAAGAGTCGGACACGACTGAGCGACTGAACTGAACTGAACTGAACTGATGAGGTACCAGAAGTGAGGAAACTGAAGCAAAGAAATTTTAGGGAAAAATGTCCAGCTTCACAGCAGCTGAACGTTGGAGTTCTACTATTGACCTAATAACATTAGCCACTGTTTTTACTGTCTTACAAAGGTCTAGAGGGAGATCAATGCAATAGAAGTCATGATCTAGAGAACGTAATTTGCCATCCAATATCCCAATCTGGATGAATATCCATAAAGAGAACATGTCTAACAAGGTGACAAAAAAACCAGGAAGAAGAACTTGTAATGCACTTTATAAGAGAAAGGATCTCAATAGAGTTTGGAAATAAGTTAAAAAGTAAATATGTGCAAATAATAAAAGCACAATTATGCATTTATTATTTTAACACTGTGCAGGTAAAATTCTCTTTTCACAAAGTTATCCATATCTTACAAAAAAGGTACCCACATACGTTGATATAGGAAACTCAATAATCTCTGTAGCTTAAAAGCTAAAAAGAAGAACTTTTTCTTTCAGTGAAGAAAGAAAACCATCAAGCAGTCACAAAATTAACTTCTAAGAATACAAGTTATACACTTGAAAGTAAGGGAAATGTATAACAAATGTGAAAATATATCAGAATAGAAAATCCTCAAAGTATATAAAATTGGTGCTGGCATAAATAATCATATACAATAATCATATTATTGTAAAGTCAATAATATCAATCAAATGTCTTAAATTTATGGCGGAGAGAATTTTTTACAATGCTGTCAAAAGCCTTTAAAGTGTAAGAATCAAGAACATAGTGTCTGGGGTTTTGATCTGAACCCAGATTCCATCTCTTCATACTAAATAACTGAAAACACTTTTTCTTATACCTGGGAAAATAATAATATGTACTTTATGAAGTTATGAGGATTAAGTGAGTTTATAAATGTAAAGTACTTAAAGTAATAGCACATAAAATAATCACTATGTTATCAATCATTATTTAGATAATCTGTATTTTTTAGTCTATGCATATATTTAATGAAGATAAAAGTATCACATATATTTTTCAAATTTCTAAAATGTTTTTGATTACCTATCACATAGGTTTCCAGAATAATCATATTTAATATAGAAATCATGTATGATATTTATATTACAAATATTGGAATTCCATAATTATTCATCAGTTTAACACTCCTTACAGTAAGTCTTCACTGGCTAACTTTTTAATTAAATTTTTGCCCAGAGCAATTAGTTTCCTTTGCTGTGATTGTATTCCTAAGCCTACAATCTTTCTTTTCCCATTAGAAAGATGAGTAAGGGAATGACTGCTTACTCCTACCCCATTCTTGTTAATCAATATACTCCTACTTTATAATAGGTATACAATTAATAACATAAACTTACTATGCTTTTCACCATATGTTTAATATGCTAATTTGGGGAATGAATGTTTACAAGTGGGTCTGAAATTACTTAATACATGCCAAATTATCAGTATATCATGGCTCAGATGAATTTGAAATAGTAATAGAAAATCATTCTCAGAGTAAATACACACCATATATATTAGAGAGGTAATAGTGGTAGGAAATTTGAGAATACTATGGGTATTCTTGTGTGTTTATGTTGTATGCATCTGTATAGGGTTATAATTTTTATACTTCTGATTACAAAAATATAGAATCAAATTATACTCCCCCATATTTCCATAATGTGGTGAGCAAGAACATATATATATCCTAAAAATTTACCACAATACTTTTAATAAGTCAATAAAATATTTCTTAGAGAAAACAGTTTAACATATGAAAACTCGGAGTATTGTATTTCAGGTTGACTGCAAAGTCAAAGCAAATATATAATTTAGCAATGGTATGGTAATTAATGGGCTTCCCTGGTGGCTCAGGCAGTAAAGAATCTGCCAGAAATGCAGGAGACAATAGTTCAATCCCCTGGAGAAGGAAATAGGAACCCATTTCAGTATTCTTGCCTGGAGAATCCCATGGACAGAGGATCCTGGCAGGCTACAATCCATGGGATTGCAAAGTGTTGGACATGACTAAGTGCATGCTGCTGCTTCTGCTAAGTCACTTCAGTCGTGTTCGACTCTGTGTGACCCCATAGACGGCAGCCCACCAGGCTCCCCTATCCCTGGGATTCTCCAGGCAAGAATACTGGAGTGGGTTGCCATTTCCTTCTCCAATGCATGAAAGAGAAAAGTGAAAGTGAAGTCGCTCAGTCTGTCCAACTGTTAGCGACCCCATGGACTGCAGCCCACCAGGCTCCTCCGTCCATTGGATTTTCCAGGCGAGAGTACTGGGGTGGGGTGCCAGTGCCTTCCCCGGACTAAGTGCATACATAGCATTTAATATATTATTTTTTAGTTATTTCCAGACTTAACACTTATAACATTAAACTGTATATAATATGATGCAAATAATGATACCAGCTCAATTTTGACGTACATCTTTGCAACTAAAGATCCTTTAAATAATTTTAAATAACGTTTAACATTTATGAACCCATTTAAGAGAACATAAAATGTTATGCAGATGCTAGCTTAATACATAATACACCACCTAAAATTTGTTCTGAATAACATATATTGTGTTAATTATGTCATATTATTTTTAGACAGTGATTAGATTTTATTGATTGATTAAATGACTAAATCATAACATAAATGAATACAATTTTTACACTTTAATTACTCTAAGCAGTTAAATCTTAAGAATGTACAGTATAGATAACAATATGAATAGCATTTGGATTATGTTTTTCAGCAAATAAAATAAAACCTGGGACAATATGCATTTTTAACTTATACCAGTTTGATTCTTAATTATCTTTTAAAAAATGCTCTTACAGAGGTTTTGGAATCAAAATATTACATTAATTAATAACTAATTGATTATTTAATTTCTCTGAAAAATGTGTCCTTGATAGCAATGGCGAAAGGATTTCAGATTGAAAAGGGATAAACCTAGTATTTAGAATAAAAAATTTGATAAATCCAAGAAAATTCTAACATACATATTAATGTATATGTACATATTCATAAATATATATAATTTATTATTTGAAGTATATAAGGAAAAAAGCAATATGAGAAAATAACTTTGAGAGCCTCTTTTAAAAACATCATTAATAGTTAGCTACCTTAAGTCTCAAATGACAGTNTTCAGATTGAAAAGGGATAAACCTAGTATTTAGAATAAAAAATTTGATAAATACAAGAAAATTCTAACATACATATTAATGTATATGTACATATTCATAAATATATATAATTTATTATTTGAAGTATATAAGGAAAAAAGCAATATGAGAAAATAACTTTGAGAGCCTCTTTTAAAAACATCATTAATAGTTAGCTACCTTAAGTCTCAAATGACAGTTTTATGTTCTTTCTCTTCCTTGTTTTATACCTGAAAGGAATTCAGCACTAAAAAAGAGGTGGAAATTTAAGTAAGTAATTCACAAATGAAGATTGTAGGAAAGTTAAAAAATAACTAATGTCACATACATAATTTCTAATGTTTTACTCATCTTTAAAGCAGAAGCCAGTATTTCTATTTTACCCTATTTTATGCAGCTGTAGGATAAAATCTAGAAACAATTCAATGTAAGAGTATTTTTACATAAATTCTAAGTTATTTTATTTAAATTATATGGTTGACCAACCATGGTCATTTTGCTGTATAAGGACCCAAGAAGATATAATTCTTAGAATAAAATTATATCATAGTTTTAATAAGTAAAAAATAAGTAAGAAAGGATCACTTTTCACTGGGAATCAAACTTTTAGTTGCCATTCCATAAAACAAAATCTCAAAGTGTCTGGTGAAAGAACTGCAAGAAATAGGAAGACAAACATCCTCTCTCCATTACCACTGACAATATGAACTGAACCTAGGCACTATGATCTCTCCTGTCTCTTGGATTTATTCTCTGCATAATAATTCTGTCTTCCAGTCTGATTCCATTGGCAAACCCTGCCAAAGGAAAACCAAGAAGAGAATCTAACACATGCTCTACTTTTTTGATATGTCTCTGTTCCCCAGATCCCATTTTCTGCTCCCTAGATTTATTAATGATAATGTCGTGTTCTCCTTGTACAAATCTTAATTACATATTCAAGCTCCTATTCTTTGTTTGTACCTGAAGTCCTTGGGTAGACTCTGGCACTCCAGATATGAGTTATTAAATAGCAGAGACCAGCAGATCTCAAACAGGTTGTAGTTCAGGCCTACCTGCATGTGACTGTGGTTTGTAAGACTTTAATTTGCAGAGGGTTTTGTTTGAGGACTTTAAAACTTTCACTGAAATATATGCTAGGATTTGTCTTCCTCTAGTGGTCCACTATTAAAATGCAAAGCAGCTTGTTAAGGAATCCATTAAATAACTTAGTGTGAATGAATTTTCTCAGGTAGCATAGAGGAAATTCATATCAACACAAATAGTGTTTGTGAGAGAAGAGCCATTCTGATTTTAAGAACATAGAACAGAGGCAAGAATGTAGTTGATAAAAAACAATATATTTATCTGGTATTTGTGGAATCACTTTAAGAGATAATATATAAAGTTATGATGTGATTTGTATCAGAGCACAGAGGAGGAAGAGAGTGGAGAAAAGATGAGTCTTAACTTTTATCTTTTTTGGACAGAACTTGGGAAATCATTTTTTTTTTAATTAGCATTAATGAACATTTAGACTTTCAAATAGATAGTATACTAGTTTGAAAAAGACTGTCAGAAAATGTATCATTAGAGGAAAGTTCAATGTTTCCTTTGTTACAGATGGCAATTAAAGATGGTTCAGGGCTTCTTAGGTGGTTCAGTGGCAAAAAAAAAAAAAAAAAACCACCCTGCCAATGCAAGAGACAAAGGTTCAATCCCTTGGTTGAAAGATCCTCTGGAGAAGGAAATGGTAACCCACTCCAATTTTTGCCTGGGAAATCCCATGGACAGAGGAACCTGGCGAGTTGTAGTCCATGGGGTCTCAAAAACTTAGCAACTAAACAACAAAAGATGGTTCAAGACTTAGTAACTAAGCAACAATAAAAGATGGTTCAAAGGTAGAATTATGCCAAATATCATTGGTCACAGTGGCTCCACCATGTGGGATTCTCTCTTTTTCACCCCATGGGGAGAGGAGCCATGTAATAGAAAAAGAAGTACCTAGAACTTCCAAGAAAATGCTATATATTTTAATACAAAGAAATGGATTTTATTTTCTATCAGTGATATCATTACTTTACAAAAACCTATCATTACTTGGCAAAAACCTGTGGCAGGAATCCTGGACCAGGTGGCATCATGTTTCAATCTCTATATGGCAATCATAACATTGTTATTTGGGATTAATATGAAGCAAAACCATTCCTTTCATTTAGGTTAAGATTACCTTGCTAGGATAAAACTAGCTTTGTGATTTCCTTCTCAAATTTTCCCCTTCTTGGGAGTGTTATCAACTAAATATCTAAAGAGGTTGTTGGAGATTCAAGGAAAACAAAATAAAAACTACACCTAAAAATTGGCACATAATTCACATTAAGTTGCGTCTTGTCTTACTTGAGGGGCCATATTTTCTTAAAGCATGCATTTTTAAAATTTCAACATGCACATGTTTTACAACAGTAGTTACCAATATATATGCAGTTGAATAAAGTGTCTCTTCTTTAAAACAAAATAAATGCAGTATAATCTCCCTCTATACTTGATGCTGTGCTATTTTGTGCAAACCTTGTGAGTAGTAAAAAGCTGTAAATGTTTACTATTGTGAAAATGTTATGTATAAGCAGCACTGTATAAGAAAATACTATGAAAAAGAAAAAAAGAAATCAGAATACTCATACCAGAATGTCAATGAATGCCACACATATTGATGACTTCAACAATGACCCCCAACAATAACCAGCTTCCTTTGCTTGGAAAGAATGGGGGAAATTAAGAATTTCACAAAAATATCAGTTGCAAAGGAAGAGACCCCAAAGAAATGACCAAATTTATCACTGGTCTCAGGATGTCATCAATCAGTTCCTTCATTTTCATGGTCCACTTGTGAAGTTTTATTAATGAAAACAAAGATAAATAGTAGAGAAAATCTGACTGTAGGGATTTTTAAGCTTACTTTGCCTTTTTATAATTTCACATAAACTATTTGAATTTCTTTGCATTATTAGGAAATCATGTAAATATATGAAATAATAAGATTAGCATGTTAAACTCTTTTAAAGATTTTAAATCTTTTCAAAATTGTTCTCCATTCAATGAGGAAGTGATAGTCATAATGTTTACTTAAAGTTATCCTTTAATCAAACCATCAACACATTGATTTTTAAAATTTATTAATGCACAGTAATTGTGAAGCATTTCCATCACTTTGGTTTTAGTGCCTCCTGGTTTCAGTCTCAAATGGCCAACATCCAGCGCTTCAAATACGCAAATGATAGAAGCTTGGTATTTAAGAATAGTCATCACCTCACAGGACAGACATGACAATAAAAATGACATTGATAATGGAAAGCAAGGAAGACTGAAAAGATAAATAAGAAAGAATTTAGACTAATATGAGTTTACAACACTCTCCCTAACAAAAGAAGTTCATTAGCACCAAGTCTATATTTTTCACCAGATAATTTTTGAACTAGGAGAATTGGAATCACCCATGGCGTTAAACATGCAGTTAATTGGATCCCCTTGAACCAATTTCTCCTGTGTTAGGGGTCATAAATCTCAATTGTTATGCATTCTCAGGCACTAAAATTTCAGAAAAATGATTTTAGACCCTAGCACTGAAGAGTTTATTTGAAAGTCAATAACTACAAATGAGAGCTGTTTATTTTCACAGGATTCTCAATTCTCTACAAAGGTTTTATCAGGCAAGGAGTCTGACCTTTCAGGTAAACTTATCCATGCAGATCTAAGAGAAGGTTGATTCCTGCTGCAGATAATCCATCCCTCTACAAAACACACACACCCCCTCAGATTTTAGCATTATTCCTTCTTTTCCACACAGCTTCAATTTTCTTTAAGTTACTATCCACATTCCTAGCTATGTTCTCACCACTTCAGTTGTACCCTAGCTTCCCCCAGACACCTTATCACACTACTTGGCTTAGCAGGATACACTCAGAATCTATCCAACAACTACATAACAATTACTTGTACTTTATTATTGGGATACTGGCTTATTTCAATTCAGGGAAACCCCACTCAAAGCTGCCCTGTGAGGATGAATACATGAGTGACAGGGCTTACTGCGGGGAGATTTAGGTCCAAATTGGAAGCTACAAGTGCATAGAGCAAGAGAAGAAGAAGGAAAGGAAGATTCCACTAGTTGCAGCTTATATGAAGAATACTGAGTAGCAAAGAGATGGAAAGAAGTAAGGAGGCCAGATCTCGGACCTTGTCTCTCTCTGCTTTACAGAATATCCTGGGATCTACAGCACACGTGTGTAAGGAAGTTATTAAACACATCCAACGTTACTCTGTTTTCACAAATGAGATTGGAAATAAAATGTAACAGCAGTTTTTCTACAGAGCCAAGTACTGCAAGCTCGGAATACTAACTGGTTCATTTATTTCACTGATTACCATATGTAGATGTGACACATCAGGCACTGATTTTCAACAAACCACACTTTTAAGTTAACTTGCCTTCTATTTTCATCAATGTATTCATATTCTTGCCACAAATTTTAACTTCAAATTTTTTAAGATTTCCCCTCAGTCCAAGAGTCTCATTTGCCAAAAAATCAAGTGGTGTTTCTATCATCTCAAGCAATTTCTGTCATCAGCTAATGTGCAACTATAGGGATCAATTACATATGCTTCATGCAAAATCTTACCATGCTGAATCGCACTGACAATATTTCAAATTACTTCTCTTAACTAAAAATAAAAAAAAAAATCTGGTATTTAAATAAAAACTTCAAGCAAGGCTGGGAATACCAGAGTCTTTCCTCATTCTTGCAGATTTTAAGTGTTCCATTCTCTCTATACTCACAGTGCTTTGTTATATGAGCAGCATAGGGGAAAATAGAAAGAAATACAAGATAATGACAGTGCCCTTGATATCTTGCACTTTAAAAATAGGAGAGCCCCCTCCCCAGCATACATATAATAAAGCAAAGGAAGTCTCCATGGACTGCTTCTGGGCAATAAAAAAACTTGCACGGGGAAAACTTTTGGAGAGGAAATAAAGGTGATTTTTAAGCTGCTATTGCAGTTGTATATGACACTGATATTTATTTCCCATAATTCTTGCCCAAGGGAAACACATCCTTTAAGAAACTGAATAAAATCAAGTTGGACCTTTTCAAAATCTGCAAGCTATCAACTTCCTGGGAAAGCTTAAACACCCCCAACACAATCAAATCAATTTAAAGAGCACTGGCATTCAGGCGATGAGGCGGAAGGCAGTCCACCTTGAGAGTGCTCCGTATCTGGTTTCTTGAGCCTGAATCCTTAAAGGAGAGAGTGCGATGGGAAATGAGGAGAAGAATGCCTCCTCTCCGTGAAACCAGACACCCTTTTGGAATCTGGGCTGAGCGCTAGAATCTGGATCCCACCCCCTTGCCTACCTCCAGGCTCCAGTAAGCAGCGGTTGGCTTCCTCCCCTCCGCTCCTTCCGCAGCAGCGGACACACGGATCCCGAGCAGCCTGAAGCTTGGGTCCCGCAGAGCGCTCGTGCCAAGCGCTTCTCTCCACTAGTTACCAAATTAGAAAAAGGACAGAGACGCGCAACCAGGATGGTGATTAAAATCCAGGTTTTAGGCACCAGTGTCCCAGAAGGTTCCGACGCTTCTTCTGTACTCTTACTCAGCTCTTTCGCCTGGCAAACGGTTACCCAGGGACCTGGGAGCCCCTGGCAGCAGCTCCTTTTCTTCTGCTCTGCCTGATCCCTCCAATCTCCGCCGCCGCTGCCACCCTGCACGCACCGCTATCCACTCACCGCACAGAGAGGAGGCCTGGCAGAGACAGCGCGGAGGGAGGAGAATGGATTAAACGCATAGATTTTTTCGGGTAGGGGAAGAAAAACTTTGATGTTGGAAATGCACACACAGGACTGAGAAGAAACCCTAACAAGTTGCAGGTGCCGGGGTGGGGAGGACGCTTTCGCCAGCTCTCAGATAAATCACCCCCGATCAAAACAGGGAGAGGAAGCTCTGTGCTCCTCGAGCGATCCCAGAGCGCACTTCGTAATATCTGGTCTTCGAGTCTACTGGAAAAGCACAGGGTATAAGAAGCCCTGTTGGTTCTCTCCTGGGATGCAAAACCAAATGCGCCTCCAGCTGGAGAGGCTGGCGGGGGGAGTCAGTACAAAGAGGTCAGACCGAAACGCAGATCCAGGAAGAGCGAGGGACAACCAGGGTTGCCGCCTGCGAGGGCAGAGGCGCGACTCCCTTCCGGCAAAGCGACTGCTACAAACTCCGTTCCCTCCTACTCAGGGACGGGCACATTTAAGGGCTTGAACAGACGTCAGCACCAGCTGAGCTCCAGGGGTGAGCGCCAAGGCTCCCGCCCCGCAGGTTGTAGCGCGCAGAGGGCGACCTGCTTGCGCCGCTGAGTGACCTAGAGTAGAATAGAGACCTGGTGGCTGTTTGTCAATCCCCAGAGCCCATCGTGAAGCCCATCTAAGTGATGTACCAGTGGTATTTACTGCGGTAGGTGCACTTGCCGAGTTGAACAGAGCCAGAGCTGCGTGATTGGGATCTGACCACTCTGCGCGCATTCAGCATTAGGTCATCAAGGCGCTCAACACTTCAAGGGAACTCACCTCCCGCTTTCGCGATGGCTTGAGTCATCTCTCTGATTCACTTTGCAAAGTTAGTTGAAATAGACGCCTTTTAAAATATAAAGGGAATTAAAAATTTCAATCTTGAAATTCCAATCAAGACAATACTTAAATCTTTGCTTTATCCCCACATGCATATTTCCTAATTCAGAGTTACAACGGATGAAACTATTCGAGTTAAAAAAAAAAAAAAAGCCCTGAACTCTTTTTCTTAAGTGATTTTCATGCTTAGACACTCACTAGGAACTTAGGAGCCTTTGCACAAGGACATGGTATTTCTACTTACTTACTTTAAGTGACATTTTCTAACGGTTTTGTGACCATTTACAGGTGGGCAGCAAGGAATTAAATTCAAAGTCAGAACTGTGATGAAAAGGAATTTTGTTTCTTTATCCTTTGTAAAATGACCAAGAATGTTTCCAGCTGAGTTTTACACTTTGCCTGAACAGTGATGTAACATGTATCTGCTATATTTTTGATGTAATAGAGTAAGATTGGACAAGGGTGGCAAAATAATTCAGAAAACAGGATTCACACCTCTACAGCCTTTTCCTAAATTTCCTTCAGGAAGAATACAATTAAGGGAGTAGGTGTTTAGGCTCTGTTCTGGGCACCTTGTGACTTTCAGTGTCCTGCCTAGGGATAATAGAATGGGAAGTCCCAGGATCAAAGGAACCTACGATTGTAAAGAGAAAATAGCACTTACGTTTTCTCCCTTTGTGCATGTCCAACCTTGCCAAAGCAGATTCCCCTTTAACACAATCAGTCCAAGCCCTTTAAAAGTGGCAAATACAAACTCAGAGCAGGCTCCATATTTGCGCCATAATGCGGGACTGTCCAACGGTCCTCCCTCTAGTGGACGTCTACAGGATACACTCGTGTGTGTGTGTGTGTCTACACACGGTCGTGTGTGCGTGCTGGTTTGTGTGGGAAGATTGATCACTGAGAGAATCCACCAGTCACCTGCACACTGCTGTTTAAAGAGTTTCGTTTTCTTCCTCAGACCCTGGCCCTGAGCTGCGAGGGTCTTACCAAACTTTATTTGAGAGAGGCATTGCTGTAAATGTGTTGGAAATTGGCAACAGCGACAGTGTTTTTGCTCTTTGTAGTGAATATATCCCCAAAGTTAGAAGCTGGGATTGGGGAAGGGAGCTGAATATACAAGGACTTTGGAAAAACATCAACAGCATAAACCAACCAGTGTTTCTTCAAATAAATGAAACTTCCGGAGAAGTCGGGGATCTGTTATTTTGTTTTGTTGTTGCCTAGTGAGTCTGAGTGACTTCTGGGAGTTGGTGATGGACAGGGAGGGCTGGCGTGCTGCGATTCATGGGGTCGCAAGGAGTCGGACGACTGAGCGACTGAACTGAACTGATACCTTGAACTCCGTTTGGTTCAAAGTCTCCCAAGTTCAGAACTCCCTTTTGGGTTGAAGGAAGGCTTCATCACAGTAAAAAGAACTGAAGGCCTGCGCCTGTCTCCCTGGAACCAAGACGGTCCCTTCCCACCCCACAGTTTTGTAGCTTTCTGGGAGGCCAGTGATTTCAGGGATCCTCACTTGTGGCCAGCGGAGGTAAGCCTATCTGGCGAATCCCCAGGTTTTCCATCTGACTCACAGTCAGTGCGGGGGTGAGGGGCAGCCCTGGATGGAGCGGGAAACACGTAGGCGTCCATGTCTCAGGTCGGGTGGGAGCAAACCCGTCAAAGCGCAAAGCGGGAACCCCCTTCTGGGCAGGAGCCTCAGCATGTCCTGGCCTCAGCTGCTGGGCTGGTGCTGTTTCATTGGGAGGAAGGAGATACCCCAACCATTTACGGATCAGATCGTCACGCGCCGCAAGACCCGACACCAGCGGCTCCCTCAACCGAGTAGGTACGAAATCCGAGTCTACTCCCCGCCTAGGGGTTGAGTCGCTTTCCCAGAAGAGAAACGGTCGACCTAGCAAAGGCGGCAATGCTCACGGGAGATTTTCTAGCGCGCAATGTTGCTCCCTTCACTCACCTCATTCCCACCTCTACCCTCCCCTCACCCCACACACGATTAGATGGCTCTGATTCGAAAGGACACAGAAAAGGCCTCACTCTCTGTCGTCCCCTCCAACGCCTGCGCCCAGGCGAATGCCCGGAGCGGCCCTGAGGCTGAGCCCCTGCGCAACCACCTCTGCGCTCTATGCCAGCGGCGGGCCTGGTCACGGNTCACCTCATTCCCACCTCTACCCTCCCCTCACCCCACACACGATTAGATGGCTCTGATTCGAAAGGACACAGAAAAGGCCTCACTCTCTGTCGTCCCCTCCAACGCCTGCGCCCAGGCGAATGCCCGGAGCGGCCCTGAGGCTGAGCCCCTGCGCAACCACCTCTGCGCTCTATGCCAGCGGCGGGCCTGGTCACGGTGTCCAGGACAGACACAAGCACGCAGCCTCAGCCAGCCACCGGGACGATCCCGGCTGTAGTCTAGGCGTCCGGAAGCAAATGCCTGACAGCTTCTCCCAGGAACTGGGTGAGCGGGCGCTAAGAGACCTTTTCTTTCGCCAGAGCTTCCGATCTGCGAGCCGGAGGGGAGGCCAACTGCGGGACGAGCGCGCCCCCAGCGCTGCCGGGCGTGTCGGGAATTACAGTCGGCGCGCTCCCGCCCGCTGAGCGCGCTCTCCTCCAGGCCCGAGCAGCAGGCGGTGGGGCAGAGAGCCTAGATGGAGCGAGGGCTGCAACTTTGTATGAGGTCCTTCCTCCTCTGTTTTCCTTCTGGAACACCGACTCTTCATCTCAACCAGATCACCAGGTCCCGGCTGTTCCTTTGACTCTAACCAGATTCACCTGCGTCCCTGCCCCAACAGGTGACCCAAGTGAGAGTGTCCGACTCTTACCTGGTAAGAGGGTTGACTACTTCATTAGAGACAATTCACCTGATGTATTCAGATATATTCAGAATACAATATTTTTGGCAAAGTCATTTTTTGTTATATTCATAAGTGAGAACTAAAATATACGAAAAAATAAGTGCTAGGAGTCTGAAACTAAGTACAAGTGTTGGGTTACCAAATGAAAGTCACTCAGTTGTGTCCAACTCTTAGCTACCTCATGGACTATACAGTCCATGGAATTCTCCAGACCAGAATACTGGAGTGGGTAGCCTTTCCCTTCTCCAGGGGATCCTCCCAACCCAGGGATCAAACCCAGCTCTCCCGCATTGCTGTTGGATTCTTTACCCGCTGAGCCGGTGACAAAACACGATGTTCACTAACTAGCATGAAGTGAGAACCCGCTCTTTGGGTCATCAGATCGTTTCCAAAAACTCTAGGAAATAACTTCCTCTTGAATGCGTCTGAAAGAATCAACCTTCTCTGATGCGGCTTTAGATAAGTCAGAACAATGCTTCCTTCAGCTAATCCAAGCATGCCCTCCCCTGCCTTTTCCTCTTTTTCTCTCCTTCTTTGATACATCAAAGAAATAGTATCTGTAATATTGGAAAGACTAACAATTGTTTTTGCTTCTGTAAGCTAAATGATACATTTTATTTTCTGTCCTAAGTGAAAGTATTTTGCTGCAGTACCTACAGAAGAGCTACACATATCAACAGTAATTAATTAGATTAAATTTGCATGATAGTAAAGAGTATTGTTTTTTTTTATTATGACCTGATTTAGTTATTTAAAAAATCTTATGACAAATCATTTCCTTAGATCTAGAGAAAATTCATCTATAACATGAAAACAGAAATACTACCCTTAAAATATTGTTCATTTACAAATACATTATATATATTAATATTCTTATAGATTAAGTCATGATACTTGGAGATCCTGGTCAAAAAATGCTAAAAGTGAATCTCAAAAAGATATTAGAGAAATGATGGGACACTGGAAGGAAATATTTAGGAAAATAGTCTGTAACTGAATATTTGCTTTGTTATATCTATATTTTGAAACAGTTGATAGTTAAAATATTAACTTTATTTTATTGTTTTAAAGTTTATATTCAATTTATAATTAGTATAAGATATTTGCTATATTCTACATTTTGTGCAATATATTAAAGTAACTTAAATCAAATAGTTTGTACCTCTTAATCACTTCAGTTCAACAGCTCAGTTGCATCCAACTCTTTGTGACCCTGTGAACTGCAGCACGTCAGGCCTCCCTGTCCATCACAAACTCCTGGGGTTCACTCAAACTCATGTCCATCAAATCAGTGATACTATCCAGCTATCTCATCCTCTGTCATCCCTCTCTCCTCCTGCCCCCAATCCCTCCCAGCATCAGAGTCTTTTCCAATGAGTCAACTCTTCCATGAGGTGGCCAAAGTACTGGAGTTTCAGCTTTAGCATCATTCCTTCCAA
>SJYX01021659.1:79767-92553 GCA_006410675.1 Oreotragus oreotragus
GTATTATTCCATTGTGTGTGTGTGTGTGTGTGTGTGTGTTTATACAACATCTGTTTATCCATTCATCTGTTGATGGACAGTTAGGTTGCTTTCTTTCTTGGCAGTTATAAATAATGCTGATATAAACATCAGGTGCATGTATCTTTTAATATTATTATTATTATTATTTTTTGGTATATACCAAGAAGTAGAATTGCTGGTTCATATAGAAGTTATATTTTTTAATTTTTTTTAAGAAACCTCCATACTGTTTTTCAGGTGGCTGCACCAATCTACATTCCCTTCAACAGTGTCTGAGGGTTTCGTGTTTTCCACAATCTCACCAATATCATTATTTGTGTTTTTTTGTTGATAGCCATTCTGACAGGTGTGAGGTACTATCTCATTGTGGGTTTGATTTGCATTTCTCTAATAATTAGCAATATTGAGCATCTTTTCATGGACCTGTTGGCCATGTGCACTTCCCCTTTGAAGAAATGTCTATTCAGTTTTTCTGCTCATTATTTTCAGTGATGAAGTTCTATTTTTTTCTTACTTTTTTAACTTTATAGAACAATAGTTGTTTATAATATTATATAAGTTACAAGTGTACAATAGAGAGATTCACAATTTTTAAAGGCTATAATCCACTTATAGTCATTATAAGTTATTGGCTATATTCCCTTGAAAAGTATTTCCTTGTAGCTTACTTTATTTTTTTTTTTGTTATTTAATTTAAATATAGCAGTGTATACATGTTAATAAATTGGGTTGCCTTTGATGCTGAGTTGTATGAGCTGTTTATATATGCTGGCTGTTAACTGTTTATGGGTCATATCATTTACAAATAATTTCTCCCATTTTATAGGTTGTCTTTTTATTTTGTTGATGGTTTCCTTTGCTATGCAAAGGAGAAGAAAGATGAATGGGATCTAAATTGGAAAGGAAGAAGTTAAACTTCCACTGTTTGCAGATAACATGATGTTATATATAGAAAATCCTAAAGACACCACCAGAAGATGATAGAACTGATCGGTGAATTTGGTAAAGTTGTAGGATACCAAATGCAAAAATGCAGGATACAAAAATCTGTTGCATTTCTATACACTAACAAAAAGCTATCAGAAGAAGAAATTTAGGAAACAATCCCAGTTACAACTTCATCAAAACAGTAGAAACCTAGGAATAAGCCTACCAAAGGAGGTAAAAGACTTATACTCAGAAAACTAAGACACTGATGAAAGAAACTGAAGACCATAGATGGAATGGTATACTGTGTTCATAGACTGGAAGAACTAACATTTTTAAATGACCGCAATACCCAAGGCAATCTATGGATCCAGTGAAATCTCTAAAATTCCCAGGGCGCTTTTATAGAACTAGAACAAAAAATTTTAAATGCGTATGGAAACATAAAAGATCCTGAAGAGCCAAAGCAGTCTTGAGAAAGGAGAACAGAACTATAGGTACCATGCCCTCTGACTTCAGACTATACTGGTATATGGTGGTGCGTACATATGTGCTAAGTCACTTCAGTCATGTCTGACTCTTTGTGACCCAATGGACTGTAGCCTGCCTGGCACCTCTGTCCATGAGATTCTCCAGGCAAGAACACTGGAGCAGGTTGCCATGTCCTCCTCCAGGGAATCTTCCTGACCCAGGGATTGAACCTGCATCTCTTTCATCTTCTGCGTTGGCAGGCCGATTCTTTACCACTTGAGCCATTTGGGAAGGCAGTATATAGTCAGGCCACCCCACATGACTGTTCTCTCGCTCTCTGTCCATCCCTTGCTTGATCAGTGCTTGCTTAACCTATATCTTACTTATCTGACTGACCTTCCTACCTACTTATCCCACCCCAGCTAGTGACTGTTCTAACTCTTAGATCAGATCTTCACCATTGGTAGCTCATCAAAAGTATAGTGAGGGGCATGCCCCTCTGCCAGGTAACCAATGAAATAACCTGACTCAATTCTCCCTGTAACTGGTAAACTTCTCTTCTTCCCAGGAGCAAAGTCTGCCCACATGTCCTGTCCACCATCTGCCATACACACACATGGTGTAGTGTCCCTCCAGGACCATGCTTCAGACATGTAAGAGCTTGCTAGCAAATAAACTATTAGTGTGTCTGTGACTGACTCTGGGCTCTTTCTTTGGTTTTGAATCTGGGCAATCATAGGCTGTGTAGCCCTGCAGGATGCATCCCAACAACTTCAAAGCTACAATAATCAAACTGGTATGATATTGGCACAAAAACGGACACAGAGATCAGTGGAACAGAATAGAAATCCTAGGAATAAACCCACACACTGACAGTCAATTAATCTACAATAAAGGAGGCAAGAATATACAAAGGAGAAAGTTTCTTCAGCAAGTGGTGCTCAGAAAACTGGACAGCTACTTGTAAAATAATGATATTTCACTAATATCATATACAAAAATAAGCTCAAAGTGGATTAAAGGCCTATATGTAAGATCAGATACCGTAAACTTCCTAGAGGAAAACATAGGCAGAACATACTTTGATATAACTTATAACAATAATTTCTTGGACCTCTCTCTTAAAATAAAAGAAATAAAAGCAAATATAAACAAATGAGACCTAATTGAACATTTTTATTTTTAACTGTGGTAAAAACCACATTACATGAAATTTATCATTTTAACCATTTTCAAGTATACAGTTGAGGAGTGCTAAGTTTATGTACATTATTGAGTGACAGAGCTCCAGAACCATTTCATCTTATAAAACTCAAACTCTGCACCCATCAGAAAATTTCCCCTCTCCTTTGCCCCTTTCTTTCTTTCTCTCTCTCTCTCTTTTTTCTGAATGTAGGTAACCATCTGCAAGCCAGGAAGGGTTCCTACCATAAACAAATCCACTGGTACATTGATCTTGAATTTCTCAACTTCCAGATGTGTGAGAAATAGATTTTTGTTATTTAAGGCCACCCAGTCCGTGATATTTTGCTATGGCAGCCTGAGCAGACCAATACATATGTTAATTCTATTTTGATTTCTTGGTGAGTCACCATATTGCTTTCCATAGCAGCTGCACCATTTTTACATTCCCCTCTATAAGGTACAATGTTCTTATTTTCTACATCCTTGCTCATACTTGTTACTTTCTGTTTTACTGGTAATAATCTTTCTAGAAAGTGTGAAGTTGTTAGGAGATACATTGACTGAAACAACCTACCTGGCCAGGCACCACAGTATTCATTTGCATGAGTTATTTTGTGACAGGAGGACATGGAACCAATAAGCCACCACTAACCAAAAGAGTTTGGGAAAGGTCAATAGGAGACAGCGTGTGTCTTACTACCTCCCAAAATCCTTCTTGCTGCTATCCATACTGGTTGAACAATATGTGTACCCCCAGAAAGGACTCTGAGTCAGAATGATTGGCCAAAGATAGCCTGGAAACTAATCCCCATTGCTATAAAACCTGAGGCTGTGAGCCAGGTGGCAGAGCAGTCCTCTTGGTTTCCCTTACCCTCCTGCTCTCCACCCAGGCACCCCTTGCCAATAAAGTCTCTTGCTTTGTCAGGATGTGTGGCTCCTCAGAGAATTAATTTCTGAGTGTTAGACAAGAACCCTCTTTCAGGCCCTCATTGTTTTGATATGAATTTCCCTAGTGATTAATGATATTGAGCATCTTTCCATATGCTTGTTGGCCATCTATATATCATTTCTGAAAAAACTTTCAAGTCTTTTTCCCATTTTAAAATCTGATTGTTGTTGAGTTGTAGGAGTTCTCTGTATTTTCTGGATTAATCCACTATCAGAAATTTGATTTGTAAGTATTATCTCTCAGTCTGTAGGTTTCCTTTTCATTCTGTTGATAGTGTCCTTTTATGCCCAATAGTTTTTAAGTTTGGAGTGTATCTGTGTGTGAGTGTCTGTATCTTTATGTTAAACTATTATCTTGTCTCAATGATAGCATTCATATTTTGGAAATACACATAACAACTGAAACTTTCCATAATAAATAAATTTTCTGATAAGTCATGATTTTTCTTACTCCATATTAATATAAAACTATCCTTCTGATTAACTTGTTCTATATTTCAAAGTATTATTCGGTTGTGGCTTACTTTACTTGATGGTTAATGATCTCACATATTTTAGTTTTTGAAAGTTTAATATATCACATATATTAGGGAAAAGTAATATACTTGTAAAATGAGCTTCTGAGTCTTCTTTTTTAAAGTTATTTTGAAAAAGTATAGTTATTATAAAATATTCTACATATAAACAGAAAATCTTATATGTATTTAACTATAATGAGAACATTAACCAATCCACCTTTAGGAAAAAAGGAGTGATTCATTTGTTAAAGGAAAACAATTAAAATACATGTGTGTTGAATTATAGGTCTAATTATACTTTCAGTAGGGTATACTTTTGCACTATTATTTGTGCTCCATTCATATATGACATTCATATCTTGACACAAAACAGAACTAAGTTATTCTTTACAATACAACATTGTTTTCTTTCTAAAGTAATTATTTTAATCTCAATTTTATATTTTGTTTCCAAAATAGAAGATAATATAAATAAGTAAATGATAAAGTAAGACTTTAGGACCCTATATAATTATGTATATTTTATAATAAAGTTCAGTTGTGTCAAATATATGTATACAATTCCAAGAGAGGGAAGAAGAGGAAGACTATATTTATAAAGCATATCAATCCACATTTAGCTTACTATTTTCTAATTAAGAGATTCAGATAAGTTTTAATTGAGGTAAATGGACAAGAGTTTGAGCAAACTTCAGGAGACAGTGAAGGACAGAGAAACTTGGTGTGCTGCAGTCCATGGGTTTGCAAGGAGTGGAACACGGGTTAGCAACTGAACAATATCTATGGGTTTATATGTTTAAAACAATAAAGTTTGGATTCTATTTTGTGTGAGAATACCTTTGTACCCCTAATTTCATAAAATGCAGAGAGGGTAGCAGTGGCGGGGGCCAAGGAGGCAGGTGGAGGAAGATGGTGGAACTTGATAAGAGGTACTGTGTGTACTACCTGGTGGAGGTGAGCCCACTGCACTCTGGTGCATCAACTGCAAGGGCACTGAGCTGCGTGCTCTGAGAGCTTCTCAGCTGGTACAGAGATCAGCCACCACCGCTGCTATCATGGCTGCTGTTACAAGGAAAAGCCAATTCTGATTCCATGTTGCAAGTGTTTCTTTGACATGTCTTTTTGTTGCTTTGGTTATTATAATCATACATAATGGTCTGCCTCAGAGAATTCTGTCTCTCTGCCTGACTGTTAAGCTAAAGTGCCTTTGCTCATGATCCTGCCCACCTGTGGATGGCAAGAAGGAAGAAATTAACACATCTACTGCTTGAGCCTTGCCATTCTAGGAGATATTTGCAAGATTAATGGCTTTTGTACTTTGTTTCCCCTTCTCCTCCCATCTCTGATCCATAAAAGAATCTAGTATCCAGAAGAAGATAGTCATTTTGAGACATTAGTCTGCCATCTTCTTGGTCAGCCAAATCACCAAATAACACCTTGCCTCAACACCTCATCTCCAATTCATTGGCCTGTCATGCAGCCTGCAGAACAAGCTTGGATGCGGTAACACTATCTGCTGGTGGCCAAAAGGACAGCTGCTGCTGGATGCCACTGAGCAGTTTAGCTTTGGAAACTGGGAGGATATGGCTGCTCACATTGAAGCTTTCCAGACTCCCCAGGAAGTATTGGCTGAGCAGCAACAGCTGGACTCCCTGCCCCTGTGGGACAACTACAAGAGAGAGAAGTATGACCAGGACACTAAGATGTTTATCAGCTGACTCTCAACTAAGACTACCATGATGTGGAGATAGAGCTGAAGCTCACACATATGGACATATGCCTGCAGACACTCAAGGAGTGGCAGCAGTGCAAGAAAATCACAGGTGACTACAACTTGGTGCCTGCCTTCCTAGGCAAGGACAAGGAGAAGGAGGCTAAGCACAAGGTCACCAGGGAGGAGAAGAAGTTGCGACTGAAGCTGCAGCCACTCACACAGTTCATTTCCTGCAAAGAGTTTGACAACCTGTTCCATAACATGCACAAAAAGAATATGCTGTGCACCAGGATTTGGCAGCTGCAGTGGAACCAGCACAAAGGCATCACCAAGATGGAGGAGTTGGCTAAGCATGAGGTGGGCCAGCATGACTGCAAGAAGAGGAAGAAAAGATTGAAGCAGGCACCAAGTGAGGTAAGGAGGATGGCTAGGATGGCAAGATCATTGCCATCTAGAACCTGCCCAGCTTCAAGCTCCTACTGGATGATGAGAAGGTGCTCTCCAGCTCATTGAACTTGATTCCCATGTGCTACATGACCATGAAGACCATCATCTTCGAGAACCATCTCCATAATTGGCAGACATCCCCTCTAAGAGCCAGATTCTGGGCTATCTGGACAAAGTCCTCAAGAAAAGGATTTTAAATTTCTTCATGGAAGTGACAGAGTTTGAGCTTGTAATTCCCAAACCGACTGCTGGGGAGCTCACCATGGGAGGAAGAGCAGCCCTCAGCAGGCTCCCCTGGGTCTCTGGGGATGTAGGGACCAACGCAGACTGCCAGAACATTAAGCTTCTTCTACTAGGGGTGCTTTTGCTGCTCTTAGAGCTTGTGTGCATTGTATCTGGAAGAACTCATTTTAGGAAACTCACAGCTGAGAGTTTTTAGTCCTGGTACTAGATACCTCCAGGGTTTTCACCCCAGTAGCAAGTAGCTCTTTCACTGAGACTGGTTATGTGTCTTACTTGGGTGGCATCAAGCACTTGGCTAGGCCACGGTGGAAGGGGCCTCTAGAGGCCTCTAAGCCTGGGCAGTGCTTCACTGGGTCACTGTCTTGAATCAGACTCAGGGGTGGCTCTGCCCAACTCTGTTTAAACATGGTTTCAGGGGTGCTTTTTGTGGACATGCACTGTACCTTTCTACTGGAACTTAAATCCTTTGTTTTCCAGCTGCTTGGGGCTCTTGTGTCCAAGACCCTGCAGTAGAGACAGTAGAATGGCCAGACTCCAGCATTCTCTCCTCCCTTGTAGCTATCAAGACTGTTTGCCTCCCAGAATGTTTGAAGTTACATTACAATGAAGTTATTTGGAAAAAAAAAAAAAAAAAAACTCATCATTTCCAAGGATGACTTAATTAAGGTGCCTTTTTCTATTTACATTTTTCTGTCCCCTAAGGTAGATTTTCAGCATTAAATAAACACTTCAAGTGTATTGTATATGGCTTTAGTTGTAAACCTCACATGCTGGCAGAGCAGTTCTCCATGTGACCTGAGAACAAACCCAGAATTTCTCTCTGACCATGAAGTAGCAGGCAGTGGTGTCCTTCCTGAATACCCCCTTCATGCTGTCTCCTGCAGAATAACCATGGCTGACAGTGTGTGGACACTGTCTGTGCTGAGCAGAGATAGAGACAGTGCTATGTTTTTACAGATGTTCTGGCCAGTGTTTCTCACTTGGGGTCCTGGACCAGCAGTACGAATACCTCCTGGGAACCTGCTAGAACTTCAGGGACTCAGGCCCTGTTCAGTCCTCTAGGGGTAGGGCCGTGGAGCTGTGTTTCTATGAGCCTTCCAGGTGACTAGTCTAAAATTTGAGAACTGCTAGCTTTAGCTACTCTGGTATCATCGATTTTCTACATTGGATTCCTAATTTGGTGAGATTTTAAATTTAGTCTTATTTTTTAATAAAATGATTTCCAGGCTTTCATTAAGCTTGAGAAGCAAAAACTTCTAAATGTTCATGGTCCTGGCTGAAAATTTTGTGTTTAAGCGGGTTTTCAGTATGTGTATCTTTTTGACAGTATGAATATATTTAGGCTTGACTGTTTTTAAACACCACAATGGATGCATAATTTATGTTAAACTATGAACACTTAGTTACAAAGGAAATGTGATTTTATAATCAGTTGCTCTTGTCCCATCAACCCGAGCTATTACTGTTACACTAGTTCTTCACCTGCTGTTAGCTTGGAGCCTTTAAATTTCTATATTTAATTCTCATGATAAATTAGTCACCAAAATCCCATAGGAAACTCTCTGGGTCACAGAAAATAATCAAGCTATTCAGAATAATGCTCTGGATGATCAGCATTCTGAGAATATATTAAAACCAAAACTCTGCTTACTACTCATATTTCTCTTTTACACGTTAAACAGGTTGAGAACAAAAAAAAAAAAAAAAAAAGAGAGAGAGAGAGAGAGAGAGAGAGAGCGAGCTTTGCTTATATATTAATCTACATGTTTAGTTTCCTAATTAATGTCCATTTTCTCAGGGACATCCTTGCACTCTGCAGAATGTAATCCCACAATTTGGGTAAAAAGTTAAACAGGAAGATTTGTGAGCAACCAGTTTGTTGTAAATGGTACTTTAAAACATTTTCCATAGGAAGTTGCATGCTATCTCTCTATTTTCTGTCTAGAGATCTAACCATTTTCTATTTGGACAGCAATGATGGCTTTACTATGTCCACAAAAGCCCAGAATATCCTTAGACTAAAATGTCCATGCAAACTGATTCTATGTCCAGGCAAACTGACATCTGGATACAATTTCTAGAGCTAAACATAATCACAAGGCATCATTATTGCAAATCATATTGACAGCAATAGCCATCTTAGACAGTGATGATTAAAAGGATATTGAATAAAACACCAGATGCCAAGACTGTTTTCTATAAGCATAATATACAAATAGAACGTCACAAGAAAGTTACATCCTGACACACCTTGTAGGCTTGGGATATCTTGTAGGAATGCACTCTTTTGAATTAAAGGGAGAATAATTTCTTATTTACCAAGAAATGTCATATGACAAACTCTGCTATATGCTCTTTATAACTATTGTATAAAATTATGTTTAAATCAACTTTAAAATTCTTGCTCTGCATGTACAGTTATGCTCCTAATTTTTAGTGTTATAATACCCCAACATTAAGATTCCTTCCAGCTATTTTTGCATATAGAATATCTGGACTGTGTGAACACTTAAGAATTACTATTGCAGATTTGCTTCTGCTGTTTAGGACTGATAAAATCACTTCCAGGACCCCTTGGAAAATTAGACTGTCAGGATTTTCTCAGTCTGCTTGAGAAGCAATCATATCATTGAGTTTACTTAAAAATTCCAATGGGATTGGAGGTAAGTTAACAAGGTTGTTAGAGGTAAAAAAAAAAAAAAAAAAATAAATAGATGGAACTATATTAATCTATATATCTTATGAAACAAAATTTCAAGTAAACAATACATGGTAAATTTGGTCAATAATCCTAGAATACGTTTTAAAATGAAAGAACAATTATTTCCTTTCCCTATTCCTTTTGTCCTTTTATTGAAGGACAATAAAAATATTGTCCTTCACAATTTAGTAACAGCGACTGATTAGAAATCATGCACAATATATTTATTCACACGCAAATTCTGGAAAATATATTTCTTGGTAGCTTACAATTTGTATTTCCTATAAATCTCATCTCTTACAGTATTTTTTAAAAGTGCCTTGACAAGCCAAATATGTTCTTGAATATTTGAGCAGCTTGTGTTAAAAACGTGGGTTTGTTTTTTTTTTTTCCCTGCCATGTTAGGTGACTGTCATAGGAAACAGCTGCAAATAGCATCTGCTTCCATGGCTGATGCCAGAGCGGTATTGGATCCTTGAAATGTCCAAAGGGTCTGTATGGACAGTGATGAGCTTTCTGTGGGCCTGTTTATTGCTGTTTAGGTTGCAGTAGTAGAAATATAGTTAAACAATCTAATGCTTTTTGATTATCAATTTTTTTCTGCAGTGCTAAACTAGAAAAATGATCTTAATGACATAGTTTTCTAAATTATATGTAAGCATTCCCCATGTACCTTTACACTATTTATAGTGAATCACCAAATTGCAGGAGGAACAGATAAAAATATGTATATATTTAAGGATAGATTCCCTGTGTCTTTAGTCTTTAGTTGTACTCATTATCAATAATGTAAATAACATTTATTTACTATTTCTTATTTGTTCTACCCTAAACACTTTACATATATCACTGCATTATTTTCTAACACCAAATAAGCACAGCTTGAAAGATTATTACTACTTAGCAAATAAGGAATTGAAGCTTTTAAAGGTATAATACTGCAGACAAATGCTAAGAGCTGGAGCCAGAATGTGACTGTGGTCCAGGTCTGGAAGCAGGATGTGACTGAAGGGGAAAATGTGTAGTTCTCCACTGAAAATTGATGCTTCATCCTCCTGCTCTCATTCCTGATTTTAGAAAAGGTTTACATTTACAAAGATTCAGATGCAATTTTCAACTCTTTTAGAAACAGCAGGCCACACCTGACTTTAATAGTTTTCTTAACTAAAATTTTAGATGTTTTTTTCTTCATATTAATTTAGGAGAAAAGGTTATTTTGATGTATTTTGTGTTCAACTTCCCCTTTAATGATTCATTTTTGTCTTTTTCTTCCCATCCGTCTACTAATAAAATGTGAAATTAAAAAAAGAAGGTAGATTGTGGAAGGTAGAATGATTGGCCTCCAAATATATCTACATCCTAACTCCTGGAATCTATGAACAGGTAAAGATTCACGGCAAAGGAAGTAGAATTAAGGTTGCCAAAAAAAAGCTGACCCTAAAATAAAAAGATTAGCCTAGATCATCAGGATGGTTGTGAAAAATGGGACAGAAGCAGATGAGAGTTTAGAGTGATGTCATGTGAGAAAAACTTAACCTACATTTTCTGACTTTGACAATGGAGGATGAGAGCATGGGCCAAGAAGTGATATGGCCTCTAAAAGCTGGAAAAGGCAAAGAAACAGATTCTCCACAAGAACCTCTAGAAACGAACACCAAACTTAATTCAGTCCAAAAAGATCTATGTCAGACTGATTTATGAAATATAGGATTATATTCTTCTGTTAAGACACTAAATCATTGCTAATTGTTCTCAACAGCAATACAAAAGCAATATATTAATATTGTTTCAAGTCATTCTGAATCAGAACCCTCACTCTAAAACCTGCACTGTATGGAGGTGAGAAGAGGGTTATTTACAATGAACAAATAACTCTTTGGAACTAAAACTAAATAATCCAGTGTAGTTTTTGACACTGATTCTATTTCTTCTACACGAATGAATACACATACCTCTTGCAGAAGATACAGGTCAGAAGTACATGTATATATCCCCTTTGTGATCAACATGCCAAAAAAAATCACTTTATAAAAAATCAAATGGGTTACTCAATTAATTATCTCATTATTTAGTCAGTTATCAGATTATCTTGTTCTAAAAATAACATAATTATGCATGCAACTTAGGACACAAAAATATCATTCAAAATAAGGGAGAGAGCAAAGGAGGATAAGAATTCAAATTCAGGAGTATGAAGTGAAGTTAGTATTTAGGCATAAATCATTAAAAAGAAAAATCATCACAGACTTAAAAAGAGGGTATCCCTTATGTTTCTTACTAAAATATACCTAACATATAAGGACATTCAAATGTTGAAAACAAATTGAATTATACTTCTGGTCAGGAAGCAGAAAGTCTCAAGAGACTAGGGAAAAATCCAAATAGGCTGCAAATTCATAGTATTAGGGACCCTCCAGAAATCTGATGATGCAATAAATCTGGAAAAGCTATATTTCAAAAACAGATAAGCACTTAAATAATTTCTATGCTTGGTGATATGAGATGAGGAAAGGTAAATACACCATACAGAAGGATAAGAAGAAATGCCCTAAGTTTCAGCAGATTTTTAATGTGACACATGAGTGAACCTGTTGGATTCACAACCAGTGGCGCCTCACAGATATGATTTGAATCCACTTGCTAATTCCTTCTCATGTGCCATTTGCTAAGGGCACAAAAGCCGGGTAAAGGGGAAAAAAGACCTGAGAGAATATACCCACAGGATATTGGGTTATCTTAGTCCTTTAGGGCTGCTATTACAAAATGCCTTAAATGACTGAAAGTTATTTCTCAGAGTTCTGGAGGCTGGAAGTCCAAGATCAAGGTGCCAGCATGTTTAAAAGAGGGCCTTACTCCAAGTTGTAGAGTTTTCATTGTATCTTCACATGGCAAAAGGCAAAGGGTGCTGGAGTCCAGCCCCCGCAGCATCCAGGGGAACCCGAAGGATAAGCGTCGTCGGTGAGGAAAATGATTTAGAGAGAGAGATAAAGAATGTAGCAGACAAGAAAATAGAGGAGAGAAAGACAGACAGAAAGAAAAACACGGGGGAACCAGGCTTTTGTGGAACTGATCCTGGTCTGTCACTATTTTTCAGGGAAGCTTTTATACCTTAACTTGTACATAGAGGGAAATGAAAGATTCAAAGTCATACAGAGTCAGGCCAAACATTACATCTGTTTTGTCTTTATCGAAACCAGGATTTTTTTCTGCATACCTTTCCCATAAACAATGTTGTGTACATTATCTTCTGACCGTGGAGGCCTGTAAACATGTTAAGACCCTCTTTTGATAAAGGCTGCTCAACCAGAAAACTTATTTTCCCTTGAAATGTTTTTTCTTTATATTTCTAATCTATGTAAGCCTCAGAAAATGCTAAACGGAGTTACATTTCTCATGGAGCAAAGGTGCAGTGAGTTACAAGAAGGAAAGAACCAATTAGCTCAAAGGTCTGATGCGATTAATTTCAAGGCTACACTTGTTTTTGTTTGTTCGTAGCAATGCTTTCCAAGGTCCACTTGACTTCACATTCCAGGATGTCTGGCTCTAGATGAGTGATCACACCATCATGATTATCTGGGTCGTGAAGATCTTTTTTGTACAGTTCTTCTGTG
>SJYX01021659.1:96234-115717 GCA_006410675.1 Oreotragus oreotragus
AGTCAAGGCTATGGTTTTTCCTGTGGTCATGTATGTATGTGAGTGTTGGACTGTGAAGAAGGCTGAGCGCCAAAGAACTGATGCTTTTGAACTGTGGTGTTGGAGAAGACTCTTGAGAGTCCGTTGGATTGCAAGGAGATCCAACCAGTCCATTCTGAAGGAGATCAGCCCTGGGATTTCTTTGGAAGGAATGATGCTAAAGCTGAAACTCCAGTACTTTGGCCACCTCATGGGAAGAGTTGACTCTTTGGAAAAGACTCTGATGCTGAGGGGGATTGGGAGCAAGAGGAGAAGGGGATGACAGAGGATGAGATGGCTGGATGGCATCACTGACTCAGTGAACGTGAGTCTGAGTGTACTCCAGGAGTTGGTGATGGACAGGGAGGCCTGGCATGCTGTGATTCATGGGGTCGCAAAGAGTCGGACACCACTGAGTGACTGAACTGAACTGAACTGAACTGTTTTTCTTGCATTCCAACTCTGTTAACTAATGCACTTCCAGGTGCACAGTGGATAAGAGATATGGGAACTTAGCAACAAGCATTGGCCCAATAATGAAATCCTACACCAGCACTACTCATAACTTTTAACTCTTTGAAAGGCTATATGTTTTAGGCTTCCCATGTCTTTCACAGTTGGGAGGCTGTGAACAATCATATGCATAGCTGCAAGAGTCTGGATAAACCTGCCAAGCAAGCTAGAATGTTAACAGAGGGGGTTTGATTTGAAATATTCCTCTCATTTCCAGGAGACTTATTAGCTAGAGCCCTAAGTTGATTTTCTCCAGAGAAAGGTGGTCAGGAATAGCCCCCTGTTAATATCAGAGGAGTTGGTGAAAGTCACAAAATAGTAAGACAGACAGATTATGGTTTTGGGGTAGATGCTTGAGCTGGTCCAGGGGGTCCCTCGAGTTCTGAAGCCTTGTTTATCAGATCTCTTCTGCATGACCGTGTCATGGGTGGGATCACCCGTGCTGGCTCCCGGCAAAAGAGATGCAAGCAGACAATTGAAAGTGAAAGTCACAGTTGTGTCTGACTCTTTGCAACCAACCCCATGGACTATACAGTCCATGGAATCTTTAGGGCAGAGTAGTGGAGTGGGTAGCCTTTACCTTCTCCAGATCTTTCCAACCCAGGGATAGAACCCAGGTCTCCTGCATTGCAGGCAGATTCTTTACCAACTGAGATATCAGGGAAGCCCTTACAGGTGTCTTAAAGAGATTAATATATTGGTGTCCTATTAAGCCAGAAGAGTGGAAGAAAGGAGAAAACCAGATAGTAATTCAAGGCTTTCACTGAGTCAGTAGTGGCAAAGAAATTCCCTTAAAGCTAGGGAACTTCAACAGATTACAACTGAAGCACACAAAAGTCTGGGAGTAAATCATCAAATTGGAGAGAAAAGTTTTTCTAGGTACAGAAAGAAGGGAACTACACTAAAGAAAAAAGGGACTCCTCCCACCTGTCCAAAATTAGAGCTGAAAAGTAGAACTCTGACATCTCACTGAGGATCACATCCCAAACACGGCTGGGACTGGAGGTCTGTATCCCAATCACCTGATTCACAGATGAGCCGAACTCCTCTCAGGTCCCTTGGCATACAGTGCTGGTGACAGAACCAGAGCTGATGGGGCTGTAGCTGAGTTCTCAGGTTACAGAACTGTTTCCAGGTCCATAGTTGAGACCATGGCCATTGGGTGTCAGCTTGACTTCTAAAAATGGCTCTTTGGCCATGGACTGAACTGAATTTTAAGAATCTTCTGGTTCTCAAGTGCCTCCCATGCAGACACTTTTGTTCATGGATTTTGTTATTGTTGTGCAGTCCCTAAGTCCCATCCAAGTCTGCAACCCTGCAGACTGCAGCATGTCAGGCTTCCCTGTCCTTCACTATCTCCCAGATTTGTTCAGATTGATGTCCAGAATTGGTCATGCTATCTAACCATCTCACCCTCTCTTGCCCCCTTCTCCTTCTGCCCTCAATCTTTCCCAGCATCAGGGTCTTTTCCAATGAGTTGGCCCTTCACATCTAGTGGCCAAAGTCTTGGAGCTTCAGTTTCAGCATCAGTCCTTCCAATGAATAATCAGGGAAGATTTCCTTTAGGATTGACTGGTTTCATCTCCTTGCAGTCCAAGGGACTCTCCAGTATCTTCTAGAGCACCACAGTTTGAAAGCATCACTTCTTTGGCACTCAACCTTCTTTATGGTACTATTCTCACCTCTGTACCTGACTACTGGAAAAACCATAGCTTTGACTGTACGAACGTTTGTCAGCAAAATGTTGTCTCTGCTTTTAAATATGCTGTCTAGGTTTGTCATAGCTTTCCTTCTAAAAAGCGAGTATCTTTGAATTTCAAAGTTGCAGTCACTGTCCACAGTGATTTTGGAGCCCAAGGAAATAAATTTTGTCACCATTTCCATTTTTTCTCCACCTATTTTCTCTGAAGTGATGGGTCCAGATGCCATGATCTTAGTTTTATGGATGCTGAGTTTTAAGCCAGATTTTCATTCTCATTTTTCATCATCATCAAGAAGTTCTTTAGTTCCTCTTCACTTCCTGCCATTAGAGGGATAGGTTGAATTTAATATTGAAATGTTCAATATTATATTCAATCTTCAAAAACCTGAAACTCAAAATGAAGAAGATAAATTGAAATGCTGTGATTTAAGGGCAAATTAAACTCTCAAGTATGTTACCTTGACTCTCTCAAGAGTACTTTACTGGAAACTTTCAGTTTACGGGTATTTTCCATTTGTGCAGGATTTAAGTTATATATTACCATATTTTCAGGAGCAACTGCTTTTATTTTTATATGAAATTCAAATATATTTATTATTGACAAATGTGAAAGCTAGAATTTTGATAAAACAAGTCATATTATGATCATGTTCCAAGAAAAATATTATATAAATAGTTATTTAATAAATCCATCAAATATCATAATAAAAACTAATGTGTATTTTTTTTTCAGCTGATTGACCTGTTTCAAGTTCAAAGAAATGCAAGGAGGCTTATTTCAATTGGAAGCTAGAAATTTTCAAATTTTATTGTTTGTTTAGGAACCTAATGTAAACGAATTTGGACTAACAAACAGGTAAACCCTTCATAATGTTTTGTCTGTCAATTCTGTGTCATTTTAAATTTCTTCCACCATGCATTCTGTGCCCCCATCACACTAAGTCTTTGAGTTCTGAGGTTTTAACTTAATTTCTGTCATCTTTGCATTTGCCATTTCCTGTACCAAAACAATCCACCTTTCTTCTTCCACTCTCTGGTCTACCTTCTCATCTTCTGGGGATCATCTAAGGATTGGCTTTCTTGTTGAAGTTTGCATTAGCTGCCCTTCCCAGGTGTGCCCAATATGCCTTGAATTCTTCTTACAGCACTTCTAACATTTACTATATTCTATATTAATATAAAACATTTGGGATAATAACATGTCTAACTTATAATAGACTAAGATCTGTAAAGGAAGAATTAGGATAAAAAGAGTAAGCACAATAAGTACAATTAGGATTTGTTTTAGAATACCAAGTATCTCAGTTTTCTAGCATAGTGTACACACTAGGCACCATATATACATTTTTGAACACATGAATAACTAAATCTGTAATAATATTCAAAATATGGGCCTTTAGTATGTATATTTTAAATAATATTCCCTATATTGTGCCATAGTTCTCATAAACTTTGTGAAATACTCCTTGCTCTGATTCCTTAGTTTTCTTAGTCTTTCTTAGATCCCTCATATTTGAGAGAACCTGAAGGGATCCATTAATGTTATTTTTAGAAGACGCATATACCCAATATTTGCATACAGTTTTACAAAATGCATGAAAACCATGAGGTTTTGGCTTTGATCATTGTGTGTGAACAACAGCCAAAAATATTAATATTTGTATTTCCATTGATTTTTCTTGAAAGAGTCACTTGATTACACAAGATAAATGTAATTACAACTTAAAATGAAGAAAGTATGGCCAAAAAAACCCAAACAAACAGTGAACACTGAAAGACATTATGTGCATTTGGTGATGTAATTAATGAATAACCTGAATCTCAGTTAAAAGTTGTAATATTCAAAAGATATTATGTTAGTCAGTTACAGAAAAGGCCCTGATTATGTTAATAACATTGGAGCCATCTGTGACTATACATCCCTAAATTTTCTGTTAAATATTTGAAAAATTAAATTTCTTTCTTTCTCTTTCTCTCTCTCTCTCTCTCTTTTTTTTTTTTTTTGCCACACTGTGCAGCATATAGAATCTTAGTTCCTTGACAAGGCATCAAAACCATGATCCCTGCAGTGGAATCACAGAGCCTAACTGTCCTGAGCTGGACAGTTTAAAGGTTAACTGGCTGGACAGCCAGGGAATTTCCATGAAATATTAAGTTTAGAAAGCATTTGTATTGGTTGTCTGTTGCTGTATAACAAACTACAACCCAAACTTAAACACAATCATCATTATTAAGTCATGGTTTCTAAGAATTAAGAATTATTCTCAGGGTTTCACAGAAGTTTCAGTCAAAATGTTGGCTGAGTTGCTAGTCATCTCAAAGCTTGACTGAGGAAAGGTGTGCTTCCAAGCTTACTCAAATTTTATTGGTAGATTCAGATTTTTGGGTGCTATAGTCAAGGCTTTTCTGAATTCCTTATTATGTGGGCTTCTGCAACATACCAGCTTGCTTCATTAAAATGTATGAGCCAAAAATGAGATAGAAAGAGTCCAGCAAGATGGAAATCATATTCTTTTGTATCTTAATCACAGAAGTGATATTTCATTAGAGAAGTGACACCTTATATATTTAATTCTGTTCTATTTAATAGAAGCACACCACTAGGTCCACCCACTATCAGAGGGGACACAAGGGCTAGAATCCCAGGAGATCATTGGGAGCTATGTGGGTATATCACCAGTTTCAGTATCAGTTGAGTTCAGTTCAGTCACTCAGTCATGCCCAACTCTTTGAGACCACATGTATGTCAGGCTTCCCTGTCCATCATCAACTTTCAGAGTTTACACAAACTCATGTCTTTCAAGTCGGTGATGCCATCCAACCATCTCATCCTCTGTTGTCCCCTTCTCCTCCTGCCTTCAATCTTTCCCAGCATCAGGGTTTTTTCAAATGAGTCAGTTCTTCACATCAGGTGGCCAAAGTATTGGAGTTTCAGCTTCAGCGTCAGTCCAGTGAATATTCAGGACTGATTTCCTTTAGAATGGGCTGGTTGGATCTCCCAAGATGGACAGATCATGGTGGAGAGTTCTGACAGAATGTGGTCCACTGGAGAAGGGAATGGCAAACCATTTCAGTATTCTTGCCTTGAGAACCCCATGAACAGTATGAAAAGAAAAATATATGACATTGAAAAATGAACTCCCCAGGTCAGAAGGTGTCTAGTATTTTACTGGAGAAGAATGGAGAAATAACTNAACCATTTCAGTATTCTTGCCTTGAGAACCCCATGAACAGTATGAAAAGAAAAATATATGACATTGAAAGATGAACTCCCCAGGTCAGAAGGTGTCTAGTATTTTACTGGAGAAGAATGGAGAAATAACTCCAGAATGAATGAAGAGATGGATTCAAAGGTAAAACATGCCCAGCTGTGGATGCAACTGGTGATGAAAGTAAAGTCCAATGCTGTAAAGAGCAATATTGCATAAGAACCTGGAATTTAAGTTCATAAATTGGAAGTGGGTCAAACAGGAGATGGCAAGAGTGAACATCAACATTTTAGGGATCAGTGAACTAAAATGGACTAGAATGAGTGAATTTAATTCAAATGACCATTATATCTACTATTGTGGACAAGAATCCCTTAGAAGAAATGGAGTAGCCATCATAGTTAGCAGAGGAGTCCAAAATGCAGTACTTGGATGCAATCTCAAAAACGACAGAATGATCTCTTTGTTTCCAAGGCAAAGTGAAATTCCAAGGCAAAACTATTCAGTATCACATTAATCTAAGTCTATTCCCCAACCGCTAATGCCAAAGAAACTGAAGTTGAATGGTTCTATGAAGACTTACAAGATCTTCCAGAACTAACACACCCACACACACACACACACACACACACAATTTCCTTTTCATCACTGGGGACTAAAATGCAAAATCAGGAAGTCAAGAGATACCTGAAGTAACAGGCAAGTTTGGCCTTGGAGTACAAATTGAAGCAGGGCAAAGGCTGACAGAGTTTTGCCAAGAGAATGCACTGGTCATAGAAAACACCGTCTTCCAAGAACATAAGAAACTACTTTACACATATACATCACTAGATGGTCAATAAAAAATGAGATTAATTATATTCTTTGTGGCTGAAGATGGAGAAGCTCTATACAGTCAGCAAAAACAAGACTGGAAGCTGATTATGGCTCAGATCATGAACTCCGTATCACAAAATTCAGACTTAAATTGAAGAAAGTAGGGAAAACCAATAGACCATTAGGTATGACCTAAATCCAATCACTCATGATTATACCTGTCTCTTATACACATCTAGATGTGTATAAGAGACAGATATAGTGGTCATCTGAGTTAAATTCACCCATTCCAGTCCATTTCAGTTNAGCAAAAACAAGACTGGAAGCTGATTATGGCTCAGATCATGAACTCCGTATCACAAAATTCAGACTTAAATTGAAGAAAGTAGGGAAAACCAATAGACCATTAGGTATGACCTAAATCCAATCACTCATGATTATACAGTGGATATCAACTATATTTCAGTAAAATTTTCAAAAGCATATTATAGCTCTCATCACTTTGTTATTAAAAGACTCATATAGTAATACACATTTAATACACAGTTTAAAAATATATAAATTAGTAAAATACTTTTGATCTAATTTAACTTTAGTTTTTCACTAAAAAAAAAGATTGTGAATGTTTTATACTCCAAAGGAGTTTAACATCTAAGGTAAAATGTTATGCCCTAAGACCTCTGGGAATATATAAAATTCTACATGTGATTTAAAAATAAATGCTTAAATTCTCTAAAATTTCTATATAAGCTTATGAATTGCCATGAGGGTAAATATTGTATGATTACTTAAATTTATATTTTATGATTTTGTAATATTTTTAATATGTTAATGAAAAACAAATAGGGAAAAAGTAATATTTTTTTAAGATCACATGTAGAATTTATGATTAAAATAGAAATAATCGATGTTGTGAACTTAAAGTTATATCAATTTTTTTTCCCCCAAAGATTTTAAACACTTTCTTTTGCCTCTGTGAAACATCAATATAGCAAGGGATCAAAAAGGAAAAATTTAATGAAAGTAAAATCTGGCTCATGAATTTTAAGGTTCAAGTGCACCTTGTAAGATTAGATAACTGATTCTGATGAAGACTCAAGAAAGACTGTTTTCAAACACAGGAGGGCTCATAATCTGCTCACTGTTATTTATATGCCACAGATAAAAACAGACAAACATACAAACAAAACTTGAGGTGAGCAAAACTGGTATCCCTTAATCAAAGATCATTTATGCACGTAGTTCAGTTCAGTCGCTCAGTCGTGTCTGACTCTTTGCGACCCCATGAACCGCAGCATGCCAAGCCTCCCTGTCCAATGAGTCCTTAACTACTTTCTCAAAGATTCCTGTGAATCAATGAAAAGAAACAAAACAAAACTGAAAACCATTCATTCAACATCTTTCTCGGTCTGATTTAATGAAACGAGAAGGTTGGAATAAGCTTGAAATTTTTAACGGTGTGTAGAATCATTTTATAGCATTAAATATAATCATGATATTTTATTACCTTTTATAAACAGATATATATATAAATACACACACATACAAAGTTTTCAAAGCAAATTATTGAATGATTATTAAATGTGTATTCTGNATGAAACGAGAAGGTTGGAATAAGCTTGAAATTTTTAACGGTGTGTAGAATAATTTTATAGCATTAAATATAATCATGATATTTTATTACTTTTTATAAACAGATATATATATAAATACACACACATACAAAGTTTTCAAAGCAAATTATTGAATGATTATTAAATGTGTATTCTGTGTAAGTTTTATTAAAAAAAAACAAGAAATAGAGAAAGGCAAAAAATTGATATATTTACATATTTGCAAATATGCCTAAAATGAAAAAGAAGAAAAATGCCAGTATTAAATGATGATGACCACATGAAATAACCAGAACTCTCACTTACTGATGTGAGACTGTTAACTGATTTGGCTGTTATTGAAAATTGTTGATTGAGCCCTACCAACTATAAATGAATGTACATGTTGTACAAATCAGACATTTCTTTCATCCATAAATATATACTCAACAAATATGCACATATGTATTCAACAACAAAAATAAAAATAACTGTAATATTTAAACGTATATAATATACTATAGTAAGATACTATATAAAGATTCATTAAGAGGATAAACTGTATTATATTCATACCAAAGAATACTATCCTTGAATACAATATACTAGTCATAATTAGATACAAAATATTAAAAAGTCGAAACATAGTGTTGATCAAAATGATTCTTATGACATGAAATTTGTATAAACTTCAAAAAGAGACATTTATTCAATGTTTACAGAAGTCATGTTGTTATATGGATGCAGGTAGACTGAAACTTGAAGGCAGCATTTTAGGTATATGGAATTATCTGTGTTTTATTCTGGATTCACACTTAATTTTTGAAAAATTTATCAAGCTACACATTGATTGTGCATATTTCAGTTTTAGTTTAATTTTTCTACAAAAATCTGAACATTAAGGATCAGATATGTGTTAGAGGAATATCAGATTTAAAATGTGCCATTTCAAATAAAATACCTTTTTAATAATTAAATGTGAGCAGTTGTCTAAATCTGTGTGTGTGTGCTGAGTTGCTCAGTCGTGTCTGAATCTTTACCCATGGACTATAGCCCACCAGCATCCTCTGTCCATGGAATTTTCCATGAAAGATACTGGAGTGGTTGCCATTTCCTACTCCAGAGGTTCTTTCCAACCCAGGGATTGAACCTATGTCTCTTGTGTCTTCTAAGTTGGCAGACAGATTCTTTACTACTGCCCCACCTACACTAATTAGAGATGGTATATTCAACTTCCATTTCTGGATCTGATAAATCAGACCTACAGAGATTGACCTGAAATCGTGGTAAGTCTGTACTAATGCCATGGAATGTTTTTCATCACTTTTCTGCAAAAGACAAGTCTAGGAAGAGAAACCCAATTATAGTGAGATTTTACTCTAGTATTAACCTTCATCTCTGGGTTCTGTCAACATACCAATCAAGAACAAATTTGTATAGGAAAAAATGCACAAGGAGAAACCTCACATCACATGCTGGCATTTATATACCAGCTTTTCATGAACAATGCTTCAGCCTTATATTAACACTTTTGGTTTCTGAGCAAAAAATGCTTTTATTAATAAAGATATGTTTCAAGCTTAATTAAGTATTTCTTGGTCTTTAGTTCTTTACATCTATTTGAACAGAAAAACAAGTGTAATAGAAATTTATTTTTCAAAGCACTGAAAAATACACAACTGTGTTTCTGTCATAAATTTGCTAATTTGTTAAAAATACTGCAATTCTGTGCTCATTATTACAACTATTATATATTACATAATTTACTATATATGTGTTTAACTTTACTGGATTAGTACCATAGATGTCAGAATAGAAATCAAATAACATTCTTTAGTACAAAATGTAAAACAGCTACAAAAAGATGAATTCTTTAAGGTATGTGCTTTTGATGACTAAAGCAAATTTTCATTACCAGGAAATATTTCTACTAGGATTTGTATGTGGAAAGTTACTTTGAGACCATGCCTCCTTAAGCCGACTTGCAGGGCCCATATTGTCAGGGCAAGCCATATTGTCAAGGCAATGAAGTGGGACAATGGAAGTATCCTTGCTCTCAGAGTTCCTAAGAATTTGCTCCCTCCATTCTAGTAAAATCTTACCTCCATTGATTTTCTTGCTTTCATAACCATTTTCTGTCTCACTCCTCCTTTAAAGACATTCAAGGCACCTAGAATTAAGCATGCCACCAAAAAACTACCAGAGTTTATCAGTGAATCTGGTAAAGTTGCAGGATACAAGTTAATACATAAGAATCTATGGCACTTCTATGTATAAACAAAAACTATCATAAAGAGAAATTAAGGAAACATTCCCATTTACAACCTCATCAAAAAGAATAATATACTTAGGAGTAAGCATACCAAAAGAGGTAAAATATCTTTACTCAGAAAACTAGAAGATATTGATGAAATAAACTGTGAATGACACAAAGAGATGGAAAAAAAAAATACCATGCTCATGAATTGGAAGATTAATATTTTAAAAATGACTACTACCTAAGGCAATCTACAGATTCAACAAAATCCCAACAAAATACCAAGGGCATTTATCACAGAACTAGAAGGAGTAATTTTAAAGTTTATATAGGAAACACAAAAAAATCCAAATAGCAAAAAAATAGTCTTGAGAAAGAAAAGAGATCAAGGTTTTGCATTCTCTGACTTCACAGTATAATACAAGATTACAGAAGTCACTAGTACAGCTACTGGCACAAAAACAGACATATAGATAGAGGGAACAGGATAGAAGTCCCATAAATACACCTACACATTTACGGTCAATTAACCTGTGACAAATAAGGTGAAAATATACAGTTGAGAAAAGACAGTCTGTTCAGTAAGGGCTGAGAAAACAGGACACATTTTTGTAAAAGAATGAAATTAGAACATTCTCTATCATCATATACAAAAATATACTCAAGGTGAATTAAAAACCTAAATGTAAGACCAGAAACTGTAAAGTCACTAGAAAAGAACATAGGCAGAACACTCTGCCAAAAATATGACAATATTTTTTTTATACCTGTCTCTTAAAGTAAAGGAAACAAAGAACTCTAAACAAATGAAGTTTTCTTAATTTCCTCTTGGGGTATTTCACTGTTAGTGTAGAGAAATGCCACTGATTTTTGCATGTTGGCTTTGTATGCTGGGAACATTACTGAATTTGTTACAATAAAATTATTGAAGGAGTGTGAAAACAGTAATATTGTTGTTATGTGGGTGTCATAGTAGAACCAGTTAAAATAATCTGAAAAATAAGAATTACCATTGGAAAAGTAAATTACAGAAAAAGGAAAGACTCATGACCAAAATACAATAGTCAGTAATAAGTATATAATATATCTGCTGCTGCTGTTCTAAAAATGAAGAATTATCTCAAGCATTCTCTTACACAATTGGATTTGACAGTCTTTGTGCATTATGTCTGTGTTATGATTTATCTTTTGATAATTTGAGACTGTCAGCTTCAAATATCCATTAATGTTGAAGAGTACAGTTCAATTTGTATATATTAACTGAATGTGTTTAATAAATAAATGGCATTATTGTTAAAAGTGTAAATTACTGCTGGAATATTAATCTCAATGCTACATGAATACAGAAATTCTCTATTATAAATTTAAAGCGTTAAATTGTCATGCCTTTAGTTACAAAAATAACTTGATGATTAGAAAATCATTCATGTGGCCATTATTAAACTTAATACAGGGTTATAATTACAGCTTTCTTTAAAAATGGTTTACGATGCAATATTTTACAATGCTAAAAAGTATAGAGAATTTTGAGTACTCATATTTAACATACATTTCTATTAAATTCTTATATTTTTCTATATTGATTTTGATTATATATAAATCATTTATCTAATACCATGTNTTTAAAAATGGTTTATGATGCAATATTTTACAATGCTAAAAAGTATAGAGAATTTTGAGTACTCATATTTAACATACATTTCTATTAAATTCTTATATTTTTCTATATTGATTTTGATTATATATAAATCATTTATCTAATACCATGTAACAAACTACCTTATTAATTTTTTATTACATATGAATTGACTAAAGACAGTGGAGTTCTATATGAAGTAGCTGAAGTCACTCATGTGGCTACATTCATTGAGAGTACAAAGAGAGATGGCTTACAAAAGATTACTTGTCTACCTAGGGTTGAGAGACTACTCTAAAACAATTCACTTATCCTTCATAGATGACCTTGTTATCTAAATTAGAGAGTTTATGAAGCACCATTTTAAATCATCCTGCAATCTTAGCAAAAGGTTCAAAAACCTCACTCATAATTTGATCTAAACCCTAAGGCTATATTTTACTAAAAGCATGCTTTTAATAGGGCTCAATCAAACCTTGTACACACCAGGACCCAGAGACCAAACAGAGACTAATACAGAACTTTGTTTGAGTGTCTCCTGTGGTGGTACAGGTCAGCAGTGGGCTGATGCAGAGGCAAGGGCTCTGGGTGCAGCAGACTTGGGTATGGAGTAGGCCCTCTTGGAGGAGATCGCCATTAACCCCACCATAGAGGTGCCAGATCTTACACAGGACCGGGGAAATAGACTCTTGGAGGACACAAACAGAAAAGTGTGTGCACTAGGACCTAGGAGAAAGAAGCAGTGACCCCACAAGAGACTGACTCAGACTTGCCCAGGAATGTCCAGGAGTCTCCTGCAGAGGCATGGGTTGGCAGTGGCCTGCTGCAGGGTCAGGAATAATGAGTGTAGCAGAGCATGCATGGGACAGTTTGAAGGAGGTCACAATTATCTTCATTACCTCCATCATAGTTTGGCCCAAGGTAAATAATGGAATAGCAAGAAGAATAGCAAGAAGAGATAAGAAAGCCTTCCTTAGTGACCAGTGCAAAGAAATAGAGGAAAACAATAAAATGGGAAAGACTAGAGATCTCTTCGAGAAAATTACAGATACGAGGGGAACATTTTATGCAAAGATGGGCTTAATAAAGGACATAAATGGTATGGACCTAACAGAAGATATTAAGAAGAGGTGGCAAGAATACACAGAAAAACTATACAAGAAAGATCTTCATGACTCAAATAATCACGATGGTGTGATCACTCACCTAGAGCCAGACATCCTGGAATGTGAAGTCAAGTGGGCCTTAAGAAGCATCACTATGAACAAAGCTAGTGGAGGTGATGGAATTCCAACTGAACTATTTCAAATCCTAAAAGATGATGCTGTGAAAGTGCTGCACTCAATATGCCAGCAAATTTGGAAAATTCTTCAGTGGCCATAGGACTGGAAAAGGTGAGTTTTCATTTCAATCCTTAAGAAAGGCAAAGCCAAAGAATACTCAAACTACTGGACAATTGCTCTCATCTCACACACTAGCAAAGTAATGCTCAGAATTCTCCAAGCCAGGCTTTAGCCACATGTGAACCATGAACTTCCAGATGTTCAAGCTGCTTTTAGAAAAGACGGAGGAACCAGATATCAAATTGCCAACATCTGCTGGATCATCGAAAAAGCAAGAGAGTTCCAGAAAACAAACAAACAAACAAAAACAACAACATCTATTTCTTTCTTATTGCCTATGCCAAAGCCTTTTTACTGTGTGTAACACAACCATCAGTAGAAAATTCTTCAAGAGGTGGGAATACCAGACCACCTGACCTGCTTCTTGAGAAATCTATATGCAGGTCAGGAGGCAACAGCTAGAAGTGGACATGGAATGGACTAGTTCCAAATAGGAAAAGGAGTATGTCAAGGCTGTATATTGCCACCGTGCTTATTTAACTTATATGCAAAGTAGATCATGAGAAATGCTGGGCTGGATGAAACACAAGCTGGAATCAAGATTGCCAGGAGAAATATCAATAACCTCAGATATGCAGATGACACCACCCTTATGGCAGAAAGTGAAGAACTAAAAAGCTTCCTGATAAAAGTGAAAATAAAGAGGAAAGTGAAAAAGTTGGCTTAAAGCTCAACATTCAGAAAACGAAGATCATGGCATCCAGTCCCCTCACTTCATGGCAAATACATGGAGAAACAGTGGGAACAGTGTCCGAATTTATTTTTTTGGGCTCCAAAATCACTGCAGATGGTGATTGCAGCCATGAAATTAAAAGACACTTACTCCTTGAAAGAAAAGTTATGACCAACCTTGACAGCATATTAACAAGCAGAAACATTACTTTTCCAACAAAGGTCCATGTAGTTAAGGCTATAGTTTTTCCAGTGGTCATGTATGGATGTGAGAGTTGGACTATAAAGAAATCTGAGCACCAAGGAATTGATGTTTTGCACTGTGATGTTGGAGAAGACTCTTGAAAGTCCCTTTGACTTGAAGGAGATCCAACCAGTCCATCCTAAAGGAGATCAGTCCTGGGTTTTCATTGGAAGGACTGATGTTGAAGCTTAAACTCCAATACTTTGGCTACATGATGCAAAGAGTTGACTCGTTTGAAAAAACCCTGATGCTGCAAAAGATTGAGGGCAGCAGGAGAAGGGGATGACAGAGGATGAGGTGGTTGGATGGCATCACCTACATAATGGACATGAGTTTGAGTAAACTCCATGAATTGGTGATGGACAGGGAGGCCTAGCATGCTGCAGTCCATGGGGTCCAAAAGGGCTGGACATGGCTGGGCGACTGAACTGAACTGAACTGAAATAACTAGGAGGGAACATAGCCCCAACCATCAACAGAAAATTGGATAAAAGATTTACTGATCATGGCCCTGCCCATTAGAACAAGACCCAGCTTCCCCTCAGTCACTCTCTCCCATCAGGAAGCTTCCATAAACCCATCAAAGAGCAGACAGACTGAAAATCACAATCACAGAAACTAACCAATCAGATCACATGGACCACAGACTTGTCTAACTCAATGAAACTATGAGCCATGCCTTATAGAGCCACCCAAGACAGATGCATCATGCTGGAGAGTTATGAAACAGTATTCTTGCCTTGAGAACCCCATGAACAGTATGAAAAGGCAAAAAGATAAGACACTAAAAGATAACTCCCCAGGTCAGAAGGTGCCCAATATTTTACAGAGGAGTGGAGAAATAACTCTAGAAAGAATGAAGAGATGGGCCCAAAGGAAAAACATGCCCAGTTATGGATGTGACTGGTGATGGAAGTAAAGTCCAATACTGTAAAGAGCAATACTGCATAGGAACCTGGAATGTTAGGTCTATGAATATAGGCAAAATCTAAGTAGTCAAAAAGGAGATGGCAAGAGTGAACATCAACATTTTAGGAATCAGTGAACTCAAATGGACTGGAATGGGTGAATTTAACTCAGATGACCATTATATCTACTACTGTGGGCAAGAATCCCTTAGAAGAAATGGAGTAGCCATCATAGTCAAGATGAGTCCGAAATCTTTGAGCTTGGATGCAGTCTCCCAAACGACGGAATGATCTCTCTTCACTTCCAAGGCAAACCATTCAATATCATGGTAATCCAGGTCTATGCCCAAACCAGTAATGCTGAAGAAGATGAAGTTGAACAGTTTTATGAAAATGTACATGACCTTCTAGAGCTAAACACACAAAAGACGTCCATTTCATTTTAGGGGACTGGAATGCGAAAATAGAAAGTCAAGAAACACCTGGAGTAACAGAAAAATTTGGCCTTGGAGTATGGAATGAAGCAGGGCAAAGGCTAATAGAGTTTTGCCAAGAAAATGCACTGGTCAATGCAAACACCCTCTTCCAACAGCACAAGAGGAGACTCTACACATGAACATCACCAGATGGTCAACACTGAAATCAGATTTATTATATTCTTTTCAGCCAAAGATGAAGAAGCTTTATACAGTCAACGAAAACAAGACCAGGAGCTGACTGTGGCTCAGATCATGAATTCCTTATGGCCAAATTCAGACTTAAAATGAAGTAAGGAAAGCCACTAGAACATGCAGGTATGACCTAAGTCAAATCCTCTATGATTATACAGTGGAACTGAGAAATGAATTCAAGGGATTAGAACTGATAGAGTGCCTGATGATGTACGGACAGAGGTTCATGACATTGTATAGGAGATGGGAATCAAGACCATCCCCAAGAAAAGAAAAGCAAAAATGCAAAATGGCTATCGGGGGAGGCTTTCCAAATAGCTGTGGAAAGAAGAGAAGTGAAAAGCAAAGGAGAAAAGGAGAGATATAACTATTTGAATGCAGAGTTCCAAAGAATAACAAGGAGGGATAAGAAAGCCTTTCTCAATGTCAGTGCAAAGAAATAGAAGGAAACCTTAGAATGGGAAAGACTAATGATCTCATCAAGAAAATTAGAAACATGAAGGGAACATTTCATGCAAAGATGGGCACAATAAAGGATAGAAATGANGCATTCCAGTCCCCTATAATGAAAAGGACATCTTTTTTGGGTGTTAGTTCTAAAAGGTCTTGTAGGTCTTCATAAAACCGTTCAACTTCAGCTTCTTCAGCATTACTGGTTGGGGCATAGACTTGGATAACTGTGATATTGAATGGTTTGCCTTGGAAACGAACAGAGATCATTCTGTCGTTTTTGAGATTGCATCCAAGTACTGCATTTCGGACTCTTTTGTTGACCATGATGGCTACTCCATTTCTTCTGAGGGATTCCTGCCCGCAGTAGTAGATATAATGGTCATCTGAGTTAAATTCACCCATTCCAGTCCATTTTAGTTAGCTGATTCCTAGAATGTCGACGTTCACCCTTGCCATCTCTTGTTTGACCACTTCCAATTTGCCTTGATTCATGGACCTGACATTCCAGGTTCCTATGCAATATTGTTCTTTACAGCATCGGATCTTGCTTCTATCACCAGTCACATGCACAACTGGGTATTGTTTTTGCTTTGGCTCCATCCCTTCATTCTTTCTGGAGTTACTTCTCCACTGATCTCCAGTAGCATATTGGGCACCTAACGACCCGCCTGCTCACAGCTTCTGCGAACTTCCCCAGGTGCCTTCACTGAGTGCCCCGCCCCCATCACTGCTCCTCAGGGTCGGGGTCCCAGAGGACGGCTAGGAGCCCCGCATCCCCCTTCCTGGCCCCCCATCATCGGGAGCCCATCTTGGGTCCTGTGAACCTCCCGCCCGTGACTGGGCTCTCGGTCTCCTGAGACGGCCTGTGTCTGACCTCCAGGACGGGGTTCCTCAGGCAGCACAGCCCTGGGCTGCCCTGCAGACTTGGGAGCTCTGGTTCAGGGGCCACAGGGCCCCGTGCAGAGGCGGGCACCTCTGTGTGCCATCTGCCCTGTGCCGGCGCCCCTGCAGGCGGAGCCGGAGGCCACCCCACAGACAGCTGCTGCCCAGGCCCAGCGCCCACCCTGCGGGGCCTGGACTGGGGCGGCCGTGCCACCCTGGGTCCCCACAGCCTGGCCTTGCTGGCGTCAGAGGCCTTGGCCTGGCGGCCACAGCCCTTGTCACCCGGAGTGTCCATCGGCCCCAGAGGCCCAGATGGCCCCTCCGTCCTGCTCACCTCCTCCCACGTCCCGAGGCCACGGTGCTGCTGGCGGGGCGTCTCCCGCTCACACGCCCAGCGGCCTCCGCATTCCTCGCCTGAAGGCTCAGGCCGGCCCCACCTTTCAAGGGAACACTCTCTCCCCGCCCACCCCTTTCCTAACCCCTACACCCACAGATGGGGTGGGGGTTGCCTTGCACCCCAGCTGGGGTCCCAGCACCCAGATCGAGCACTAGGAGCAGGTCAAGGTGGGCGGCCCAGGGGCTATCGCTGCGGCCCCAGCTCAGATCTGGGCTGGCACCCAGAACGGGACATAGAGCCCAGGGGGGCTGGGGACACAGGCAGGGGCTGCCTGGGCTCGGGAGTCACGGCGGAAGCCCCTGTGAAGCCAGGGTCTGGGGGCTCCTGCTCACCGCAGCAGGGCCCCAGGGGGCGATGGGACTCCAGGAAGATTCCAGGAAAGCGTGGGAGGAGGTGCGTCGGCAGAGCTGCGCCCAAGGGCCGGTGGTTGCCTCTGGGCTGAGGGCTGAGGCCGCGCCCCGCCCTGGGGTCCGCTCCCCTCCTGCAGGGGGCAGTTTAACCCCTCCGGGCTCTGCCAGCCAGGGCTGCCCACACTCTCGCTGGGCAGCAGGTGCGGGGCCTGTGGCATGGGCAGCGCTGGGGACGGGGCGGGAGGGCAGCCTGAGAGTGTGGCTGCGCCCCTGGGTTCCCACCTGAATGGGGGCAGGGGGCTGGCAGATGGGGGCGTCCCGTCTAGAGACCGCGGATGAACCCCCCTCACCAGCCCAGGGCCGGGCAGCTGACCACTGGCGGCCCCTCCGGCTCGGGCTGGTGAACCCCGGGATTGGGTCACACGCAGGGCAGCCCCCCACCCCTGCCCCACCCTCCGGCTCTGAGTCCAGGGCCTACAGAGAACCCGGCAGCCACTAGCCGGCCACCCTGGGACCACCCGCCCTGCTCCCTCACTGTCCCGACACCCAGGCGGTGGAGCCGGCTGCTGCTCACCCTGCCCAGAAACAAAGGGACACGGCTGACCACGGCAGCCGCCCCACGGGACGCCCGGACCACCTCGGGGGAGAAGAGAGGGGAAGAGGCCCCGGGGAGACAGGCCCGCCAGGGGTGCCCGCAGCCGCTTTCTCACACGCCCCTGCAGGAGCCGCTCGGGAAGCCTGACGGGCCGGCCGGCCCGCGGTGAGGAGGGCCGGGGCTCCCTGGGGCAGCAGGAGTCAGCAAGGGCCGTCCCGGGTGCATTCACCAGGGTGACTGTCCCAGAAGGGGCCACGTCCCCACTGCCGGTGAACGGGAGGAAACTCAGCCTGTCCTCTGGGCCCGCGGGGTCTGAGGTGCCTGGAGCCTAGGACGGCAGGCCGTGGGCCAGGCAGCAGTGGGGCCGGTGGGGCCGCCACCCCTGGTCCTGGCGGAGGTCAGGGAAGAGACGGGTAGGGGGGCAGGCCGGGGCCAGCATCTAGCGTGAGTGAGGTCTGGGGTCAAGGCCACCTGCACCCTTCTGGGGTCAGCGTCCTGATGGACACGCTCAGGTCACCCACCTGCAGGGCCACAAGGCCACCAGTCTCCCCCCGAGCCTCTGGGCTCCGGAACTCAAGTCCAGCTTACAGGATGGGGACTCTGCCCCCCTGCAGGCCTGGGCAGGGTGCCTCCCACCCAGGTGCACCCCATCCCAGGGGCTGAGCAGTGGGACGTTCTCCCACCCCCAGGCTCTCCTGCAGCTCCCACCTCTGCCTGCAGCTTCCTCCCGCCACCGGCTGCCTGCAGCCCCTTCCTCACCACCACGGGCCCCTCCAGCGGGCCCTCCTCTTACATAACCTCTTCTCAGGTTGCAGCTTAGATGTTTTACGGTGAAAATCAGCTTTCTCTAATCCAAACACAATACACTCTCAAGCCCTCCCAGGCACCTCAGGGGATTATCCCGGGGAAATCACAGGTGTGGGGGGGTCTCTCCTGCTAGACACAGGGCTCCCGTCTGGTCTGGAAGGCGGGCCTCTCGCAGGTCAGCCTGCCTGGCACCCTCCCTCTTGTTTCACTGACTCCAAGACACTGTCCACTGAGACACTCCAAAGCACAGAGGAGTCGGGGGCTCAGAGGCAGACGTGAACCGTCACCAGCTGGGTGAGTGGACAGAGAGGATGGCAGCCCCCACCCCAGCAGCTGTGAGCTCAGGAACAAGACCCCC
>SJYX01021659.1:115874-133605 GCA_006410675.1 Oreotragus oreotragus
TCATCATGCCCCCCCACCCTCGGGGTTGCCCAACAGCCCTTGGGGTCACCCCCACCCTTGGGGTCACTGTTCCCCACCCTAGGGGTCACCCCCACTTTCAGGGTTGCCCCAGCAGGAAACACCTGATGCAAGCCTACCTCCTAGGGTGCAGCCTCTGCCACCTCCTCCACTGGGGTGTCACGCCCACACCCCCCTATCCCAACCCTGAAACAGGTGGGAAATACCAGGCTGCAGCCCAGCTTCCAGAGTCAGAGGCTGAGCTGCAGGGCCGCCCGCTGAAGGCTGAGGACCAGAGACCAGCCCCAAGGTGCTCAGGCAGCCCCATGGGCCACGGGCCAAGCCCAGGATGGTGGGAAGGGGACGGAGCCCGCCGCCGGGGCCAGCGAGGCAGGAGGGCCCCAGAGCCCCCGGGTGGCCCAGAGCCCCCAGTCCAGGAAGGCTCTCACAGGTGACCTGATACCTCGGGGCCTGGGGCCTGGACACAGGCCCCTGGTCAGTGCCCTGAAGTCTTGCTGAGCCAAGACCCCCCCAAGGAGAACACCCATCTCCCCCAGGACACACCCCTTCCACAGTCAGTGGGCCCTGACCAAGCAGGGGGCCTCCAGCCAGCCGTGGCACTGGGGGCTGGGCTCATGGCCCCTTTGGAGCCAGCTGAGAGCAGGCTGCAGTCCAGGGCTGACTCAGCCATCCAGCCCAGCGGAGCTGCGGGACCCAAGTCAGCCTGTGCCTGGCACATCCAGGTTTGATAATACGACTGCACCTGCTCCCAGCAGAAAAAGAAGGCAAAGCCTCTCGAAGTATAGACAACAACGTCTCCTCCCCACCAGACCCCACCTCCAGACCCTCTGCAAAGTGAGTCCCAGCCACGGTCTCCACACAGGAAGGTTCTGTTGGAAGTGGTGTCCAAGGATCAGCGTCGTTACCTGGAAGCAGCAGTGAGTGGCCCTCCGTCCCGTCCTCTCCCCAAGGGCCTCAAGGGCCACACTGGCCTCCTCCTCAACAGGAGCACGGCTAGCGACTAGCCACTGACTGACCCCAGCTGCACACAGTGCTCCGTGTGTGGCCTGGGGGCACGGCTCACTGCCATGTGTGCCTGTGAGCCATGTGTGCCCATGACCTGTGTGTGCCCATGACCTGTGTGTGCCCATGAGCCATGTGCCTGCCCGTGAGCCGTGCGTGCCCGTGAGCCGTGTGTGCCCATGAGCTGTGTGTACCCATGAGCTATGTGTGCACATGAGCCATGTGCATGCCTGTGAGCCGTGTGTGCCCGTGCGCCGTGCGTGCCCATGAGCCATGCGTGCCCATGAGCCGTGCGTGCCTGTGAGCTGTGTGCATGCCCGTGAGCCGTGTGTGCCTGTGAGGGCCGTGTTCATGCCCGTGAGCCGTGTGCATGCCCGTGAGCCATGTGCATGCCCATGAACCATGCGTGCCCATGAGCCATGTGCATGCCCGTGAGCCGTGTGTGCCTGTGAGGGCCGTGTGCATGCCCGTGAGCCGTGTGCATGCCTGTGAGCCGTGTGCATGCCCGTGAGCCGTGTGTGCCTGTGAGGGCCGTGTGCATGCCCGTGAACCGTGTGCATGCCCGTGAGCCGTGTGCATGCCCGTGAGCCATGCGTGCCCGTGAGCCATGTGCATGCCCGTGAGCCATGTGCATGCCCGTGCGCCGTGTGCATGCCCGTGAGCCGTGTGCCACGGGCACTCGGCACACGTACGGGCTGAGCCGTGTGCATGCCCGTGCGCCGTGTGCATGCCCGTGAGCCGTGTGCCTGCCCGTGAGCCGTGTGCATGCCCGTGAGCTGTGTGCATGCCCGAGAGCCGTGTGCGTGCCCGTGAGCCGTGTGCGTGCCCGTGCGCAGTGTGCGTGCCCGTGAGGCGTGTGCGTGCCCGTGTGCAGTGTGCATGCCCGTGTGCCGTGTGCATGCCCATGAGCCGTGTGCATGCCCGTGTGCCGTGTGCATGCCCGTGTGCCGTGTGCATGCCCGTGCGCCGTGTGCATGACCGTGCGCCATGTGCATGCCTGTGAGCCGTGTGCATGCCCGAGCGGAGTGTGCATTGCCGTGGACCGTGTGCATGCCCGTGAGCCGTGTGCATGCCCGTGCGGAGTGTGCATTCCCGTGGGCCATGCGTGCCCATGCGCCGTGTGCATGCCCGTGCGCTGTGTGCATGCCCATGAGCCGTGTGCATGCCCGTGAGCCATGTGCATGCCCGTGAGCCGTGAGCATGGCCGTGCGCGTGCCCATGAGCCGTGTGCATGCCCGTGTGCCATGTGCATGCCCGTGAGCCGTGTGTGCCCGTGTGCTGTGTGCATGCCTGTGAGCTGTGTGTGCCCATGTGCCGTGTGCATGCCCATGCTCCGTGTGTGCCCGTGCACCGTGTGTGCCCGTGAGCCATGTGCATGCCCGTGAACCGTGTGTACCCATGTGCTGTGTGCATGCCCATGCTCCGTGTTTGCCCATGAGCCGTGCGTGCCCGTGCGCCGTGTGTGCCCGTGAGCCGTGTGCATGCCTGTGCGCTGTGTGTACACAAGTCAACACTGCACGGTGAGCCCAGTGGCAACTGTAGGGCCAGTGGTTGCCGCTTCACTTTTTGACATTCGGGTGGGCCAGCTTTGTCCTGCAAGGAAGTGGGGTTTCCCCTGCCATTGCTCCCTCCCACCCCCAGTCACTAAGCCACCTTCTCAAAGCCCCACTGTTGCTATAGCAGAAAATGTCTCCAATTGTTAACCCTTCTAATAATTTATGCATTTTGCTTTTATTCTCTAAAATAAACTTGCTGAGTCCTAACACTTCTTATGGGAAGTCTCTGCACCACAAAGCTCCCCACTGCACATTGCAAGCAGGGCCTGACCACCTCTGGCAACTTCAAGAAGCCATGAGGCCACACCTCAGGGGCCCAATGAGCTGGGCCTCCCAGTCACACGGTGCGGGATGCGAGACATGGCGTAGGGCCAGGGGCTGGGGCAGGGATGCCCCACACATGGGTGGTCAGGCCCCAGGGCCTTGAATTTCCAGCGCTCAAGAACGCGGTACACGGGCCCTTCACCCAGCTTGTGAGGCCACTTTCCTAGGAACAAAAGGGAGGAGAGGATGCTGGTTAATTACACTTTTATTGGAAGCTCATAGCACCAGAAAGAAGGTGAGTGAAGCCTCTCAGACCGTCTCCAAGCCCCAGCAGCTGCCCCAGGGGAGCACCTGCTCGGGGTGACAGGATGCCTGTGGCTGGCGGGGCTTCTCACCCGGCACTACTGACGTTTGTGGTCAGAGCAGAACCGGAAAGACATCTCCATGGACGCGTCACAGCAAGTGCGAGATACGGGTGGCTGGCTTCTGAATCGCCGGGGCTTCTAGCAAACAGGGACATGACATACCCAGGGTGGGCACGCCTGCTCCTCTGGCTCAAAGGGGACCAGCTGTCATCCAGAAAGTGCCCGATGTCTCGGCTCTGCTGGTAAGAGCGCGCATAGACCCACCTCTGCCCCGTTACCCACATGGAGCTCATCCCCTCTACCCGAGGCCCCTCAGAGGCTTACGCCAAGTGGGGGGCCAGTGGGATGACCGCCCTCTCAGGGATGTACCCCACAAGGCAGGATCCCACGGGCCACAGGCAAGCAGGGGTGACCTGGCTGACCCCGAGTGGGCAGAACCATGCGCCCACCCAGCCTGTCCAGGACGTGCGGAGGGATGGAGTGTCTGTCCAGCAGGCAGGCATTGTGGACGGACAGTTCTCTGTCCACCCAATAAAACAGCGGGGCTCTGGGAGACTCCTGCCAAGAGAGCCGTGTGGCCTGGGCTTTGAGCTCCGGCCCCCTGAACCAAGCGGCCAGTCGTCCAGCCTGCTGCAGGCTCTGCGGGCCCACCCCACGGGCAACGCCAAGACCAGATGGAGGCCCCCCAGTCTGGCTGCAGGGGGCCATCAGGCGTGGGTGGGCAGCATCTTGTAGGGGTTCAGGATGCCCTTGGGGTCCAGGAGGGCCTTGAGCTGCCGCATGAGCTGCAGCGCCTCGGGGGGCTTGCTGTAGCCAAGGACGTCCTTCTTCCTGAAGCCCAGGCCGTGCTCGGCGCTGACACTGCCCCGCTGCCCCGCCGTCCACTCGTACACGTAGGGCTCCAGGGCGCCCAGCAGGGACGTGCTGAAGGTCTCGGCCGTCACGTTGAGGTGCAGGTTCCCATCACCTGGAGGGGCAGGGATGCGCAGGTCAGCAGGGCCGCCTCTGCCCCTTGAGGCCCTCCCCTCCCCGAGGCCCCCAATCCCAAGAGCCTCCAGCCCCACCCCGCCGCCCTTCACACCACTGGCCGCTGACCCAGGGGTGGCCACTCCCCTCCTCCGGGGGTCGCAGCGCCCCTGGCTGCACACACATTTCTCCCTGAGTTCTCCCCAGCCCCCACCCCACCCGCACAACCCCCCCCTACCGAGGGCCCCCTGCCTGAGACAGACAAACATCTGCCCAAGCTGCGTGAGCCCAGCTGGACCACTGAGGCCGCCACAGACCCGGGTCCCCCAGCACCCAGGAGGCCTCTGACTGGGCGATCTTGGACCACTGACCCTGTGACCTGAGACTCCTTATGCCCCCTCCCCCATGCACGTCTCAAATGTAGGGAGCAAACCAGGGGCCCATCCCCCAGCNGGCCGTGATCCAGTTCCTGGAAGCCTCCGCCTCTCCCTCAAAACAGCTGGAATAAGCCTCCCACTCAGATGTGTATAAGAGACAGACCGAGGGCCCCCTGCCTGAGACAGACAAACATCTGCCCAAGCTGCGTGAGCCCAGCTGGACCACTGAGGCCGCCACAGACCCGGGTCCCCCAGCACCCAGGAGGCCTCTGACTGGGCGATCTTGGACCACTGACCCTGTGACCTGAGACTCCTTATGCCCCCTCCCCCATGCACGTCTCAAATGTAGGGAGCAAACCAGGGGCCCATCCCCCAGCAAACGTGGTCCCCACAACACAGGCGGGTGCAGGCTCTGAAAACAAGGGAGGCCCTGCAGAGAGAGAGGCTGGGGTCCTGATACCCACCTGCACCAGCTGCCCCCTTCAGGGCCTGGGGAGGCCCTGCAGAGAGAGAAGCTGGGGTCCTGATACCCACCTGCACCAGCTGCCCCCTTCAGGGCCTGGGGGAGCCCCAGGGCCCCAGGGCCCTCCCCATGCCTTGCACACGCAAACTGCCTCCAACCCAGCCTCCAGTAGTCCCCACAGGTAACAGCCTGAGACACACACACACCACACACAACGCCTAAGACAAACATCACAAACACACAGACAAGAAGCCATGAACAGACCCACGAGGATCCGCGATGCAGCGACTTCCGAAAAGAGGGGATAAACAGCTCGTGTGCTTAAAGAAATACGAGAAAAAACGTGTAAAACACAGACCAGAGAGAGCTTTTAAACTCCAGGTCGATCTTCCAGAAACGAAAAAGGTCACTGAAATGTCAACGAGCAGAGAGAGATGCAGCGGAATGCAAAGCAGACAAGCACGCAGAGGCCTGGGGCCACAGACGGACAGGGGACGCGCCGTGAGCCCGCGGGGGACGCCCCGGGGGTGGGGAGACAGTATCCACAGGGGCAACAGGGGAGCGGTGTCCGAAAGCAGAGTCCATGGACTCCAGCTGACAGAAACTGACCCAGCTACACAGCGCTGAGAGCAGCCAAGGAACCCCAGGACAAGGGACAGATCTTAGGGCGGATTTCTCTCCGTGGAGCACCACTGACCCCAGCCACCTGTCAGCAGCAGTCAGTGACGCCTGCACTCTGCAGAGAATGGGACTGTCAGACCAGAGTCTCAAAGTTCACTGCAGAGAAACCCCTGAAGAGCAGAGTGCATATATTTTCAGGCCAAGAAAACCCACAACGTGCTGTTACCTGCCTCCCCAGACCACAGGAAGCTCTAAAGGCAGAGCTGTGACACCAGGTCAGAGACAGACCCACAGTGTGGGTGAGTCTGGTCAGACACGGGCTCACACGGCGGTAACAACAGCACCACCACCAGGGCTGGGGAGCGTCACGGCGCTGGGGCACACTCCAGACACAGCAACCAGGAGCGGGCGACGGCACCCAAGGGGCAGACCCCAGGCCCAGGCTCTCAGGGGAACAGCGGTGTCCTGGCGGTGGGGGACAGAGAGCTGACTCTAAGGAACTGGCCCAGATGATTGTGGGGACATGGTTGGCCCAGCATCCACAGGGCCGACCAGCAGGTGGACACCCAGAGACAAGCTGAGGCTGCAGCTCCGGTCCGAAGGCCTCTTCCATGGGGGACGTCCGTGTCCTGTGGCCCGGGCCTCCAGCTGACCAGGTGAGACCCTCCCACATGGGGAGGGTGACCTGCTTTACTCAAGGTCTGTAGATAAATGCTAATCTAAAACTGTCTTCTCAATATCCAGACTGATGTCTGACCAAGCAGCTGGGCACACAGCCCAGCCAAGCTGACACACAGGTCACCACACTGTTTGGGAAGAGGTCATGATACCGATTAATCTCCAACTCTTTTAAGGTAGGGCCACCATGATAACTTTGCCAGAAGAAATATCAACAACCTCAGACATGCAGATGATACCATTCTGATGGCAGAGAGTGAAGAGGAGCTAAAGAGCCTCTTGATGAGGGTCAGAGAGGAGACTGAGGTAGTGGCTTGAAGCTCAGTGAGGCCATGGCATCCACTCCCATCGCTTCATGGCCAAGAGAAGGGGAAAGTAGAAACAGGGGCAGAGCCTATTTTGGGGGGCTCCAAAATCACTGCAGATGGTGACGCAGCCATAACATTAAAAGATGCTTGCTCCTTGGAAGAAAGTTATGGCACATATAGGCAGTGTATTAGGGATCAGAGATCACTTTGCTGACAAATGTCCCTACAGTCAAAGCTATGGTTTTTCCAGTAGTCATGTACACACGGCAGAGCTGGACCATAAAGAAAACTGAGTGCTGAAGAATTGATGCTTTCAAACTGTGCTGCTGGAGAAGACTCTTGAGAGTCCCTGGGACTGCAAGGAGATCCAACCAGTCCATCCTAAAGGAAATCAGTCCTGAATATTCATTGGAAGGACTGATGCTGAAGCTGAAACTCCAATACTTTGACTACCTGATGAGAAGAGTTGACTCACTGGAAAAGACTCTGATGCTGGGAAACACTGAAGGCAGGAGGAGAGGCGGCGACAGAGGATGAGGTGGTTAGATAGCATCACCAACTCAAAGGACGTGAATTTGTGCTGGAGTCCAGCTCCAGCAGCCAGGGATTCAACCTGAAGGGGTGAGTGGTGTCAGCGAGAAACGACACAGCCTCCCAATTTTCCAGAGTTGACTCACTGGAAAAGACTCTGATGCTGGGAAACACTGAAGGCAGGAGGAGAGGCGGCGACAGAGGATGAGGTGGTTAGATAGCATCACCAACTCAAAGGACGTGAATTTGTGCTGGAGTCCAGCTCCAGCAGCCAGGGATTCAACCTGAAGGGGTGAGTGGTGTCAGCGAGAAACGACACAGCCTCCCAATTTTCCTGGACTGCCTATTTATTTCAAGTTTAAGATTCTCTTTTATACTTTTACAAAAACATTAGGTCAGAGGTTTGACATTTTCATATCCCCCTCACCCAGATTTATTATCTCCATAAATGATTGCTGCCCTTCAAACAGAGTTCCTGCTTCAGCGATTCTCTCAGAATCACCTTTACCATCTATTATCTACTTCCTCTTATGTGTCCTATAGTTAACTTGTGATTACATTGTAACTCATGCTACATTTCTCAGTTTATTTCTTATCTTTCTAAATCCTGTTTGCCCCTAACATCCTGAGCTCACTATCTCTTAAAAAGGCTTCTAGCTATAGTATCTCTAAAATTCCTAACCTCTATAAGCTACAGTCAAATATGCTAACATGACAACATTTCTTAAACCTTTAACTTCTAACTATTTTAATTATTTCTAAGCCCCAAATACATTAAACTCCTTTGCCATACACATTCTCCTCACAAACAGGCTTCAGATAGCAATCCCTCCCATGGTCTCAAGCTGCGGCCTATGTGCTCATCCTGGAACACTCTTTTGTAAAAGTCCTTGAACAAATGTCAATGACTAACTTTATGAATTATTTTCTGAGCAATCCTGTTTGCCCCTAACATCCTGAGCTCACTATCTCTTAAAAAGGCTTCTAGCTATAGTATCTCTAAATTTCCTAACTTCTGTAAGCTATAGTAAAATATACTAAGATTACAACATTCTTTAACTCTTCAACTTCTATTTTAATTATTTCTAAGCCATAAATTCAGTAAACTCCTTTGTCATAAACATTTTACTCACAAATATGCTTCAGATAGCAATCTCTCCCATGGCCTCAAGCTACAGCCTATATGCTCATCCTGGAACAGTCTTTTGTAAAAGTCCTTGAACAAATGTCAATGATTAACTTTATAAATTATTCTCTGAGCACAGTGCAGAAGGCTTTGTGCCTTCTCATGCTCCTCTCAAGAACAATAAGCGCCTTAATATTGCTTTTCAGTCAACTCAGCCAAGGAGAAGAAAAATAAGTCAGAATTACATGGCCTTCATCCTGGGTCTGTGCCTGTGGAATGAGGAGAAGGGGCTGGGGCCGTGCCTCCATTTTGTTATTAATGCCTAACAGTGCTCTTGACAGAAATACCAGACCACCTGACATGCCTCCTGAGAAATCTGTATGCAGATCAGGAAGCAACAGTTATTACTGAACATGGAACAACAGACTAGTTCCAAATCAGGAAACGAGCAAGTCAAGGCTGTATATCGTCACCCTACTTATTTACCTATATGCAGAGTACATCATGAAAAACTGGGATGGATGAAGCACAAGATGGAATCAAGATTGCCAGGAAGAATATCAATAACCTCAGATATGCAGAAGACACCACCCTGAGGGCAGAAAGCAAAGAACTAAATAGCCTCTTGATGAAAGTGAAAGAGGAAAGTGAAAAAAAATTGCCTTAAACTAAACCCAGAAAACTAAGATCATGGCATCTGGTCCCATCACTTCATGGCAAATTGATGGGGAAACAGTGGCAACAGTTCTGACTTTATTTTGGGGACTCCAAAATCACTACAGTTTGTAACTGCAAGAAAAGCTCTGACAAACCTAGACAACATGTTAAAAGTAGAGACATTACTTTGTCAACAGAAGTCCATCTAGTCAAAGCTATGGTTTTTCCAGTGGTCATGTATGGATGTGAGAGTTGGATTATAAAGAAAACTGAGTAACAAAGAATTGATGCTTTAGAATTGTGGTGTTGGAGAAGATTCTTGTAGGTCCCTTGGACTGCAAGGAGATCCAATGGGTNGTCCATCTAGTCAAAGCTATGGTTTTTCCAGTGGTCATGTATGGATGTGAGAGTTGGATTATAAAGAAAACTGAGTAACAAAGAATTGATGCTTTAGAATTGTGGTGTTGGAGAAGATTCTTGTAGGTCCCTTGGACTGCAAGGAGATCCAATGGGTCCATTCTAAAGGAAATCAGTCCTGAATATTCATTGGAAGGACCAGTGCTGAGGTTGAAACTCCAATACTTGGGCCATCTGATGCAAAGAACTGACTCAGTTGAAAAGATCTTGATGCTGAGAAAGATGGAAGGCAGGGGAAAAGCAGACAGCAGAGGATGAGGTGGTTGGATGGCATCACCGACTCAATGGATATGTGTTTGTGTAACTCTGAGAGTTGTTGATGGACAGGGAGGCCTGGTGTACTAGAGTCCATGAGGTGGCAGAAGGTCTGACATGACTGAGTGACTGAATTGAACTGAACTGAAAGGCATCCTGGATTTAATCTTTTCCCTGAGGCTATTTCTTGCTCTGAAAATGTGTTGCCATCTGTTCAGTTCAGCTCAGTTCAGTCGCTCAGTCGTGTCCAACTCTTTGCGACCCATGAATCACAGCACACTAGGCCTCCCTGTACATCACCAACTCCTGGATTTCACTCAGATTCATGTCCATCGAGTCAGTGATGCCATCCAGCCATCTCATCCTCTGTTGTCCCCAGCGCTCAGCTTTCTTCACAGTCCAACTCTCACATCCATACATGACCACAGGAAAAACCACAGCTTTGATTAAACGGACCTTTGTTGGCAAAGAAGGTAACAATTCAGAGTAAAAAAAAATAGAAGAAACAAGGGACAAATAGAAGGCCCAAAGTGAGACCAATCCAGGTCACTGTACAGTCTTTGTAAATGAAGGGCAGCAAAATATGCCACCTCAACACCGGCCACTTTGGCATAAGGATTATTTTGAGCTGAAGGCAACTGAGAAGAAAGAGACACAGAATAGCCCCCCGCCCCCCATCCACGTGGAAGCAGGATGAGTGTGGGAAGGTGTCCCCAGGCCCCAGCAAGGGCAGGGCCACCACCCGGGACAGCTCCAGGCTTGGCCGACATGAGACTCATGTCCACCAGTTTCCTGCATGTTTATAAACCTTCCCACAATTTGCCCCTGAACATCCGTCCTCTTCCTTCATCCATGCTGTCTCCAAAGAGGTACTGTTCTTTGCTAAAATGCCCTACAAGTCGAACGACCTGAAACTGAGCAGCACCCTGTGGGGTCTCTCTGTTCAGCCTCCACGACCTTCCCTGAGCTCCAAAGGGCGGACTGGAACGGCTGCTAATCAGGGAGGGAAAGGGAGCAGCGACAGGGAGGAGCAGGCAAGAACAGCAGAGCAGCAGGGGCAGGGTGCGGGTGCAGCCTTGAAAAGAAAGAGATGGCCTAACAATCAGCGCCAGGTGGGCCCAAGATGGCTACGAGTCAGCCTCTACTAGACCCTGGGCCTCAGTACACATCATCGCAGCACATCAGCACTCGTCCACCAGCATGACAGGTCCACGGGCGACCCACAGAGACCAAGACGTGGGCCGTGATCCAGTTCCTGGAAGCCTCCGCCTCTCCCTCAAAACAGCTGGAATAAGCCTCCCACTCGCTAGCTTGTGAGATTACTGGCCGCCCCACAGATGGGGGACTCTCCCCTCCTGAGATGGACCACACTGTGCAGCGTGTCCCGCTCTAAATGAACCCGCTTCTTTCTGACCATTTCGTCTCTCATTGCATCCTTTCTGCCACGAGACATCAGGAACCTGAGCGTCATTAAGTCCTGAGACCAGGTGTGCGATCTCAGTTAAAAGACCATGGGTGGACTTTCCCGGTAGTCCAGCGGTTAAGACCCTGCCCACCCACGCAGGGGACGTGGGCTTTATCCCTGGCCCCGAAAGATCCTGCACACTGCAAGGCAACTAAGCACTGCAGCTCCTGAGCCTGTGCACCCTAGAGGTGCCCTTAGAGCTGTGCTCTGCAACAAGACAGGCCCAGCCCCCACACCTGGCGGGAGCCCAGTGGAAGCCTAGCGCAGCCGAAAGCGAACCCGTGGCTCCAGCACCACACGCAGGCTGCTGCTCAGCTGCTCGGCCATGCCGACTCTTTGCGACGCCATGGACTGTATTTAGCTCGCTCCTCTGTCCCTGGGATTCTCCAGGCGAGAATACTGGAGTGGGTTGCCAGGCCATCCTCCAGGGGGTCTTCCCGACCCAGGGATCGAACCTGAGACTGCTGCCGCTCCTGCACTGCAGGTGGACTCCTTACCACTGAGCCAATGGGGAAACCCAAAGTCACATAGCACATGTGAAAGAAATTTAAAAACACAAGAAAGAAAAGACCATCGGTTTTGGCTGGGTTCGACTCCCTGTCCCCACCACATGGGTTCAAGTCCAAATCTGAGGTACATGGTTTCAGCTGCACCTCAAGGGATGCATTTGACAGTATCTTTGAGCTGTGCAGAACTAAGCACCCCTATAAGTGGAAGCTGTCAGCTTCTTCATTCCACAGAGGATCCCAGTTTGCTAATCTGGAGAAGCTCAGGAGACACCTGAGGCCAGGCTAAAGGAATGCAGGACTGCCGGGGCGGGGGGCCCACCCTCACTGCTGGGGTGGGCGGGGGGCCCACGCTCACTGCCAGGGCGGGGGGCCCACCCGCACTGCTGGGGCGGGGGGCTCGCTTGGCAGCTGACAGCCGAGTGGGCTCTGGCCGCCGGCGGTGCAGAGGGCAGGCTGGATCCAGAGGGTCTGCTCTCAGCATCCAGCAAGTGGCTGGGGAGACTGCGGTGCCCCAGTCAGGGACCACACTTCCACCCGCGGCGCTCTCCACCCAGTCCCCCATCCACCACACGGTCAACAGCAAGCCAATGCCTTCAAGTGGATGGAAAACTCCTGCATGTTTGGAAGTTAAAATATACAGTTCTGCCCACCTCGCGGGTCAAAGAAGCAATGATGAGGGAAATCAGAAAGCATTCAGAACAGAAAGATGACGAGCGCGCCCTCAGACGGGGGAGCACCCGGCTAGTGGCAGAGACGGGACAGAGGGAGGCACCCTGCATCCCCAGCCCACTCCTCTGCAGAGGGGTGGCATCGAGCACCCAGGGGAGCAGATGCCCAGCGTAGGCTGAAGTACTGGGCATGCAGGGCCAGTGCCTCAGTCACAGGACACAAGGGCCTGGAGCCGGGTTTGGCCCTCCTGACTCCTGCGGGCGCTCCTGGATGCTGCCAAGTCTGAGGAGGCAAGAAATAGGTACTTTTTAAAACCAGCAAACACAACCTGTGTGCTTACATGGAGGGAAATTTAAATACACTGAAGAGCAGAAAGGCTGAAAATCAATGAGCTGCGTGTTTAATTATAAAGTCAGAAAAGCAGCACTGACGCCTGAAGGAGGGGGAGAGACAGCAAGAAAGGCACCGAGCACAGACCCTAGGGCGGAAAAGGCCAGCAAGGCCCGGCGCCGGCCGTGGAGAGGCTGCAGGATCGATGCGCGCCTCAGCAGGAGAGAAGGCCGTGGCGAGGCCGTCCCCTCTTCCAGTCCCGAGCGCCCGGCCGCCAGCCCGTGCGCACAGCCCTGTGCGGACACCAGGACGCACCTGGCCCGAGAGAGGAGAGCCCCGCGGGGCCCCGCATCTCCCCGCGCAGCCCGGCGCGCCTGGCTTTGTGAGGAGCATGGCTTTTCCGGCCCCAGCACAACGCTCCGACGCACCCTGGCTGCTCCTCTGCCTCCGGGAGCAGTCCCTCTGCACCGTCCGAGAGCCCGCTCCCCGCCTAGAGCTCTCGGTACGGTCCCAAATAAAACTGAACTCACAACCTTCGGGTTGTACAGAGAGAAGAAACCATCCAAATCCGGACTTAGACAGTTCCCCTCCGCAAGTGCTGGACACGGCACAAAGGATAATAAGAACAACGCGATGCCAGAACACTCAGGATCTTAGAAGAGACGGAAAAAAGGCCGGAAAAAAAATGAACAAAGTCAATTCTGAATTCAATTAAAGCTGGGAGAGTCCTGTAGTTATGAAAGAATGTAGTCCATCTCCTAAAAAAATATTCCCCACAAAAAACTTCAGGCCCAAGTACCTTCACCTGCAAGCTACTAAATGTTCAAAGAGGAGGTAATCTCAACCTGCCAGACGCTTCCAGAGATGACCCCCAGGTCGCTTTATGACTCTGAGACCAACCTCCAGCCTGGACAAAGGGAACCTGACAGGGCAGGACGGAGGAGCTCCTCCACGGGGTCAGTAAACGGGGTCGGACAAGACACAGAAGGGCCCCAGTCACGCTGGGCTGGCCCGGACACACAGACCCACTCGCCCCAGTCCCCCATCCCCGGGGGCCAACGGGAAACCGGAGCCCGGCGCCCGAGCAGACGCAGAAAGAGCACTCAGCAAACCAGCAATCATGCTCAATTTCCAGAGTGGAATTCCTCCACGTGAGGCATTCAGGGCCCCCACATACAGTCCCAGGAGGCAGAACTGAGCCCACCCTATGGAAAGGACAGCGGAGGCGCCAGGCAGAAGTCGCCCCCACACCTGTGAACAGATGGGGCTTTGAGACACCCGGTCCCAAAGGCTGCTGAAAACCGAGGGGGATGAAATTGCTCCTTCCTGTGAATCAATAACTCATAAGCGTGACTCTTCTGCACACGGCAATGATTGGAACTGGCTTTAAGACCCTTTCATCTGGAGGGAGGGCGGGGTCAGAGCTCATCCTCAGACACGAGACCCCCATGATCAGGCCGGGCCCCCACCCCAGCCAAGCCCCAAGCCCGCGCTCCCAGGGCGGGCCTTCCCAGGCAGGCCTTCTCGGGACGCCCCAGGCACGCCCTGGATCCCGCGGGCTGTGCTCACCCAGGTGGCCGTAGCCCACCACGTGCTTGGCGCTCGGGCCGAGCCGGGCACGCAAGTCAACCACGAGGTCGTAGAGCCTGTCCAGGGGCAGCGAGAGGTCGTACTTGTACACGTAGCCGTCACGGCCCAGGGCCTCGGTGATCCTCTCCCTGAGCGCCCACAGCATCTGGAGGGGGGACGGGCACCGTTACCCCGAGCGGGCAGGGCTGCGGGGTGCCCCTGGGGTCAGGAGGGAACCCTCAGGTGACAAAAACGTCCCACGCCATGACAAGGGCACAGCTTCTGTCTGAGAACCCACACTGGACGGGGGCCCCAGACGCGGCCAAGCGGGCCCCAGAGGGCAGACACCCAGGGCCCCTTGGGGACAATTAGTGCTGACCCTGTGACCCCAGGACCGGCCGGGCAGGGGGAGCTGGGGAACACAGGCGGGGACCTTAGCACGGCCGCGTGCCCTTCCCAGCGCCCCACGACGTCCTGTCCCATCATAGACGGCCCAAGAGGGCATCCCCAGGCTTGTCCTGTCTCATCACCCACCATCCTCTACGTCCCACCTCCACATCTCAGGAAACCTCGAGGCGAGGCAGCTTTCTGGGTAAGGGAAAACATGATTTTCTTCATTTCTTTTTTAACAAGCCCATGGTGCAATAATCACCCCTGGGGTAAGGAACAGTTCCTCGCCAGTGCGGGATACCCACTGGGCGTCTGCGTTTCGCCAGTCGCTCAGCACTGTGGGTCCTGCCCTTCCCGCGCCTGGGCGCCCCGACCTGACGCTCCTCCCATGCCTCCCATGCCTGGGGCCCGGCCACACGCCCGCCCTGAGCCCAGCAGCCCCGCCCGCCCTATGTGGCCTCCTCAAGCCCTCATGCCCCAGCGCGGCCACAGAGCTGCAGGCCCCTTGTCCATCCACCTCGCCCACCGCTCCAAACCCAGCCTCTCTAGAACCCAGCCTCTCCAGAATGTTCTGTCTGCAACACCTCTGTGCACCTGCACAGCTAACGCTGCTCCCCAACCCATCCAGGCTCAAACACCCCCGACCCCCACCCCGTGTCTCCGCCAGGCCCCTGGACACCAACGCTTGAGAACAGGGCACCGAGGCGATGTGACCCCTGGGGCGGGACCCCTCCCCCGGCAGACGGCCCAGGAGCCCCGCTCTATCCCCGCCCACCCCACACAGCAGCCTGGAGCTCGATGCACCCAGACGGAGCCAAGGCCGCTGGAGCTGGGCCCTCCATCAGAAGACGTGGGCCCTGTGCCCGGAGTGGGCAGGGCCCGGCTCTCAGGCCCGAGGCCCAGAGGTTCCTCATTCCCAGGCAACTGACAGAGTGCGTTTAGTGGCAAACAAGGGAAGCGTGGGAGGCAAGCCCCANCATTCCCTTTTCCAGTGGACCATATTCTGTCAGACCTCTCCACAATGACCAGCCCGTCTTGGGTTGCCCCGTGGGCATAGCTTAGTTTCATTGAGTTAGACAAGGCTGTGGTCCTAGTGTAATTTGATTAACTCATTTTCTGTGAGTATGGTTTCATTGTGTCTGCCCTCTGATGCCCTCTTGCAACACCTACCATCTTGGGTTTCTCTTACCTTGGGCATAGGGTATCTCTTCATGGCTGCTCCAGCAAAGTGCAGCCGCTGCTCCTTACCTTGCACGAGGGGTATCTCCACACCCCCACCCTTCCTGACCATCAACGTGGGATAGCTCCTGTAGGCCCTCCTGCGCCCATGCAGCCACCACTCCTTGGATGTGGGGTTGCTCCTCCTGGCCATCTGTAAAGATTTAGAATAGAAATAGTTTTGTCTTTTAACCCTGAAATTTTAGGCAAACATATATATGCAATTCTTTCTTAGGAAATGAATAATTCTTTAATAAACCACCTTTCTTGAAACAACATATAAAAAGTAGCAAAAGTAAACCAACTGGCACTATTGACATTCTACAGGAAAATTTCTTTAATCATGTGCTATGCTGTGCTTAGTTGCCTGTCTGATTTTAGTGACCCCGTGGGCTCTAGCTCACCAGGCTCCTCTGTCCATGGGGATTCTCCAGGCAAGAATACTGGAGGGTTTTTTTTTTTTTTTACTTTCTTAAGAAATGAATAATTCTTTAATAAACCACCTTTCTTGAAACAACATATAAAAAGTAGCGAAAGTAAACCAACTGGCACTATTGACATTCTACAGGAAAATTTCTTTAATCATGTGCTATGCTGTACTTAGTTGCCTGTCTGACTTTTAGTGACCCCGTGGGCTCTAGCTCACCAGGCTCCTCTGTCCATGGGGATTCTCCAGGCAAGAATACTGGAGGTTTTTTTTTTTTTTTGTATTCACTAATCTTGGGTAAATGAAACTCTATTGTAAGAGGCAAATGTCTACCTGGGCTTGGGATATAGTTAAATAATTGCCTGCATATCCCTGGCGGTAGAGAGGAAAGAGAGACAATGAGTTTCTGCCTGCCATGTGAAGTTGGGCAGCAAGCCTGGAAAATGCTCTCAGGGTATACTTAATATTTAGTTTTCAAGAATAACTATTTATAGTAATTATTATTAGGCCTATCCTTTTCTTTAGGAATGACAGTAAAAGTTACAGTTGAAGGTCAGTTACAGACACTAGGAACAGAATTGTGACTCTCTAACAAGAAGACAGGTAAAACATGATGGAAACTGACTAAAAATGCAGCAGATGCACTGCTAAGGATGAATAAGATATGTCTCTGATGGGGCTTTGGGCACACAGAATGGATACATGGAACATGAAGGTGTTCCCCAATAATTTTTAAAGATGTCAGGAATGAAAAATCTGGTTCAAGTTCTGATACTGGGTAATTATATGTGAATGGAAATTTTTATTACAGATATTTTATAAAAGAAAAATCATATTCTAAATATTCAGTCTGATAAAACATAAGCCATGTAGCTTACATTTGATTATTTTCAATGATTAGAATGTCAATTTTTTTCTATATATGTTAGTAACATAGAGTCATTCATTTAGTTTCTTGATTTCAAAATGCATTAGAATTTAAATCTTTCATAAATATAAGATATCAAATGTTTCTGAAGCTACAATTCCTAAGGGTAGATATAAAAATTACCCTTACTCAATAGTTATTGACTAACTTCATCCTTTTTCTTTCCTTCAATAGCCACTTTCATTCAAATTTTCCTTTTTGTTCCAAACACATTTTTAAAAGAAAGAAACTGAGATAATTAGATATATCAGTCTCAAATAATTTTAAAACAAACACCCCCATGAATTAATTTGGGAGCAATAGTCCTTAGATCTCAAAAGAAATTAAAAGTTATCTATTATAAAGATTGGTATAGTTGAACAGAAATACAAGGTAACAATATTTACAAGGTAAAGTATTTGAACAATATAATTGCAATGGATTTAATTTACAGGGAAAGGAACTTATCTCAGATTTCTGTTATAATTACATAGCTAAACAAACATCTATACAACATATAATAAACTTGCTAAATTTGTTCTTGCAGTAATAGACTCTTAGAAAGCATCACTACAAACAAAGCTAGTGGAGGTGATGGAATTCCAGCAGAGCTGTTTCAAATCTTGAAAGATGATGCTGTGAA
>SJYX01021659.1:175013-190705 GCA_006410675.1 Oreotragus oreotragus
GACTGCAGCCCACCAGGCTACTCCGTCCATTGGATTTTCCAGGCAAGAGTACTAGGGTGGGGTGCCATTGCCTTCCCCGACTATACATACTACTATGTTAAAATAGATAAGCAACAGGGAGGTATCGTACAACACAGGAAATTATAATCATCATTAAGTAATAATTTTAAACGGAGTATTATGTTTGAAAATATTCACTCACTATTTTGTACACTGGAATCTAACATAATATTGTAAATCAACTATATGTCAATTAAAACAAAGGTCATGTGCTGTTTGGTTGATGAAGTGTGTGACCAGAGTCTTACAGGATGTGAATTCTATATTTTGCCTAGGAATAGACTTCAGTGTTCCTTATTTAGTATACACACACATACACACACATTCAGGGATAGACCTCCTCATGCTTCTAGGATGCAGGAAGCTAAGTCTGTTTTCTTCCCTTTCCCAGGGACCCATGCCCATTTCTTGCCTAAGGAGCCCAGGCAACTGTGACTCCTGCATCAGTCTGTGGCATTAGCTTGTCCTTCAGATAGAATTTGGATGCCTGTTGCTCAGTTCTGCCTATGATGACAGCTTGATTCCTCCTTCTAATTAACTCAGATTTAGCTGTTTCTACTTTTTGTTTTCTTCTAGAAATTAGAGTTTATGGTGCTCCTCAGCACCTATGAAAGGTTGACCTGGACAGGGCTTAACTATAAAGAGGGATCCCAAGGATTGCTCAGGTCCAAATCCCTAGTAAGCCAGAAATAGTTGAAGTGATATGTAGTTTTATGTTTTTCACTAAATGAGTTATATTTTAGATGCTGATGTCATTTAAATGGGGTTCCTAAGGGGCTTGGTGATAAAGAATTCACCCACCAGTGCAGAGTTGCAGGAGATGTGAGTTAGATTGCTGCGATGGGAAGATCCCCTGGAGAAGGAAATGGCAACCCACTCCAGTATTCTTGCCTAGAAAATTCCATGGACAGGAGCCTGGGGGGCTATAATATATGGGGTCACAAATAGTCGGACATGAATGAGCAAGCATGCATGTAATTTTAATTTAAAGTTTTTCTATCAACATATTACGAATGTAGCTTCTTTCTATTTATTTTTCACTTAGAGTTTTAATAAGACTTCTATAATTATACAATGCTTCTTTTAAAGTAAATTTTTGTTGGAAATATGTAAAACACCTTTTTAACAAAATTATTTTTCAAAGCATAAATAACAAGCAAAAAATAAAGATCTTTATTGTGAAATTTGACTAGTTTACCACAAATTTTAAATAACTCACATAACTGATGCTCAGATGAAACAAAGAAATACTAGTGGGACAAAAAAAGACTCCCTCTCTTATGGCCCTTCCCAGATATCATCCAAGGTAACTATGACCTTGGTTTCCAGGACCATGATTTAATACTGCCTGTATTGAAATTTATATAAATAAAATCATAGAGTTTTGATATTTTAATGTTTTTCTTCTTTTTCAGAATTACTATATATTTCTGAGGTTTATCCATGTATTAACACATAGTATAACTTGTATATATATATATATTATGTAGCTTATTAGAATATTCTTGAATCTGTCTCACACATAAATAAGGGGAAGTTGACAATTTTTTTTTTATTCTCCCATGTCACATTAAAAATTAATTCAGTGATAATAATTCTTAGCTCATAGATTCAGTTGTGCAAGAACAGTAACATTAAAAAGTAACATATTCTCTATATCTTAACACTAGCTCTAAATTCAGTCTCCTTTCTTCCTTGACCTGTTTTGCTTCATTATCCTAGGATAATTCAGAAAACTCAATAAGGAGAGCCTACATCTGAGCCTTAGTTATAGCTTAATAATGGTTGTAGCTCAAATGTCTATTATCCCTGCATTCACAGTTCTTTGTAGCCTAGAAATAACCTGCCACTTCTGTGCCATGACTGGGTTACAAGAGTCTTCTAAGAGATTACCTGTGATTCCCCCATATCCAGTTGTGTTATGCAGGAGTTTCTGTCTGATGTCTGCATGAATCCTTCACAGTTATCCTAAGCACTAGGACTTAGTGTCACTTCTGTATTAAAGACCTTTACAACTCTCCTTATTTTCATCTTCTTACCTAACTAAGGATAATATCCCTCTCAGTTTTATGACTAGTTTTTCCCCTTCAAGATATTATACTCCCTTCATTTATTTTCTCCACGACTTTAAAGAATTTTTATTTTTATTTTTTTTGAGCTTAGACATTTTGCTGGGAAAAGCATGCCAGACACAAAGTCAGTTTCTGATTTTTTTCTTCCCACTTGCCACCTCTCAAGTAATGAACTAGAGGCCAGTTTACAAATTTAAGGTGGAAGCGATAAGGAATTAAAAATTCCTAATAGATTCACATATTTTTTAAATCTTGAATTTTGAATATATCATCAGTCCCTTAAAACTTACATATTGTCAGCTACAAATTGGCAACAATATGATACAGAAATAGACTAAGGATAAAAACTATTTGGTGAGGGAAAAAAAAAATAAAACAGCCTTCCTACTCTTTAAATCCACCTGTTCAGATGTGAAGGTGTTTTCTAATTCACCATTCTGAAGGCTGTCTTTTCACCTTGCTTATAGTTTCCTTCGTTGTGCAAAAGCTTGTAATTTTAATTAGGTCTCATTTGTTTATTTTTGCTTTTATTTCTATTACACTGGGAGGTGGGTCATAGCGGATCCTGCTATGATTTATTTCAGAGTGTTTTGCCTACATTTTCCTCTAGGACTTTTACAGTTTCTGATCTTATGTTTAAATCTTTAGTCCATTTTGAGCTTAATTTTGTGTATAGTGTTAGAAAGTGTTCTAGTTTCATTCTTTTACAAGTGATTGACCAGTTTTCCCAGCACCATTTGTTAAAGAGATTGTTTTTTCTCCATTGCATATTCTTGCCTCCTTTGTCAAAGATAAGATGTCCATAGGTGTGTGAATTTATCTCTGGGCTTTCCATTTTGTTCCATTGATCTATATTTCTGTATTTGTGCCAGTACCATACTGTCTTGATGACTGTGGCTTTGTTGTACAGCCTGAAGTCAGGCAGGTTGAGTCCTCCAGTTCCACTGTTCTTTCTCCAGATTGTTTTGGCTATTCAAGGTTTTTTGTATTTCCATACAAATTGTGAAATTATTTGTTCTAGTTCCGTGAAGAATACCGTTGGTAGCTTGATAGGGATTGCTTTGAATCTGTAGATTGCTTTAGGTAGTATACTCATTTTCATTATATTGATTCTTCCGATCCATGAACACGGTATTAATTTCTCTTTCTGTTTTCTCATTGCTAGTGTATAGGAATGCAAGGGATTTCTGTGTGTTAATTTATGCAACTTTACTATATTCATTGATTAGCTCTAGTAATTTTCTGGTGGAGTCTTTAGGGTTTTCTATGTAGAGGATCATGTCATCTGCAAACAGTGAGAGTTTTACTTCTCCTTTTCCAATCTGGAATCCTTTTATTTCTTTTTCTTCTCTATTGTGGCTGAAACTTCCAAAAGTATGTTTAACAGTAGTGGTGAAAGTGGGCACCCTTGTCTTTTTCCTGACTCTAGGGGAAATGCTTTCAATTTTTCACCATTGAGGATAATGTTTGCTGTGGTTTTGTCATATATAGCTTTTATTATGTTGAGGTATGTTCCATCTTTTCCTGTTTTCTGGAGGGTTTTTATCATAAATGGGTGTTGAATTTTGTCAGTCTTTCTATGCATCTATTGAGATAATCATATGATTTTTATCTTTTAATTTGTTAATGTGGTGTATTACATTGATTGATTTGCAGATATTAAAGAATCCTTGCATCCCTGGGATAAAGCCCACTTGGTTGTGATGTATGATCTTTTTAATACGTTATTGGATTTTGTTTGCTATGATTTTGTTAAAGATTTTTGCACCTATGTACATCAGTGATATTGGCCTGTACTTTTCTTTTTTGTAGCATTTTTCTGGTTTTGGTATTAGGGTAATGGTGGCCTCTAGAATGAGTTTGGAAGTTTACCTTCCTCTGTAATTTTCTGGAAGAGCTTGAGTAGGATATGTGTTAGCTCTTCTCTAAATTTTTGGTAAAATTCAGCTGTGAAGCCTTCTGGTCCTGGGCTTTTGCTTGCTGGAAGATTTCTGATTACAGTTTTGATTTCCATGCTTGTAATGTGTCTGTTAAGATTTTCTGTTTCTTCCTGGTTCAGTTTTGGAAAGCTATACTTTTCTAAGAATTTGTCTATTTCTTCCAAGTTGTCCATTTTATTGGCATATAGTTGCTGATAGTAGGCTCTTATGATCCTTTGTATATCTGTGTTATCTGTTGTGATTTATCCATTTTCATTTCTAAATTTGTTGATTTCATTCTTCTTCCTTCGTTTCTTGATGAGTTTGGCTAATGGTTTGTCAATTTTATTTATCTTCTCAAAGAACCAGCTTTTAGCTCTGTTGATTTTTGCTATGGTCTCTTTTGTTTCTTTTGCATTTATTTCTGCCCTAATTTTTAGAATTTCTTTCCTTCTACTAGCCCTGGGATTCTTCATTTCTTCTTTTTAAGTTGCTTTAGGTGTAAGTTAGGTTATTTATTTGACTTTTTTCTTGTTTCTTGAGGTATGCCTGTATTGCTATGAACCTTCCCATTAGCACTGCTTTTACAGTTTCTTATAGGTTTTGAGTTGTTGTGTTTTCATTCTTATTCATTTCTATGCATATTTTGATTTTTTTTAATTTCCTCTGTAATTTGTTAGTTATTCAGAAGCATATTGTTTAGCCTCCATATGTTGGAATTTTTAATAATTTTTCCCCCTGGAGTTGACATCTAATCTTACTGCATTGTGATCAGAAAAGATGCTTGGAATGATTTCAATTTTTTTGAATTTACCAAGGCTAGATTTATGGCCCAGGATGTGATCTATCCTGGAGAAGGTTCCTCATGTACTTGAGAAAAAGATGAAATTCATTGTTTTGCGGTGAAATGTCCTATAGATATCAATTTGTTCTAACTGGCCCATTGTATCATTTAAAGTTTGTGTTTCCTTGCTAATTTTCAGTTTAGTTGATGCATCAATAGGTGTGAGTGGAGTATTAAAGTCTCCCACTATTATTTTGTTGTTAATTTCCCCTTCATACTTGTTAGCATTTGTCTTACATATTGTGGTGCTCTTTGTTGGATGCGTATATATTTATAATTGTTATATCTTCTTTTTGGAGTGATCCTTTGATCATTACATAGTGTCCTTCTTTGTCTCTTTTCACAGACTTTATTTCAAAGTTTATTTTATTTGATATGAATATTATTACTCCGGCTTTCTTTTAGTCACCATTTGCATGAAATATCTTTTTATAGCCCTTCAGTTTCAGTCAGTATGTGTCCCTTGTTTCGAGGTGGGTCTCTTGTAGACAGCATATATAGGGATCTTGTTTTTGTATCCATTCAGTCTTTGTCTTTTGGTTGGGTAATTCAACTCATTTACATTTAGGTAATTATTGATAAGTATGATCCCATTGCCATTTACTTTGTTGTTTTGGGTTCAAGTTTATATATCTTTTCTGTGTTTCCTGTCTAGAGAAGATCCTTTAGCATTTGTTGAAGAGCTGGTTTGGTGGTGCTGAATTCTCTCAGCTTTTGCTTGTCTGTAAAGCTATTGATTTCTCCTTCATATTTGAATGAGATCCTTGCTGGGTACAGTAATCTGGGTTGTAGGTTTTTCTCTTTCATCACTTTAAATATGTCCTGCCAATCCCTTCTGGCCTGAAGAGTTTCTATTGAAAGATCACCTGTTATCCTTATGGGAATCCCCTTGGTGTTGTTTGTTGTTTTTCCCTTGCTCTTTTTAATATTTGTTCTTTGTGTTTAATCTTCATTAATTTGATTAATATGTTTTGGGGTGTTTCACCTTGGGTTTATCCTGTTTGAGACTCTCTGGGTTTCTTGGACTTGGATAACTATTTCTTTCCCCATTTTAAGGAAGTTTTCAACTATTATCTTCTCAAGTATCTTCTCATGTCCTTTCTTTTTGTCTTCTTCTTCTGGGACTCCTATGAGTCGGGTGTTGGAGTATTTTACATTGTCTCAGAGGTCTCTCAGGTTTTTCTCATTTCTTTTAATTCTTTTTTCCTCTCTGCTTCATTTATTTCCACCATTCTATCTTCTACCTCACTTGTCCTATCTTCTGACTCAGTTTTTCTACTTTTGGTTCCCTCCAGAGTGTTTTTGGTCTCAATTATTGCATTATTCATTATTGATTGTCTCTTTTTTATTTATTCTAGGTCCTTGTTAAACATTTCTTGCATCTTCTCCATCCTTGTCTACAGGTTATTTATGTGTAACTTCATTGTGTTTTCAAGATTTTGGATCATTTTTACTATCATTATTCTGATTCTTTTTCAGGTAGACCCCCTACCTTCTCCTCTTTTATTTGGTTTGGTGGGCATTTATCATATTCCTTCTTGCTCGAAGAATCCCCATGACTGAGGAGCCTGCTGTACAACTGTTCATGGAGTCACAAAGTGTCAGACATGATTGAGTGATTGAACACTATGCACTTGCTGCCTCTCCACTACCTGGAGAAGTGATGAAGTGTTCTCTACTGTTTCCAAGCCCAAGAAGGTTGTGATGTAACATATGAAGAAAATATGCTTGTTAGATAAGGTCTATGGTGAGTTACAGTGCTGTTGATTGTGAGTGTAATGGTAATACATCAGCAATATACACTAACACACAAAATAAGGTTATGGAAATGAGATCGAATTAAACTAAAACAATTTTTTTGCACAATGAAGTGAAAGTAATTGACAAAATGAAAAGACAACCTAGTAAGTATGAAAAAATACTTTTAAATTATATGACTATTAAGAGGTTAATATCCAAAATATATAAACAGCCCATAAAACTACATTTAAAAGAAGGTAATTCAAAAAATGTGCAGAATATCTGACTAAACACCTTTCCAAAGAAGATATACAGATGACTAACAAGTATACATGACAAGATGTTTAACATTGCTAATCATCAGGGAAATGAAGATCAAAATCATAATTAGATAGCACCTCTCACCTTTCAGAAAGGACAACACCAAAATGTCTACAAATAACAAACATTAGAGCTGATGTGGAGAAAAGTGAAGTCTAGTATATCATTGATGAGAGTATATATTGCTGCAGTCACTATTGAAAATAGCATGGAGGCGCCTCAAAAATTAAGAACAGAACTACCATATGATCCAACAATTTCATTTCTAGGTATATATATATGGAAAAAATAAAAACATTAATTTAAAAGACAATGAACCTTAACATTCATGGTGGTGGTGCTGCTGTCATGCCCAGTTCTTTGTGATCCCATGGACTATAGTCCTCCAGACTCTTCTATCCATGGAAATTTCTAGGCAAGAATATTGGGGTGGGTTGCCATATCTTAATCCAGGAAATCTCGACCCAGGAAACGAAAGTGTGTTACTTATGTCTCCTATTTGGCAGGAGGATTCTCTACCACTGCACCATCATAGCAGCATTATTTACAGTAGCCAAGGTATGAAAGAAACCCAAGTCTCCACCATCAAATGAATGGATAAGGAATATATGAGTTTTAAATATAGATATACACATACATATTCACATATATACACAATGGAATATTACTCAGCCAGCCATTAAAAGAATGAAATTCTGCCATTTACAACAAAGTTGATGAACCTAGAATATTGCACTTTGTAAAATAAATGGGACAGAGAAAAGCAAATATAGCATGTTTATTACTTATATTTGGAAAGTAAGAAAACAAAAGAATATAACAAAACAGTAAAAACCTCAGTTATATAGAGAACAGATTTTTGTTTACTGGTGAGAAGAGGCAAAGGGATAGCAAGATAGGGGTATAGGATTAAGAGATACATACTATACCTACTGCTGCTGCTGCTGCTAAGTCACTTCAGTCGTGTACGACTCTGTGTGACCCCATAGATGGCAGCCCACCAGGCTCCCCCATCCCTGGGATTCTCCAGGCAAGAATACTGGAGTGGGTTGCCATTTTCTTCTCCAATGCATGAAAGAGAAAAGTGAAAGTGAAGTTGCTCAGTCTGTCCGACTGTTAGCGACCCCATGGACTGCAGCCCACCAGGCTACTCCGTCCATTGGATTTTCCAGGCAAGAGTACTAGGGTGGGGTGCCATTGCCTTCCCCGACTATACATACTACTATGTTAAAATAGATAAGCAACAGGGAGGTATCGTACAACACAGGAAATTATAATCATCATTAAGTAATAATTTTAAACGGAGTATTATGTTTGAAAATATTCACTCACTATTTTGTACACTGGAATCTAACATAATATTGTAAATCAACTATATGTCAATTAAAACAAAGGTCATGTGCTGTTTGGTTGATGAAGTGTGTGACCAGAGTCTTACAGGATGTGAATTCTATATTTTGCCTAGGAATAGACTTCAGTGTTCCTTATTTAGTATACACACACATACACACACATTCAGGGATAGACCTCCTCATGCTTCTAGGATGCAGGAAGCTAAGTCTGTTTTCTTCCCTTTCCCAGGGACCCATGCCCATTTCTTGCCTAAGGAGCCCAGGCAACTGTGACTCCTGCATCAGTCTGTGGCATTAGCTTGTCCTTCAGATAGAATTTGGATGCCTGTTGCTCAGTTCTGCCTATGATGACAGCTTGATTCCTCCTTCTAATTAACTCAGATTTAGCTGTTTCTACTTTTTGTTTTCTTCTAGAAATTAGAGTTTATGGTGCTCCTCAGCACCTATGAAAGGTTGACCTGGACAGGGCTTAACTATAAAGAGGGATCCCAAGGATTGCTCAGGTCCAAATCCCTAGTAAGCCAGAAATAGTTGAAGTGATATGTAGTTTTATGTTTTTCACTAAATGAGTTATATTTTAGATGCTGATGTCATTTAAATGGGGTTCCTAGGGGGCTTGGTGATAAAGAATTCACCCACCAGTGCAGAGTTGCAGGAGATGTGAGTTAGATTGCTGCGATGGGAAGATCCCCTGGAGAAGGAAATGGCAACCCACTCCAGTATTCTTGCCTAGAAAATTCCATGGACAGGAGCCTGGGGGGCTATAATATATGGGGTCACAAATAGTCGGACATGAATGAGCAAGCATGCATGTAATTTTAATTTAAAGTTTTTCTATCAACATATTACGAATGTAGCTTCTTTCTATTTATTTTTCACTTAGAGTTTTAATAAGACTTCTATAATTATACAATGCTTCTTTTAAAGTAAATTTTTGTTGGAAATATGTAAAATACCTTTTTAACAAAATTATTTTTCAAAGCATAAATAACAAGCAAAAAATAAAGATCATTATTGTGAAATTTGACTAGTTTACCACAAATTTTAAATAACTCACATAATCGATGCTCAGATGAAACAAAGAAATACTAGTGGGACAAAAAAAGACTCCCTCTCTTATGGCCCTTCCCAGATATCATCCAAGGTAACTATGACCTTGGTTTCCAGGACCATGATTTAATACTGCCTGTATTGAAATTTATATAAATAAAATCATAGAGTTTTGATATTTTAATGTTTTTCTTCTTTTTCAGAATTACTATATATTTCTGAGGTTTATCCATGTATTTACACATAGTATAACTTGTATATATATATATTATGTAGCTTATTAGAATATTCTTGAATCTGTCTCACACATAAATAAGGGGAAGTTGACCAATTTTTTTTTATTCTCCCATGTCACATTAAAAATTAATTCAGTGATAATAATTCTTAGCTCATAGATTCAGTTGTGCAAGAACAGTAACATTAAAAAGTAACATATTCTCTATATCTTAACACTAGCTCTAAATTCAGTCTCCTTTCTTCCTTGACCTGTTTTGCTTCATTATCCTAGGATAATTCAGAAAACTCAATAAGGAGAGCCTACATCTGAGCCTTAGTTATAGCTTAATAATGGTTGTAGCTCAAATGTCTATTATCCCTGCATTCACAGTTCTTTGTAGCCTAGAAATAACCTGCCACTTCTGTGCCATGACTGGGTTACAAGAGTCTTCTAAGAGATTACCTGTGATTCCCCCATATCCAGTTGTGTTATGCAGGAGTTTCTGTCTGATGTCTGCATGAATCCTTCACAGTTATNTCAAACAAGAGATGGCAAGGGTGAGATGTGTATAAGAGACAGCTTCTGTGCCATGACTGGGTTACAAGAGTCTTCTGAGAGATTACCTGTGATTCCCCCGTATCCAGTTGTGTTATGCAGAAATTTCTGTCTGATGTCTGCATGAATCCTTCACAGTTATCCTAAGCACTAGGACTTAGTGTCACTTCTGTATTAAAGACCTTTACAACTCTCCTTATTTTCATCCTCTTACCTAACTAGGGATAATATCTCTCTCAGTTTTATGACTAGTTTTTCCCCTTCAAGATATTATACTCTGATTTCCCTTCATTTATTTTCTCCATGACTTTAAACAATTTTTACTTTTATTTTTATTTCTGAGCTTAGACATTTTGCTGGGAAAAGCATGCCAGACACAAAGTCAGTTTCAGATTTTTTTCTTCCCACTTGCCTCCTCTCAAGTAATGAACTAGAGGCCAGTTTACAAATTTAAGGTGGAAGCGATAGGGAATTAAAAATTGCTAATAGATACATATATTTTTTAAATCTTGAACTTTTAATATATCATCAGTCCCTTAAAACTTGCATGTTGTCAGCTACAAATTGGTAATGATATGATACAGAAATAGACTGAGGATAAAAACTATTTGGTGAGGGAAAAAAAAAAAAACAAAACAGCCTTCCTACTCTTTATATCCACCTGTTCAGATGTGAAGATGTTTTCTAATTCTAGATTTTTATTACTCTAAATATTGAAAATCTGTACATCTTCTGAGTTATTAAAATTCTCCATATCTAATACATCACCAACTCCCAGAGCTTAGCTCATGTCCATTGAGTTGGAGATGCCGTCCAACCATCTCATTCTCTGCCATCCATCCTCACATCCCTTCTCCTCCCACCTTCAATCTTTCCAGCATCAGGGTCTTTTCTAATAAGTCAGTTATTCTCATCAGATAGCCAAAGTATTGGAAGATGTGTATAAGAGACAGTTTTACTCCCTCTTGAGAGTATATTTACTGGGTTTATGAAATGTCAACAGCAAAGGATTACTTAAGCTAATCTTCTCAATTTATGGAAGAAGACACTGATATCTAGAGGACAGAAATGGCATAAATGAGCCTAAGGTATTTGCCCAAATAGTATACCTTTTGGTGCACTGAATCATCTTGAATCAAAGTGAAGTGTGGTAATTACATTAATTACATGTAACTTTATAAGAATTAATGCTGAATCCTGAATACAGTTTTCAAATCAAATTTTATGATCATAGATGAAAAATATTATTCTTAAATACTTTAATCTTATTTCTAAGAGTAGTTTTTCTCTTTTCATTAGATAAAGAAAATAAAGATTTTAAAAAGTAGACAATTAAATACTATAAATTACCTGCTTACAAAAGACAACCTTTTTATGATTATTTAAATTTCTATTTCTTGCAGGTCTAAAGCTGCCAAGATTTGCAATATATTCTGAGTAAAATAATTGGTGGCTTTGTAGCTTAAGGCATTGAAAATTCAACTGACATTATGTTGAAATTCATTATAAGAATAGCTCTACCAAGAAATATACAGGTTTAAATGTAGGCTGTCTCTTATACACATCTAGATGTGTATAAGAGACAGCCAGAATATTATAGTTTTAAAAATTTTAACAAGATTTTGAAGAAACAAAAGAATATCATAAATTCATATTTTTATGTCTAAGTTTCCAGATATCTTGGGCAATCACATATAAATATACAATTTTATAACTAGCTTTCCTCAAGATACATATCCAAATGCTATGGCTGATAATCAAATAAGACTTCATCCTTTATTTCTCATTGTATCATAACTTAAACTAAAGCATAATTTTATTTTATATACCAACAAAATTGTCATTCTGGAAGATAGCTTTCATAATATATACTAGGACCATAGAAAATGAATTATTATTGTAACTAAGGGTGCACTGTTAAATGGCTTAGTGAAACACTGGCTTGCATGCCATATTCTTGTCTTGCTTAACAATTGCAATAAAATAGGAATGATAATACTTTAAAGAACAGTGTACAATTAGAAATAGAAATTACTGTACATACAAAACCATTTGATATGATGCACTGTAGCTTACTAACAATAATCTTACTCTTGCCTGGAAAATCCCATGGACAGAGGAGCCTGGTAGGCTTCAGTCCATGGGGTTGCTTAGTTAAATGGCTTAGTAAAACACTGGCTTGCATGCCATATTCTTGTCTTGCTTAACAATTACAATAAAATAGGAATGATAATACTTTAAAGAACAGTGTACAATTAGAAATTACTGTACATACAAAGCCATTTGATATGATGCACTGTAGCTTACTAACAATAATCTTACTCTTGCCTGGAAAATCCCATGGACGGAGGAGCCTAGTAGGCTTCAGTCCATGGGGTCCCTAAGAGTCGGACACGACTGAGCGACTTCACTTTCACTTTTCACTTTCATGCATTGGAAAAGGAAATGACAACCCATTCCAGTGTTCTTGCCTGGAGAATCCCAGGGATGGGGGAGCCTGGTGGGCTGCCATCTATGGGGCCGCACAGAGTCAGACACGACTGAAGCGACTTAGCGGCAGCAGCAGAGATATAAAAGATATATGCTGTCATCTATTAACAACCAAATACTCAAAGGTATTTATCTTGTATCTACATTTGCTTGCTACTTTTTAAAAGACTCTTACTTAAACTGACAGAACATTGAAGTCCAATTTGAAAAGAAATGCAAATGATAAATTAAACCATCAGTAAAATTCAACAAAGACAATATACTGATTAAATACAGAAAACCTGAATGTCTTTGAAATTTTGATTGTCAATGGCAAATTAAATTCAACAGGGAAGATATACTATCTGGTACTGACACTCAGAAAACTATGCAAGAGTTTGCCACTGGCTCACCAGGTGCCTAACATGTCTTTGTATGCATCTGTTTCCAGGGGATGAGTAGGATGTGTAGTTCTATTTAAATCCTCAATCAATAACATAATTAGTGGTCCATATTTTCTGCATTGCCATTGAAGAACCCAAATTTGTCTTTATTTAGGATTCTTTCATCTAAGCTCATCAGGGATCATAATCTAAGTATACAGGACTAAGGATAGGGGCCAAGTTTATTGGTTAAATAGATGGAATTCATTGAACATACCAAAAAAAAAAAAAAGATAGGCCAAGAATATATTAAGATGTTAAACACTGACTGGGTCATCTTGCATGTTTTTCTTCACTTGTGTTGGTTTCATAATTATTATTTTTACATATTTCTTACTACATGATGGTAACTTGGTGAATACCAGCTTCAAGGTTTCTATTTTACATGTTAAACCTTTCTTATTTCAAATTTTATAATCTAAGATAAAGTTTATATTTATCTCAGTTTAGATTTAGTTCCTACAGATGGCCAGGATTTATCTGAAAAATGGAAAGATGAAAAAAGTTATACTGTGAACAAAACTTTCTGGAGTAGGGTAAGTTTTATAGAAGGGACTGTTGTTCTCAGAAGACAAAAACAGACCAAATAGTTATTGTTTCACAATCGTGTTGTAATTTTATATGTCAGTCAGTTAGTCAGTTCAGTTACTAAGTCCTATCCAAGACTTTGTGACCCCATGGACTGCAGCACGTCAGGCCTCCCTGTACATCACCAACTCCCAGAGCTTAGCTCATGTCCATTGAGTTGGAGATGCCGTCCAACCATCTCATTCTCTGCCATCCATCCTCACATCCCTTCTCCTCCCACCTTCAATCTTTCCAGCATCAGGGTCTTTTCTAATAAGTCAGTTATTCTCATCAGATAGCTAAAGTATTGGAGTTTCAGCCTCAGCATCAGTCCTTCCAATGAATATTCAGGACTGCCTTTAGGATTGACTGGTTGGATCTCCCTGCAGTCCAAGGGACTCTCAAGAGTCTTCTCCAACACCACAGTTCAAAAGCATCAGTTATTTGGCACTCAGTTTTCTTTATAGTCCAACTCTCACATCCATACATGACTACTGGAAAAACCATAGCTTTGACTAGACCAAATAAAAGGTCCAAATAATTGGCAGTTTTTTGGTAAAGTAATGTCTCTGCTTTTTAATATTCTGAATAGTTTGGTAAAACTTTTCTGCCAAGGAGAAAATGTATTTTAATTCCATGGCTGCAGTCACCATCTGCAGTGATTTTGAAACCCCCTAAAATAAAGTCTCTCACTGCTTCCATTGTTTTCCCATCTATTTGCCATGAAGTGATGGGACCAGATGCCATAGTCTTAGTTTTCTGAGTGTTGTTTTAAGCCGATATCTTCACTCCTCTTTCACTTCCATCAAGAGATTTTTTAGTTCTTCTTCATTTTCTGCCATAAGGGTGATGTCATCTGCATATTTGAGGTTATTGATATTTCTCCTGCCAAACTTGATTCCAGCTTGTGTTTCAAGTGGCCCAATGTTTCTTATGATGTACTCTGCATAGTTCATCGTAAGAAGGCAGTGGCACCCCACTCCAGTACTCTTGCCTGGAAAATCCCATGGATGGAGGAGCCTGGTGGGCTGCAGTCCATGGGTTCGCTAAGAGTCGGACATGACTGAGTGACTTCATTTTCACTTTTCACTTTGCTGCTTTGGAGAAGGAAATGACAACCCACTCCAGTGTTCTTGCCTGGAGAATCCCAGGGATAGGGGAGCCTGGGGGGCTGCCATCTATGGGGTTGCACAGGGTCAGACACAATTGAAGCGACTTAGCAGCAGCAGCAGCAGCAACACTCTACATATAAGTTAAATAAACAGGGTGACAATATACAACCTTGAAATACTCCTTTCCCGATTTGGAACCAGTCTGTTGTTCCATGTCCAGTTCTAACTGTTGCTTCTTGATCTGCATACAGATTTCTCAAGAGGCAGGTCAGGTGGTCTGGTATTCCCATCTCTTTAAGAATTTTCCAGTTTGTTGTAATCCACAAAGTCAAAGGCTTTGGTGTAGTCAATAAAGCAAAAGTAGATATTTTTCTGGAACTCTCTTGTTTTTTTGATGCTCCAGTGACTGGTGGCAATTCGATCTGTGGTTCCTTTGCTTTTTCTAAATCCAGCTTGAACATCAGCAAGTTCACAGTTCACATACTCTTGAAGCCAGGCTTGGAAAATTTTGAGCATTACTTTGTTAGCATGTGAGATGAGTGCAATTGTGTGGAAGTTTAACAATCTTTGATATTGTCTTTCTTTGGAGAAATGAAAACTGATATTTTCCAGCCCTGTGGCTACTGCTGAGTTTTCCAGATTTCCTGGCATATTGAGTGCAGCAGTTTCACAGCATCATGTTTTAGGATTTGAAATAGCTCAGCTGGAATTACATCACCTCCACTAGCTTTGTTTGTATTGATGCTTCCTAATGCCCTCTTGACTTTGCATTTCAGGATGTCTGGCTCTGGTGGGTGTCATACCATTGTGGTTATCTGGGTCATGAAGATCTTTTTTGTATAGTTGTTCTGTGTATCCTTGTCACCTATTCTTAATATCTTCTGCTTCTGTTACATCTGTACCATTTCTGTCCTTTATTATGCCCATCTTTTCATGAAATGTTCCCTTGGTGTCTCTAATTTTCTTGAAGA
>SJYX01021659.1:197994-209540 GCA_006410675.1 Oreotragus oreotragus
TTTATCCACCAGGCTTCCCAGGTGTGTAAATGGTAAACAACCTACCTGCCATTGCAGGAAATATAAGATACACATGTTTGATCTCTGGATCAGGAAGATCCCCTGGAGGAGGACATGGCAACCTACTCCAGTATACTTGCCTGGAGAATCCCATGGATAGAAGAGCCTGGCAGGCTACCATGCATATAGTCACAAAGAGTCAGACACAACTGAAGGGACTTAGCACATATACTTACCAATGACAGTTGCCATTATTTTCCATTACCCCTCAAAAAAGAATGTGAACTCTCTGTCAGTGGTTTCATGTTCTAAGAAATGCCCCAGGTTTAGTAATTGACCATGAACAGTGACTATCTTAGGGCCACTTCTCTTGTTCTCATTATCACTTGATAATGTGATTTATTTTTAAGGTTAAGCAATATTTTTGTGACTTCTCATATTTCTTCCCTCTGGAAACAATTGTAATATATCAGTCATCTCCATGACTCTCTGAAAATAAGCTCCTTCAATTGCCACTATGATGTTGCTGATCACTGAAAGTACTGTGCCCACCTGGTTTTTGACATTTCATTGTCACCATGTGACTTCTCAGGGGATCAGTTCCTTTATAGCATCAGCTATGGTTGGCCCTGATCTACAGTAAGGAGACACCACTCAAAGATGGTGGTGCACTATTCATCAACATACATTTTTTGAATCACTTTGGTAAATGGAGTATTCTCTAGGCTCACCAGTGGAAATATTGTTGGCCAGTGGAATTTCTAACCATTTGTTATACACTTCTTTACAATTTCCAATTCTCTAAGCCTATGACTTTTTTACTATCACAGAATTTTGGCCTTTCATTTAACATGAGTCATCACTGAATCCAGGCTTAAAAGAAATGGCACCATCTACCAGAATTTTTGTCAGGCTGTTAAACTTTGTATCAATGGAGGGTACTCCCATATCAACAACTTTCCCTTTTATCAATTTTATGGTCTCCCTTCTGTATCAAACACCTTCAAGATTTTATTGCATCTCCTGAAAATACTTATTAACCAGATCCCTAAGCTTTTTTTTTTTTTAATGACCACTCCTCCCTTTAAAATCTGTTTCAATTCAGTCAGGCTATGTTAGATTTGAGTTCTGCTATTGATCTAGCATGCCCAGGCATGATGTGAATCCCAAACCAAGAAAAATTTGTTTTATAAGATACCCTTATGATTTTCAAACAAGGGGGTGNAATTAGGAGAGCTCAGAAAAGTATGCTATAAAATGTGAGACCAATGTGCTAGAGAGCTGCAACACTTGCTTTGGCAAAGGCAATACCACCAGTATAGATGTATGACCAACCAAGGCAACACCTTGAAAGACGTAATGACTATTTTAAAACATAAAATCAGTAATTTTATATTGATGTATTTAAATATGCTATATCCTCTTCAGATATCTGTGTGTGTTAATCACTCAGTCTTGCCTGACTTTTTGCAACCCCATGGACTGTAGCCCATCAGGAACCTTTATCTATGGAATTCTCCAGGCAAGAATGCTGGAGTGGGTTGCTCTTTTCTTCTCCAGGGAATCTTTCATATCAAGAGATGGAACTCCAGTTTACTGCATTGCAGGCAGATTCTTAACCCTCTGAGCCACCAGGGAAGCCCTGTTCGGATATCTAATATCTCATTAATATCCACCTTAGAATAAGAAACGTTTATGATATATATTATTTTAATGTGGTATTTTGGAAATCATTAGTTTATTGATGGATGTTAATATGTTTCTGCATACTACATGATTTTTAATAACAAATTAAATTAGATGATAGATATGTCTTATTGATCAATAGGACAAGCATCCATGTGAAAATAGAAAATCATATGTAATGATTTCAATGTAGAGAAGAGAAATTTTCAAGTTAAAAAAAAAAAAAAAGCAACAACACCTGAGAATATAAAATTGCATTCAGTTCAGTCGCTCAGTCGTGTCTAACCCTTTGCGACCCCATGAAGTGCAGCACGTCAGGCCTCCCAGTCCATCACCAACTCCTGGCGTCCACCCAACCCATGTCCATCGAGTCAGTGATGCCATCCAGCCATCTCATCCTCTGTCATCCCCTTCTTCCCCTGCCCTCAATCTTTCCCAGCATCAGGGTCTTTTCAAATGAGTCAGCTCTTTGCATCAGGTGGCCAAAGTATTGGAGTTTCAGCTTCAACACAGGGCCTTCCAAACACCCAGGACTGATCTCATTTAGGATGGACAGGTTGGATCTCCTTGCAGTCCAAGGGATGCTCAAGAGTCTTCTCCAACATTACAATTCAAAAGCATCAATTTTTCAGTGCTCAGCATTCTTTATAGTCCAACTCTTACATCCATACACGACCACTGGAAAAACCATAGCCTTGACTAGATGGACCTTTGTTGACAAAGTAATGTCTCTGATTTTTAATATGCCATCTAGGTTGGTCATAACTTTCCTTCCAAGGAGTAAGCNCCTGCCCTCAATCTTTCCCAGCATCAGGGTCTTTTCAAATGAGTCAGCTCTTTGCATCAGGTGGCCAAAGTATTGGAGTTTCAGCTTCAACACAGGGCCTTCCAAACACCCAGGACTGATCTCATTTAGGATGGACAGGTTGGATCTCCTTGCAGTCCAAGGGATGCTCAAGAGTCTTCTCCAACATTACAATTCAAAAGCATCAATTTTTCAGTGCTCAGCATTCTTTATAGTCCAACTCTTACATCCATACACGACCACTGGAAAAACCATAGCCTTGACTAGATGGACCTTTGTTGACAAAGTAATGTCTCTGATTTTTAATATGCCATCTAGGTTGGTCATAACTTTCCTTCCAAGGAGTAAGCATCTTTCAATTTCATGGCTGCAATCAACATCTCCAGTGATTTTGGAGCCCAGAAAAATAAAGTCTTTCACTGTTTCCATTGTTTCCCCATGATTTTGCCAAAAAGTGATGGGACCTCAAGAATAATATAAATTTAAAATAATATAAAGACCTCTTCATCTCAAGAATAATATAAATTTTGTTTATAGTTGCTGTGTTTTAAAATTAACAGACTTCATTTTTAGAGCAGTTTAGGGTTATAGAACAATTGAGCAGAAAGTGCAGAACTCCCATATAGCCCCACAAAATTTTCTATTATTGTCTTGCATTAGTGTGACACAGTTGTTGTAATTGATGAACAAATATTGACAAACTCTTCTCAGCTATCCCCAAGAAAAAGAAATGCAAAGAAAGGCAAAATGTTTGTGGGAGGAAGCCTTAAAAATAGCTGAGAAAAGAGACACAAAAGACAAAGGAGAAAAGGAAAGATATACACATTGGAATGCAAAGTTCCAAAGAGTAGCAAGTAAAGGTAAGAAAACTTTCTTATGAGAATATTGCAAAGAAATAGAGGAAAACAATAAAATGGGAAAGATGAGAGATGTCTTCAAGAAAATTAGAGTACCAAGGGAATATTCCAACACAAAAGACAAAGGAGAAAAGGAAAGATATACACATTGGAATGCAAAGTTCCAAAGAGTAGCAAGTAAAGGTAAGAAAACTTTCTTATGAGAATATTGCAAAGAAATAGAGGAAAACAATAAAATGGGAAAGATGAGAGATGTCTTCAAGAAAATTAGAGTACCAAGGGAATATTCCATGCAAATGAAGTGAAATGAAGTGACGTCACTCAGTCGTGCCCTACTCTTTGTGACCCCGTGGACTGTAGTTTACAAGGCTCCTCTGTCCATGGAATTTTCCAGGCAAGAGTACTGGGGTGGGTTGCCATTTCCTTCTCCAGGGGATCCTCCCAACCCAGGGATTGAACCCAGGTCTCCCACATTGTGGGCAGATGCTTTACCATCTGAGCCACCAGGGAAGCCCATTCCATGCAAAGATGGGCACAATAAAGGACAGAAATTGTATGTGTCTAACAGAAGCAGAAGATATTAAGAAGAGATGGCAAGAATACACAGAAGAGCTATACAAACAGGTCTTAATGATCTGGATAACTATGATGGTAGGATCACTCACCTAGAGCTAGACATCCTGGAGTGTGAAGTCAAGGGGGTCTTAGGAAGCATCACTATGAACAAAGCTAGTGAAGGTGATGGAATTCCAGTTGAACTATTTCAACTCCTAAAAGATGATGCTGTTAAAGTACTACACTCAGTATGCCAACAAATTAAAAAACTCAGCAGTGGCCACAGGACTGAAAAATATCAGCTTTCATTCCAATCCCAAAGAAAGGCAATGCCAAAGAAGGTTCAAACTACCACTCAGTTTCATTCATGTCACATGCTAGCAAGGTTATCTTCAAAATCCTCCAAGCTAGACTTCAACAGTACGTGAACCAAGAACTCCCAGATGTTCAAGGTGGATTTAGAAAAGAAAGAGGAACCAGAGATCAAATTGTCCAGCATACACGGAATCATAGACAAAGCAAGAGAATTCAAGAAAAAAAAAAAGAAAGAAAGAAACATCTATTTCTGCTTTGTTGACTATGCTAAAGCCTTTGACTGTGTGGATCATAAGAAACTGTGGAAAATTCTCCAAGAGATAGGAATACCAGACCACCTTACCTGCCTCTTGAGAAACCTTTATGTTGGTGAAGAATCAATAGTTAGAACAAAACATGGGACAACTGACTGGTTTAAAATTGAGAAAGGAATATGTCAAGCTTGTATATTGTCACTCTGCTTATTTAACATATATGCAGACCACATTATGCACAATGCTGGGCTGGATGAAGCACAAGCTGGAATCAAGTTTACCAGGAGAAATATCAATAACCTCAGATATGCAGATGACACCACTTTTACAGCAGAATGTGAAGAGGAACTAAAGAGCCTCTTGATGAAGCTAAAAGAAAGTGAAAAAGCTGGCTTAAATCTCAACATTCATAAAACAAGGATAATGACATCCAATCCCATCACTTCATGAGATATAGATGGGGAAATAATAGTAACAGTGACAGGCTTTACTTTCTTGGGCTCCAAAGTCTCTACAGATGGTGACTGCAGCCATGAAATTAAGAGACGTTTGCTCCTTAGAAGTAAAACTATGACAAACCTATATAACGTATTAAAAAGAAGAGACATCACTTTGCTGAAAAAGGTCTGCATAGTCAAAGCTATGGTTTTTCTAGTAGTCATGTACATATGTGAGAGTTGGGCCATAAAGAAGGCTGAGCACCAAAGAATTTATGCTTTCTAACAGTGGTGTTGGAGAAGACTCTTGAGAATCCCCTGGACAGCATGGAGATCAAACTGGTTTGATCTCCATGCTGACTATTCATTGGAAGGACTGTTGTTGAAGCTGAATATCCATTACTTTGGCCACCTGATGTGAAGAGCAAACTCACTGGAAAATACCCTGACGCTTGGAAAGATATAATTCAGGAGGAAAAGGGGATAACAAAGGATGAAATATTTGGATGGAATCACCAACTCAATGGACACGAGTATGAGCAAGCTACAAGAGACGATTATATATAGGGAAGCTTGGAGTGCTGCCATCCATGGGGTAGCAAAGAATCAAACACTACTGTACAACTGAATAACAACAACTAATCAAAGAAATAAACCACCTCAATGTTGTTGTTGTTTTGTGACTAAGTCGTCTCTGACTCTTTTATGATCCCATAGACTGTAGCCCACCAGGCTCCTCTGTCTATGGGATTTTCCAGGCAAGAATACTGGAGTGGGTTGTCATACCATCCTCCAGGGGATCTTCCAAACTCACGGATAGACTCCCCCCACACACACACTGAGGGAGTACTGACTCTTTACCATGTAAAACCTGTCTTTATCCATGATAACTTTCCTTGCTCTGAAATCTGCTATGTTGGATATTCATATCGTTGTCTCTCTCTTTTTTTTTTTTTTTGATTAGTTAGTGTGGTATATCTTTCTTATTCTTCCTTTTAATCTATATGTAACTTTACATTGAAATTGGGTTTCTAGTTGATAGCATATAATTAAGTTTTGGTATTGATCCCCTTTGACATTCTCTGTCATTGAATGGTGTATTTATTCCTTTTATATTCCATTTGATTATTTATACAGTTAGAATAATACTGAACATATTTTTTAACTGTTTCCTATTTATTACTCATCATTTACTTCTTTTTTCTTTTCACTCTTTTCCTGATATTTATTGTCTTAATTAGGTATTAAATGTGATATCATTTTCTTCTATCAGCATTTAGTTATGCTTATTTTAGTTGTTGCTTCTAAGTTTACAATATATGTTTGCTACTAATTTGTTCTACTTTTAAACAACAGTATATTATTACATGGGTAGTACAAGTAGCTTATAACAATTTATTGACAATTTCTTTCTCCCATCACTTATGATATTTCTGTCATTCATTTTATTAATCTATAAGTTATATTTAAGATGGGGTGGTTTGATGGTATCATCTACTCAGTGGACATGAGTTTGAGCAAACTCCAGGAAATGGTGAAGGGCAGGAAAGCCTGGCATGCTGCAGTCCATGGGGCAGCAAAAAGTCGGACACAACTGAGCAACTGAAGAACAACAACAAACAACAACAACAAATCTACTACATCGTTGAGGTTATGAATTTAGACTAATATATATTCAATCAATTAAGAATTAAAAAAACTAAAGAACTTATCTTCATTTATTCCTCAACAAATACTTCTCTTTTTTTTATAGAGATCTACCTTTCTGACCAAAATTATTTTGCTTCTCTCTAAAGAAATTAAGAGAAAATTCAAAATTTTTCTTAGAAATTCAAAAACACTTTCCCCTCCAACAAATTCCCTTAATTTTTGTTTGAGAAAATATTCATCTGTGCATCACTTGTGTAGGATAATTTCACTGGAAGCAAAATTGGTGGGTTTAGATTTTAGAATTTTTTTTTTTTTAAGATTTAGGTTTTAGACTTTTTCAAGATGGGTTTTAGATTTTTTCTTTCAATACTTTATATATTTCACTTTATTATTCATTTTCCTTAAATTTCTGACTTTCTACTCTTGTAGTAGGTAATAGCCTTGGGTTGAACAGAAGAAAATGAAAGGCAGCAAGAAAAGATAATATTTTATTGCTTATGTAACAAATCCCTGCTACTTTTAAATCCCATCCTTGAATGGCTGCTGTCATTTATCTTTCTTCAGGATGGGATTCAGACCATAGCATTTGTGCAGTTTCCCATTTAACCCAATACTTCTATGTAAAGCAGCAGTTATTTTTCTCGTTTCAGTTCAATTCAGTTCTATCACTCAGTCGTGTCCGACTCTTTGCGACCCCATGTATCGCAGCACGCCAGGCCTCCCTGTCCATCACCAACTCCAAGAGTTCACTCAGACTCGCATTTGTCGAGTCAGTGATACCATCCAGCCATCTCATCTTCAGTCATCCCCTTCTTTTCCTGCCCCCAATCCCTCCCAGCATCAAAGTCTTTTCCAATGAGTCAACTCTTCTCATAAACAGAAGAAAATGAAAGGCAGCAAGAAAAGATAATATTTTATTGCTTATGTAACAAATCCCTGCTACTCTTAAATCCCATCCTTGAATGGCTGCTGTCATTCATCTTTCTTCAGGATGGGATTCAGACCATAGCATTTGTGCAGTTTCCCATAGTTCAGGGCACCACATTTAACCCAATACTTCTATGTAAAGCAGCAGTTATTTTTCTTGTTTCAGTTCAATTCAGTTCTATTGCTCAGTCGTGTCCGACTCTTTGCGACCCCATGTATCTCAGCACGCCAGGCCTCCCTGTCCATCACCAACTCCAAGAGTTCACTCAGACTCGCATTTGTCAAGTCAGTGATACCATCCAGCCATCTCATCTTCAGTCATCCCCTTCTTTTCCTGCCCCCAATCCCTCCCAGCATCAAAGTCTTTTCCAATGAGTCAACTCTTCTCATAAGGTGGCCAAAGTACTGGAGTTTCAGCTTTAGCATCATTCCTTCCAAAGAAATCCCAGGGTTGATCTCCTTCAGAATGGACTGGTTGGATCTCCTTGCAGTCAGGGGACTCTCAAGAGTCTTCTCCAACACCACAGTTCAAAAGCATCAANCTGGAGTTTCAGCTTTAGCATCATTCCTTCCAAAGAAATCCCAGGGTTGATCTCCTTCAGAATGGACTGGTTGGATCTCCTTGCAGTCCAGGGGACTCTCAAGAGTCTTCTCCACACCACAGTTCAAAAGCATCAATTCTTTGGCGCTCAGCTTTCTTCACAGTCCAACTCTCACATCCATACATGACTACTGGAAAAACCACCTTATTGTATAGAATTTGTTACTAGCTACAGTGAGTTTGCACACAATCCTACAAAGGCACATTGAAATCTTGGCCATTTCCACTATCCTTAGCCTCAACTGTGAAGCAGTGCAATGTAAAGTATTATTATCAAACATTCATTATTGTTTCACATGCTTGATTCATTATTGCATGTGAAAATACAGTTGACTTAGAAAAGATTCTCACATTGTTTTTTCCCATGACATACGAACTCTCAATTTGCTGTTTATATATGCGGGGATTTGAGGAGATAAAAATATTCCTTTTTCTACTCCTAATTTATGATTCAGTATTTAAAATTTTATGTCTAATAAATGTAATCAGAGAATATGTCTTAGGTCTATGGCTAGAGAGACTTCCTAAGTTTTCTTTTAAAGTTAAAGTTATTATAGAATAAGGACAGGTCACCTAACATAGGTAACAGAGAGAATTGTGAAATCTGAGGATAGATTAATTCAAAATATGAGAAAAAGAGGCTAATTGTCATATTCTCAGACTTTCTCTTTAAAACATTTTTTAGGAATGTCAGTGCATGAAAGGTGGAAAGATCACTAGGCATGCATTTTTCTCTCTAGAAATTAGAAGTTTTGATCTCATGGAAATTTAAAGTAAATATTATCACTTAACATATAGTGTCTGATGTCTACTAGTATCAGCTCTATGATTACTTTCCCAATTTTCATCTTCATGCGTAAGAACAGTTTATTAAGTATGTGAGCTCTCTGTGATATGTAATAGTAATAAAACTACAGTTTCTGGTTAAATATGAAGAGTGATTTATATATTATGAATGTTCCTAATGTATTAGGAGGACTTCTGAAATTCTGCATAGTTCATTTTTTCTGCTGATAATTTTTAGGCACCATTGAAAACATGTCTTCTTGAATATTCCATAAATAATTTATATGCCAGGAAAATAATTTATATACTATATTGGACTTAGAACCAAATAGTGTTTAACAAAAAGAATCTTGTTATTTTAATATAACTGAGACTTTCTTAAGTGAAATTTATTACTCTCAAAGATGTTCTCAATAAAATAGTAAGATTACTTTGAGTTAATTAAAACTATTTACAATGAATATTCACTGGGTTCTTGGAAAGGTCGAAGGCAGGAGGTCTGGGGGTGACAGAGGATGAGATGGTTGGATTGCATCAACAACTCAATGGAAATGAGTTTGAGCAAACTCTGGGAGATAGTAAAGGACAAGGAATCCTTGCGTGCTGCAGTCCATGGGGTGGCAAAGAGTTGGAAACCACTTAGGGACTGAACAGCAACAACACAATGACCATATGACAGAAAGAGGAAATTGTCATTGTATGATGTTAAATTCAAAACAAAAAAAAAAGTCTATTTTTTCTGCATTCAGCCAGGACACACACATAAAAACACAAAAAGACAATACACACACACATAAGCTCATTATTTTTTTTAAAGGGGGAAGAAGCATATTTATATGCTTTTTTTTCTTCCCCCAGACCAGCAGCTTCCGTGTTTCTTTAATATCCTCCAGGCCCATCCAACCCTCCCCATCACTCACTCCCACTCCCGCCTCCTTCAAGGGGGCGGGGCGGCGGGAGGCCCGGGTGTACCCTGCCTTAGCCCAAGGACAAAGGCACCAGTTGGCTGCAGCAAGCCGGCCCAGACACAGAGCCACACACACAGATGGAGGACACATGGACTGCGTCCGCAGTCCAGGCGGACAGAGGGGCAGGGGCAGGGATCAGGCCCTGTCTNCAAAGTACTGGAGTTTCAGCTTTAGCATCATTCCTTCCAAAGAAATCCCAGGGTTGATCTCCTTCAGAATGGACTGGTTGGATCTCCTTGCAGTCCAGGGGACTCTCAAGAGTCTTCTCCACACCACAGTTCAAAAGCATCAATTCTTTGGCGCTCAGCTTTCTTCACAGTCCAACTCTCACATCCATACATGACTACTGGAAAAACCACCTTATTGTATAGAATTTGTTACTAGCTACAGTGAGTTTGCACACAATCCTACAAAGGCACATTGAAATCTTGGCCATTTCCACTATCCTTAGCCTCAACTGTGAAGCAGTGCAATGTAAAGTATTATTATCAAACATTCATTATTGTTTCACATGCTTGATTCATTATTGCATGTGAAAATACAGTTGACTTAGAAAAGATTCTCACATTGTTTTTTCCCATGACATACGAACTCTCAATTTGCTGTTTATATATGCGGGGATTTGAGGAGATAAAAATATTCCTTTTTCTACTCCTAATTTATGATTCAGTATTTAAAATTTTATGTCTAATAAATGTAATCAGAGAATATGTCTTAGGTCTATGGCTAGAGAGACTTCCTAAGTTTTCTTTTAAAGTTAAAGTTATTATAGAATAAGGACAGGTCACCTAACACAGGTAACAGAGAGAACTGTGAAATCTGAGGATAGATTAATTCAAAATATGAGAAAAAGAGGCTAACTGTCATATTCTCAGACTTTCTCTCTAAAACATTTTTTAGGAATATCAGTGCATGAAAGGTGGAGAGATCACTAGGCATGCATTTTTCTCTCTAGAAATTAGAGAGAAGTTTTGATCTCTCATGGAAATTTAAAGTAAATATTATCACTTAACATATAGTGTCTGATGTCTACTAGTATCAGCTCTATGATTACTTTCCCAATTTTCATCTTCATGCATAAGAACAGTTTATTAAGTATGTGAGCTCTCTGTGATATGTAATAGTAATAAAACTACAGTTTCTGGTTAAATATGAAGAGCGATTTATATATTATGAATGTTCCTAATGTATTAGGAGGACTTCTGAAATTCTGCATAGTTCATTTTTTCTGCTGATAAGTTTTTAGGCACCATTGAAAACATGTCTTCTTGAATACTGCATAAATAATTTATATGCCAGGAAAATAATTTATATACTATATTGGACTTAGAACCAAATAGTGTTTAATAAAAAGTATCTTGTTATTTTAATATAACTGAGACTTTCTTAAATTTATTACTCTCAAAGATGTTCTCAATAAAATAGTAAGATTACTTTGAGTTAATTAAAACTATTTACAATGAATATTCACTGGGTTCTTGGAAAGGTCGAAGGCAGGAGGTCTGGGGGTGGCAGAGGATGAGATGGTTGGATTGCATCAACAACTCAATGGAAATGAGTTTGAGCAAACTCTGGGAGATAGTAAAGGACAAGGAATCCTTGCGTGCTGCAGTCCATGGGGTGGCAAAGAGTTGGAAACCACTTAGGGACTGAACAGCAACAACACAATGACCATATGACAGAAAGAGGAAATTGTCATTGTATG
>SJYX01021659.1:209580-223357 GCA_006410675.1 Oreotragus oreotragus
GATGCTAAAGCTGAAACTCCAGTACTTTGGCCACCTCATGCGAAGAGTTGACTCATTGGAAAAGACTCTGATGCTGGGAGGGATTGGGGGCAGGAGGAGAAGGGGACGACCGAGGATGAGATGGCTGGATGGCATCACGGACTCGATGGACGTGAGTCTGGGTGAACTCCGGGAGATGGTGATGGACAGGGAGGCCTGGCGTGCTGCAATTCATGGGGTCGCAAAGAGTCGGACACGACTGAGCGACTGAACTGAACTGAACTGAGCAACTAAATAACAACAAACTGTTGCAAAATTTTGGGTTTGAAAAGTTATCAAAATGTTATACATTAACATTTTAGGAATGAAAAGAGAATCAAGGAATAATATTATGCTGCTGCAAATGTTTAATTTTTACAAACGTTTACGTATTTTCAATGCAACAATATAATTGATTTAAAGAGACAAACATGCATATTTGAATACCAGAGAAGTCAATATATTGCAATAAATTATTTAGAAACATATTAGAAATAAGCAATATTTTGAGGAATCAGGGATAGGAAAAAAGGCCATGCTTTAAAAACTATAAATGCTAGTAAAAAGTTTTATCTTGATATATATTAAGAAGCTATTCAGGCTAAATTTACCATCCAGTTGTCATAACAACATATATTTTGCCTAATGGGAATGTTTGGAGAGAGAAAAAGATCTAACTTCCAGAAAAGGTGTTGCACTGATATGTAGAAAACATTCACTCTGTTTTAATCAATTTTCTGTTATGTATTATTTAAGTTACTTGCATCATAGCTGCCTAACTCAAAGGAAAGTAAGAATCATTTCAAATTATCTATAGCATTAAAGTATTTTTTATATATCATTTGAAAACGTTTATTTTATATACTATAAAGTCTCTAAGTATCTCCAGAAGTAAATTTCTTTAAATACTTCTATTATGTAAAGCTGTTCCAAAAATATGTAGACAAAAATAAAGTTTGACATTCATACTTTTAGATTAGAAATAAAATTAAGTGCAGATGAAACTTTTTCTAAAAAATACATTTCTTTGACAACATCTTACTTTTACAAAAAGGAAAGATATAATTTGGGCTAAAATATTTCTGCTAATGTAACATCACTATAGTTACTGCTAAGTCACTTCAGTTGTGTCTGACTCTGTGCGACCCCATAGACGGCAGCCCACTAGCCTCCTCCCGTCCCTGGGATTCTCCAGGCAAGAACACTGGAATAGGTTGCCATTTCCTTTTCCAATGCATGACAGTGAAAAATGAAAGTGAAGTCGCTCAGTCATGTCAGACTCTTAGTGACCCCATGGACTGCCAGGCTCCTCTGCTCATGGGATTTTCCAGGCAAAAGTACTGGAGTGGGTGTCATTGCCTTCTCCACTATAGTTACTAAACACTCAAAATATTGGTGTCAACTTTCTTTTCTGTTTGAGTCACAGTGCCACAGAACCAATTTTTACTTTTGCTTAATTTATTCTTTTTTTCCTCTGAAAATGAGTGAAATTTATATTTGTCTCATTTATTTTTTTCTTTTTTTTTCCTTTTGAATTGATTACATTGATTGCTAGGTTTATTGTCACAGTTAACTGATGCAGTTTTATGGAAGAAAGACATAGGCTTACCATCATTTAAATGACTTACAGGTCATGCCTTGTTAACACCAGAAATGAGAGGTGGCTACTCCATAATGAAGCCTGCAGTCCTTAATCACTGTCATTGTTTTCCTGACCCCAGTGACCTATAGGTTTGCAACCCACCAATGAAGTAATACAGTACAAATTACTGAAGAAGATGAGTAAGAAGGAGGAAAAATCTGGGTGCTTCAAATACAACCTCAAAGTGTTACTATATATTTTTTATCCTACAGTGTGGGGAACTTAAATCTATAAATAATTCAGCTGGGTTTACATTCTGGAAATAAATTCGTGCTCACTGACTCATAGTAAAAAGAGTTAATATATTAAAAAAGAAATAGATTACATTTTGCAGTAGAATTATGATAATTTGAAATACAACAATTTAACCATCTAGGATCATATTCAGTCAAATTTGGAGTCTTACTTTAGCATCTAAAATCTGCTTGATCAACAAAGAATTAATTGGAGCTAAGAAAAGTAGAATTTAATCAAAGTGTTTCTGATCCTGAAAACATGATAGTCCATTATGCCACATTTTTTCTCTTTAAAAGGAGAGTGAGTCATGTGCGCTATAGTACCTGCATCCCTAGAGAATAGCAGTAAAGCTTGCTAAACTTCTTCCAGGCTATGAAAAGACAGCTTCAGACCATGAAAGTACACCTGACCCACTGAAAAGAGCACTCTTGAACCTCCCTCCCACTCCATCCCACCCCTCTGGGTTATTAAAAAAAAAAAAACACCGAGATTTTAGCTCCCTACTGTAATGCAATTATCTTCTGATTAAAACTTAATTAATCAATTAAAATAATAGTAAAAAGTAAAATTTAAAAATAAGTAAGTTAAAAAAAAAAGTACTCAAAGAGAAGTGAAAAACCATATCTGTTACAATCTGTCCCATAAACAATGCTGGTTAGGGCCTTCCTGGGGGTACAGTGGATGAAAATCCACCTGCCGATGCAGGAGCCATGGGTACGATCCCTGGTCCAACAAGATTCCACATGCCATGGAGCAACTAAAGTATGTGCACCAAAACTACTGAGTGCCCAAGCCACAACTACTAGAGACTATGGACCTGGAGTCTGTGCTCCACAACAGGAGAAATTACCACAGTGAGAAGCCACTGCTACAAAGGGGTAGCCTCCACTCTCTGCAACTAGAGACAGCCTGTAGGCAGCAACAAAGAGCCAGCACAACCAAAGAAAGAAAATGAATACTGTTAAACAGTGTTACAGTTCTATTGTCCAGTATCTCAGAACTGTTTTTTAACATCCCTCAAAACTTCATAAAATGACACTTTACTATTTACATGTTATTGATATTATATTTTCTAAAATTACAATATCGCTTTACATTAGAGATGTCTGACTTTTTGTTTAGGATGGGGCACAGAGGAGGCACACTTACCTCTCATTAGCAACACTTTGATAAACAGTCTTCCAGTTCAGACAAAATGTGGTCCACTGGAGAAAGGAATGGCACTTCTGTGTTCTTGCCTTGAGAACCCCATGAACAGCATGAAAAGGCAAAAAAGATAGGACACTGAAAGATGAACTCACCAGGTTGGTAGGTACCCAATATGCTACTGGAGATCAGTGGAGATATAACTTCAGAAAGAATGAAGGGATGGAGCCAAAGTTAAAACAACACCCAATTGTGGGCGTGACTGGTGATAGACTCAGGGTCTGATGCTATAAAGAGCAATACTGCATAGGAATCTGGAATGTTAGATCCATGAATTAAGGCAAATTGGAAGTGGTCAAACAGGAAATGGAAAGAGTGAACACCAATATTTTAGGAGTCAGTCAACTAAATGGACTGGAATGGGTGAATTTAACTCAGATGACCATTATATCTAANGGGTCTGATGCTATAAAGAGCAATACTGCATAGGAATCTGGAATGTTAGATCCATGAATTAAGGCAAATTGGAAGTGGTCAAACAGGAAATGGAAAGAGTGAACACCAATATTTTAGGAGTCAGCCAACTAAATGGACTGGAATGGGTGAATTTAACTCAGATGACCATTATATCTACTACTGAAGGCAAGAATCCCCTAGAAGAAATGGAGTAGCCATCATAGTCAACAAAAATGCCCGAAATTCAGTACTTGGATGCAGTCTCAAAAGAGACAGAATGATCTGTTTGTTTCCAAGGCAAACCATTCAATATCACAGTAATCCAAGTCTCCGCCCCGATCAGTAGTGCTGAAGAAGATGAAGTTGAATGGTTCTATGAAGACATACAAGACCTTCTAGAACTAACACTCAAAGAAGATGTCTTTCTCATTATACGGGACTGGAATGCAAAAGTAGAAAGTCAAGAAACACCTGGAGAAAGAGGCAAATTTGGCCATGGAGTACAGAATGAAGCAGGCAAACGTTAACAGAGTTTTGCCAAGAGAATGCACTGGTCATAGCAAACACCCTACTCCAACAACACAAGAGAAGACTCTAAGGATCAGTAATGCTGAAGAAGATGAAGTTGAATGGTTCTATGAAGATATACAAGACCTTCTAGAACTAACACTCAAAGAAGATGTCTTTCTCATTATACGGGACTGGAATTCAAAAGTAGGGAGTCAAGAAACACCTGGAGTAAGAGGCAAATTTGGCCTTGGAGTACAGAATGAAGCAGGCAAACGCTAATAGAGTTTTGCCAAGAGAATGCACTGGTCATAGCAAACACCCTACTCCAACAACACAAGAGAAGACTCTAAGAGATCTCTTAAAGAAAATTTGAGATACCAAGGAAACATTTCATGCAAAGATGGGCTTAAAAAAGGACAACAATAGTATGGAACTAATAGAAGCAGAAGATATTAAGAAGAGATGGCAAGAATACAAAGAAGAATTATACAAAAAGTCTTCATGACTCAGATAATCATGATGGTGTGATCACTCACCTAGAGTCAGACATTCTTGAATGCGAAGGCAAGTGGGCCTTAGGAGGCATCACTAAGAACAAAGGCAGTGGAGGTGATGCAATTCCAGTTGAGCTATTTCAAATCCTAAAAGATAATGCTGTGAAAGTGCTGCACTCAAACTGCCAGGAAATCTGGAAAACTCAGCAGTGGCCATAGGACTGGAAAAGGTCAGTTTTCATTTCAATCCCAAAGAAAGGCAATGCCAAATAATGCTCAAACTACCACACAGTTGCACTCACCCTCATGCTAGCAAAATAATGCTCAAAATTCTCCAAGTCAAGCTTCAGCCATACATGAACCAGAGGTGATGGAATTCCAGTTGAGCTATTTAAATCCTGAAAGATAATGCTGTGAAAGTGCTGCACTCAAACTGCCAGGAAATCTGGAAAACTCAGCAGTGGCCATAGGACTGGAAAAGGTCAGTTTTCATTTCAATCCCAAAGAAAGGCAATGCCAAATAATGCTCAAACTACCACACAGTTGCACTCACCCTCATGCTAGCAAAATAATGCTCAAAATTCTCCAAGTCAAGCTTCAGCCATACATGAACCGTGAATCTCCAGATATTCAAGCTTGTTTTAAAAAGGCAGAGGAACCAGAAATCAAGTTTCCAACAGACACTGGCCCATAAAAAAAGCAAGAGAGTTCCAGAAAAACATCTATTTCTACTTTGTTGACTATGACAAACCCTTTGACTGTGTGGGTCACAACAAACTGTGGAGAATTCTTAAAGAGATGGGAATACTAGACCACTTGACCTGGTTCTTGAGACATCTGAATGCATGTAGGGAAGCAACAGTTAGAACTGAACGTGGAACAACAGATTAATTCCAAATCAGGAAAGGAGTACGTCAAGATTGTATATCATCACTCTGCTTATTTAACTTATATGCATAGTACATCATGGGAAACACTGGGCTGGAAGAAGCACAAACTGGAATCAAGATTGCTAGGAGAAATATCAATAACCTCAAATATGCAGATGAACCACCCATATAGCAGAAAGTGAAGAAGAACTAAAGAGCCTCTTGATGAAAGTGAAAGTGGAGAGTGAAAATGTTGGCTTAAAAGTCGTGTAATATAAAACTAATATATGGCATTTGGTCCCATCACTTCATGGAAAATAGATGGGGAAACAGTGTAAACAGTGACAGGCTTTATTTTGGGGGTCTCCAAAATCAGTGCAAATGGTGACTGCCGCCATGAAATTAAAAGACACTTGCTCTTTGGAAGAAAAGTTTTGACCAACCTAGACAGCATATTAAAAAGCAGAGACATCACTTTGCCAACAAAGGTCCATCTAGTCAAAGGTATGGTTTTTCCAGTAGTTATGTATGGATGTGAGAGTTCAAATATAAAGACAGCTGAGCGCTGAAGAATTGATGATTTTGAACTGTGGCATTGGAAGACTCTTGAGCATCCCTTGGACTTGCAAGGAGATATAACCAGTCCATTCTAAAGGAAATTAGTTCTGAATATTCATTGGAAGGACAGATGTTGAAGCAGAAACTCCAATACTCTGGCCATCTGATGCGAAGAAATGACTCATTTGAAAATCCCTGGTGCTGGGAAAGATTGAAGGTGGGAGGAGAAGGGGATGGCAGAGGATGAGACTGTTGGATAGCATCATCGACTCAATGAACTTGAGTTTGAGTAAGCTCCAGGAATTGGTGATGGACAGGGAAGCCTGGTGTGCTGTAGCCCATAGGCTTGCAAACACGACTGAGCAACTGAAATGAACTGAACCGAACCTCCAGTTATCAGATGGCTAATTTCATCCCTAAAACGTGTCCCTGAGGCTTCTAGTTTCAGTATTTCTGGCAATGCATTCCAAGTAGTGCCTGGGGCACTCCCACATATACACACAGCCCGATCTGTTTTCTCTTTGCAATTTTACTCCACATTTCAATGATTATTATCCTGCTTTTATGCCTTAGAATTCAGAGTTAAATTACAAAGTGCCTCACAGAGAACTTTACTTAGCTTATTGCCAGAAACTGAAATTTAAAATTCCTAAACTTAATTTCTCTTTTTCTATCCTAACCTGTTATTCTGAATTCCCCTATTTCTTTTAAGAACCTAAACTTATAATATGTTAGAATAAATACCCAAATTAATCCAAATCTTTCTATCATCTCTTATATTTGACTGGTTTGCTTTTTCATAATCATCTCTCTCTTTTGATTCTTCTTTTGAATTAATCACCAATTTCTCATTCATATTCTAGAATACCATAGTACTATTTTGCTATAGATTCTCCTAGACTAGAATTGCTTTTCAAATCAAACAATGATATCCACAGTAACCATATTAGATAACAGCAGCTTATATACTAGTTAATTCTGAATTTTAATATTCTCTGTAACAATTAAATGATATATCAAGTCATAATTCTATTAATTTATACCCTCCGTTCTATGGAACAGTATTTTTTTCCCCCTAAACTTACTTGGTATTATTCATTTTCAAATAGCAAGTTACATAAATCTAGAACGCTTTCAGTTTTGTTTATCTACTCCAAAGTCACCAGCTTCTGTGACTTTGTTCACACATCAGTTCCCTTTTTTAGTTCCCATTTTATCACAATATGAAGAAATTTCATGTATCATTAAAGGTCCAGCTAAAATGATACATTTTCTCCTGTTTTTAAAGCACTCTCTCCTTCCTCTGAAATTTCCATGGGTTCTAAATATCTCTGATCCATTTACCACATTATATTGGATTCATTAACATCATCTTTACTAATTCTACCCACTTCACAATCATTCATTACCTAAGCAGTTTCCGATATTTCTTTCTTTTAATGCTATATGCCGTATATAAGGACTTGAATATTCAAGGAGAAATTATTGAATCAATTAAATCATTAGATAACTAAAATGACATTATTCTTTATTCTAACTTTAAAACATTTTTCTTAGTAAGTCATTTTTTCTCATGTGTATTTTTCTCATTTCTCTTTCCTTTGCTCTTCTTGGTCCTTCAACTCTCCCATAATTAAACTGAGTGTTCTCTGGCTACACATCATCAATGTGCAACATTTGTTTACTTCTCAAAGGCTTCTAGCAACTTCTAACAACATATTACAAGGCTGGAACGTTCTCATGTTGGTCCTAAGTCTAAAATATACTCAATAAGATGTTTTATTTTAGAAATCAGAGAGAAAACATGTTTAGAAAATGTTATATAAAAAATAAATAAATAAACAGGCCAAAGATGAATATTTGACAAGTACTTGAAAAGAAACTTCACTATGATGTGAAGGAAACTTATACTATCTTGGAGGTAATTAAAATATAAGAATGTTCCCTTTTTTGATGTCTGCTTATTACTCAATATTATGTCACAAGTTACTTGCCCAATACATATGTGTTTCTCATCCAAAACATGTACAATTAAAGTTGACAGCTTAAAATAGTCTCCCTCCTACTTTTCAAAATACACTTAGTAATATATGCATTATGCTTTCCACATCAATGGCCTCTGAAAACTTAAAATACCAATTGCCCATTTTAATGACAGCTGAGATTAAAAAAAATAAACATGTAATGTAAATTTCGAAGCCACTGTTGGTCAAGATGCTGGATTACTATGATGGAATAATTACTTTTAAAACTCAGATAACAGGTATAATAACATGTACACCAAACAAACATTTGCAATCCATTCTTTGGAAAAAGTTTAAAGTAAGTTAAATCTTGTGAAAAAAATTTTTTTGAAAATTTTAATCTAAGATTGCTAGAGACAAAGAAGGCTTAAGTAATCTAGTATTAAAATTTTGGCTTTAGATGTTAAATGGTGGGAAAAATAGGAAAGTAATATATCATTTGTGATATAACTTTATATCACTCAGAAACTGTATATAGAAGACAAAACTGTAAGATAAAAAGAACTATTTTAAAATTTATATGGCCACTTTTAAACAGAAACCTCAAGTAAGTAACTACTAATATGTCTTGATTTTTCCAGTGGGAAAGGGTTTAAGACACCCATCTTACACTTTTCATAGTTATATTGTCATTTCCAACTCAAAAATATGAAGAATGCCCTCTGGCTTTAAATAAATATATGATATTAGTTTTTGGTTCTCAAATAACTAATAAATTTATATGAACTGATTGCTCTAAGAGCACAGCAACAATTTTGAGAATTAAATATCAAGAGCTATAAAGTCTATGAGGATCTTTTTATGCTTATATTTTTTTAAGTAATAAATTTGAAATAATTATATATACATTATTGTAATTTACTAATAATTTGTATTCATTAAAAAAATTGAAACATATTTTTGGTGTTATTATATTCTATTTTTGTTGTTATTATACTAATTTCTGGTATGAGAAAGCTAATCACAGGTATCAAGTCAATTAAATCTACAAGTTTTGTATTTTTATAAGTAAATAGATTTATTCACATTTCATTTAAAGGGTAGACATTGAATAAGTAGTATCTTTATTTAAAAAAATCAGAGTTTTCTTCTTTGTCTTTTGTGCAGTAATTGATAACAGACTAGGTCTCTTACTATGAACAAGAATGAAACTGAATAAATTCTTTCAGATGTTNTAAGTAAATAGATTTATTCACATTTCATTTAAAGGGTAGACATTGAATAAGTAGTATCTTTATTAAAAAAAAATCAGAGTTTTCTGCTTTGTCTTTTGTGCAGTAATTGATAACAGACTAGGTCTCTTACTATGAACAAGAATGAAACTGAATAAATTCTTTCAGATGTTGGACGAAAAACATTGTATGACAGAGATTATAGGTGGGATGAAAAGTCAAGAGATAAGTTCCTGGATAATCCAGACTTTTTGATTTCAGATTTTTGTTCACTTTTTTGTAAGGAAGTGAGCCCAAATAGAGACAATGATCTTGCTAATCTAAAGAATAAGAAATTGGAACTCTCAATTGCTGACACAGCTAAGATTTCTGAACAGTATATCAGACATAAGGATTTTTCATAAAATGCACTGCAGAAATCTGCACAGGGTTCTCCTTAAGTCATTGTCCAAATACAGGTTTCAATGTACAAATCAAGACCACATAAACAAGCAGGACACGGTTTTTATGATTTGAAAGGTGGGGGAGGTGGGCAGGGCATTACTTTCGAGGTGTTGTTAATAGAACAAAAAATAGAGATCTGAATATTACATGGAGCTGGGAGACAATGGAATTTATTCATTCATAGTGGGGAAATCTTACTGAATACTCTGTCTATTCATTTGAGACCCCAGAAATACCATTCTCTAGATCCCACTATTCAGGGATACACAAATGTTAGATTCATGACTACTTTAGAAGAACTAAAGAAGCTTAAAAAACAAGACTTAAAAAATAAAACAGATTCAAATGTAAATGAACTGCATGTCGCATATGTAACCCTCTTTAAAGAAAGAAAACATACCGCAGATATTCAAAACAATGTTAGCCATCATTTTTTATATGCAAAACAAAGCAAAGAAACTTTATATGTGTAGACAAGGAGAAATATGATCAACCATCAGGAGAAAAATTATCAATATTATCAATAAAATGACAGACATGTTTAGAATTAGTGAAAGCAATTTAAAAAGCCATTAAATATTTTCTATGAATAAAGATTTAAGATATATATAAGTATAATGAGAAATAAAATAGGGTATTATAGTAATAAAGACTAGAAACAAACAGCAAAAGTAAACAATTGAGCCCCAAATTTCATATATGAATGGAAAAGTTCAATGAATAGCTTTAAGAGCAGATTGAACATATACACATCAGTGGATTTAAACTATCAAACTGAATCATAGTGGCAAATAATTGACCAGAAACCAACAGAGACTCATTGTCTTGTGGGACAACATCAAGTAACTTAATATCAGGTAATTGGAATCTGAGAAGCTGAGTAGATAGCATAATGTATCAGAAGAAATTAAGTATGAGGAACTTCTGCTCTGGCCTAACAGTATAATTAGTTCTAGACTAGGCTTGATGCTATAAACAAGCACACAATCAAAACACAATTAAGAGGCATGAAGTGATTGTCTTCAAGCACTATATGAGAGAGAGGACAAGAATGAAAATAATTGACCAGAAACCAACAGAGACTCATTGTCTTGTGGGACAACATCAAGTAACTTAATATCAGGTAATTGGAATCTGAGAAGCTGAGTAGATAGCATAATGTATCAGAAGAAATTAAGTATGAGGAACTTCTGCTCTGGCCTAACAGTATAATTAGTTCTAGACTAGGCTTGATGCTATAAACAAGCACACAATCAAAACACAATTAAGAGGCATGAAGTGATTGTCTTCAAGCACTATATGAGAGAGAGGACAAGAATGTTACCCAGAACAAAGGGAAACATGATATCACTTCATATTCCCCTGGGCTTTCTGCTGGAAGAAGAACATGGCAACATTACAGAGATGAAGATCCAGAGATCACAATTCAATGCCCTCAAAATGACTGTTCTGAGGGTACTGGGGAGAAGGATACTCTGGAGAAAGAGAGGGAGGCATAAAAGTTCATGTTATGGTCTCTTATGAATTTTTGGCTGAGGAACGAGATGAAAATAATCAGAGATCACTTGAAGGATGAAAAGCAGAATAGAGAAACTAGAAGTTAAACATTTGTGAAAGATGGTAAAAATCTTTCCAAATAAGAATGGTAATGCAGAAAATAAATACTAGTAAGTGATTTAGTTTAGGAAACTAACTTTAGGAACAATATCTATATAATGTATTTGTGTGTATATACACACATACATATGTATATACATATGTATTTATTCTAAGTCACTTCAGTTGCATATGACTCTTTGCTACCCTATGGACTGTAACCTGCCAAGTTCCTCTATCCATAGGATTCTCCATGCAAGTATACTGGAGTGGGTTGCCATTTCCTTCTCCAGGGCATCTTCTCAACTCAGGAGTCAAACTCACATCTCTTAATGTCTCTGAATTGGAAGGAGGGTTCTTTACCACTAATGTCACACGGGAAGCTCTAAATGTTAGTCACATCCAACTCTGGGACCCCATGGACTGTAGCTCTCTAGGCTTCTCTGTCCATGGGGATTCTTCATGTGAGAATACAGGAGTGGGTTGCCATTCCCTTCTCCAAGGGATCTTCCTGACCCAGGGATCAAAGCCAGGTCTCCCACACTGTAGGCATATTCTTTACTGTCTGAGATGGCAAAGAGTTGGACATGACTGAGAGACTTACTACACACATGCACACACACACACACGCACACACACACAGAGAAGAAGTGCAATCTACTGACAAGGGAAGACCCTTTCAATAAGAACAGCCACTTAGAAAGGACTTTGTTGGGGGCCCAATACTAAGATAGGAATGAAAATTAAATAAAGAGTATAGAGAAAACCAAGAAATATATCCAAGAAATATTTTAATTATATTTCAGTTTAGCTGTTAAGAGCACGGTGTTTGAAACTGTGCTACTTCTGATGAAATCAGTTTCTGTCACTTACCTGTGAGACTTTATCCCTGTTATATTAAATAATTTATTGGACTAAAATAAAAGAAACAAACATACGAGTTTTAGAGAGATAGAATCACTCAAAAATAAGAGCTATTCAAACAAAGTGAAAGTGAAGTCGTTCAGTCATGTCTGACTCTTTGTAACCCCGTGGACTGTAGTCCACCAGGCTCCTCCATCCATGGGACTCTCCAGGCAAGAATACTAGAGTGGGTTGCCATTTCCTTCTCCAGAGGATCTTCCCAACCCAGGGATCAAACCCAAGTCTCCCGTATTGCGCACAGACGATTTAATCTCTGAGCCACCTGGGAAGCCATTACCTCTAAAGAATTATAATCGATGCATTTGGTGGTTTGGTGATATGTTTATCATTACCTGTTCCATGACTACTACTAAGAGATTTGTGTCTATTCTTATTGCAAGATTTCTCCCAGTGCCTTAGATATTTTAAAGTACTAGTTTATAATAATCCTGTGCTCCTGCCATACTTTTAATAATTTCCAATTGCTAATATAGTAGTTCAACAGGGAGGTTAGAAGTTTCTGAAATAAAATGATCACACTAATGATGATTAGCTTTCTGTTAGGTCTATTAACAGAATGAATTTGCAAAGAGGTACATGCCATTATTAAATGCACTCTTCTTGCTAATATTGGTGCTGTGATGACTCCTAAATTATAAGATCTTAGATAAGAGCACAATGAAATCAAGGTATGATAGAATAAAAAGAGGAAAATGACTAAAATGAAGTTTTTGTTAAGTCTGTTAATACATGTATGATTTGGAACAATCCTAGAATGTATTTAGATAATGAAATAAGTGGAGAAGATTAACTTTCTCATTAAACATTTCAGGTTAGATATCTTACCTTAATATACTAAAATTGAGACAGTCATTCAGAAATAAATGGGAATGCAAAGTTATTCTGTCATTTGTCATATCTTTCTGTTTTATATGACATACTAAAATAAAACATAGTAAATATACATTGTAAAGAAACCTATTAATTTTCATGACTAATGTGGTGTTTTTAAAAAAATTCCATGAAATATGTTATTATTAATAAGATCCAATGTCCTGAGTTAGCCAATCATTACTAACCTATTTATAAAGCATTTTCCAATATATTCAAGGACTACTTAATGAGATTCAGACAGGCTCCCTTACTTGCACTGGATCTGAAATGGGACACATTCTAAAATACCCCGAACATCCTGAAACATATATGTAATCAGAATACTGGAAAAAGAAAAAAGAGAGAAAGAAAAGGATGAAATATTTGAAGCAATAATGACTGAGAATTTCCCAAAATTAATATTTATATAAGACACCAAGTCACAGATCCAAGAAGCTCAAAGAATATCAAGAGGATACATATTTTTAAAATCTCTACTGAGTCACATCAAATACAAATTGCAGAAATTTGAAACATAGACAAAAATCTTGAAAAAAATTCAGAGGAAAAAACACCATCTTACTTACAGACGATCAAGGATAAGAATATACATTGAGTACACTAGGGCAACCACAAAAAATTAGGTTTAGTTTATGTGCAAAGGAAAGAGAGAAAATGAGAAAACAGAATCATACAACTACTCAAATTGCAACCACAGAAGAGAGAAAAAAAGTTAAAAGAAGAAAAGAGAACAAGGGCAATAAATAAAATCCACAACAAGTTTGTTAGATGGTAATGCAAATATATCAATAATTACTTTAAAAGTCAAGAGTCT
>SJYX01021659.1:230859-241156 GCA_006410675.1 Oreotragus oreotragus
AAAAAAAAAAAAAAAAAGAAATTTGGTGTTAAATTTTCTTTCAAATGACTATTTCTCTTTTGGTTCCAAGTAAGGTATCTATTTGCAATTTATTGCTAGAGAATGGAGAAAAATCTCTTAATGAAAATTTAATCCTCAATCAAATTTTACCAACTTATGATGTCATAAGCATTCATATAAACTATAATATTCTATGATGTCTTATTTGATGTGATATCACTTTACTCAGGAAGAAAATCATTCAGGATTCCTAATACATGCAGATCTTAATGATCAAGGTTCTGCTTTTCCAAAAGTAAAACTGTTTATGAACTAAAGGTTTAGATGTAACACTTACTTTAGACATGAACTTCCACATCATACAAATCAAAATATTTTAAAATAAATATTTTACTTGTCTTCATCTGTAATTATTATCTAATAGCATCATATGCAAGTCTGATAAAAATACAGTAATTTAGCACAAAATCCCATGACTTAAATCTACTAGAAATTATCAATAGATTCCATTACTGTATTTTTCTCTCAGTAATTAAGGGAAAAGAAATTACCAAATGTCAAACATATAAAAGCACTCTATGTACATGGTCAAATAGTCTCTATCAGTTCTGTTAAAAATTATGAAAAAAGTCAAGATTTTACCAGATTAATATTTGTTTAAAAGAGAGAGAGTGAATATCTTTTTCAGACAAAACAAAAACCAGGAGGTTACTTTTAATATTTTTATTTTTGCTTGTCACTTAAAGGAAAGGAATCAAAAGATCACAGTGCTCTGTAACCACATTTTACTACTCAGTTATCAGAATTCATTCTTTCATGATATTCACCCAACATGATCCTGACTTTCTATAAACATTGCTCCAATAGCATTAGAATTCCTATCTGAGAAGGAATTACAAAACCTAGATCCAGCAATAAGGTGATATCTGTTATCAAAATATATAGTGTAGAGAGGCTTTTACCTACTTTATCTATATATGATTTCAGAGGGGCCAAGATATGCAGGGAAATTTTAGTTCATGTTCAGTTCAGTTCAGTTGCTCAGCCATGTCCTACTCTTTGTGACCCCACGGACTGTGTGTATCTTCATCTAACTTTTAGTTCATATATTGTCATCTAATTTTTTATCTTATTCTTGGGCTCCATGGGACAAATTTCTATTGTGTTTTTATGTTTTTGTTGTTTTGTCACTAAGCTATGTCTGACTGTTTGTGACACCATAGACTGTAGCATGCCAGTCTCCTCTGTCCTTCACTATCTCCCAGGGTTTGCTCAAATTGATGTCTGTTGTAACACCGATCAGTATACAATTCACAGACTTATTATCTAATTCTTCAAAATGTCACTAAGGTATCATCTCATCATTTTTGACACTGACTCAAGATGAAACACATTATTAATTTGAAAAATCTGCTTCATTTGTATTAGGTTTTTAATGAAATTTTGCTTTGCTTATTTTAAATATTATCTAGCTTCATGTATTGGCGTTCACATTTGCTAGCTATAAGATAGATAGAAATATAAAGGTATTTTTAAGTTTAAAGTACTATTTTGAATCATAAGGAAAAGGAAGTCAATATTTATATACACGTATACATAATTACTTGGCTACTTTGCTCAGAAAATTGCATTGATTAGTATGAAATGTCATATTGGAAAAATAAAGAACATATATAGTTTCTTCTGGGACCATCCAATGTCTCTTTTAACAGTGTAAAAAAAAAATACTCTGAACATACACAATATTTTGGAAGGAAAATAGACTTGACAGTAGCCAAAGCTCACTTCATATGTTTACTGTTATTTATTTTTGATAAGAGAATAACTTGAGGAAAAAACAAGCTGGAATGTATGGAGATTTTAAAATTATGATTATTATATTAGAATCCCTATTTCCTTTCATGAAAAGAACAAATGGATATTTTCCTATCTTATTTAAAGATGACAGTTATTTTATGATTTTTATATTTGTGATTTACCAAGTCAATCATTTTTCATTTGCAAAATGAGAAAGGCAGTCCCTAAGAACTATTAAACGGGATTTTGTTTAGTTTTAAGAGATAATCAATGTTTTTCTCCTGTTGAATAAAAACAATTTCAGAGGTCTTTGACATAAGATAATGTAATTTCAAATAATGATGGAGACAATCGAAAACAAAAGCCACTCTTTAATCATCCCTAAGCATAGACGAAAATAAGAAATGACCAAGCATTCTCTTTTATATAATAACATGGTTAATGCTACTTCTTTATCAGTTATATGTATATGCTTTAGATCTGCTCCAAATCTCTCACTATCTAAATAAGACATGTTAACATTAAGGAGACCCAGGTTTGATCCCTGGGTTGGGAAGGTCCCTTGAAGTAAAACATGGCAACCCACTCCAGTATTCTTGCCTGGAGAGTTCCATGGACTGAGGAGCTTAGAGCTGCACACGACTTAGGGAATAACACCTTCATTTCTTTCATTTCAATGATGCTTCTTTATCAGTTATATGTTTCTACTTTAGACCTGCTTCAGTTTTTCCACCATCTAAATAAAACGTGTGTATCTTCACCCTGCTTATTTAACTTATATTCAGATTACATCATGTGAAATGTCAGGCTGGGTGAAGCACAAGCCAGAATCAAGATTGCTGCGACAAATTTCAATAACATCAGATATGCAGATGACACCACTCTTATGGCAGAAAAAGAAGAGGAAGTAAAGAACATCTGGATGAAAGTGAAAGAGGAGAGTGAAAAAGTTGGTTTAAAACTCAACATTTTAAAAACAAAGATCATCTCATATGGTTCCATGGCTTCATGGCAAATATTTGGGGAAACAATGGAAACAGTGACAGACTTTATTTTCTTGGGTTCCAAAATCACTGTGGATGGTGACTGCAGCCATGAAATTAAAAGACGCTTCTTCCTTGGAAGAAAATAAATAACAAACCTAGACAGCGTATTAAAATGTCAGAGATATTACTTTGCTAACAAATTATACATAGTCAAAGATATGGTTTTTCCAGTAGTCACATATGGATGTGGGAGCTGGACAATAAAAAAGGCTGAGTGCAGAAGAATTTATGCTTTCTAAAAGTGGTGATGGAAAAGACTCTTGAGAGTCCCTTGGACAGCAAGGCAATCAATCCTGTCAATACTAAAGAAAATCAACTAAATATTCATTGAAAGGACTGATGCTGAAGCTGAAGGTCCAATACTCTGGCCACCTGATGAAAGGAGCCAACTCATTAGAACAGACCCTGATACTGGGAAAATTGAAGACAGGAGGAGAAGTGGACAACAGAGCATGAGATGGTTGGATGGCATCACCGATTCAACAGACATGAATTTGAGCAAACTCCAGGAAGTGGTAAAGGACAGGGAAGCCTGTTTTGCTGCAGTTCATGGGGCTGCAGAGTCAGACATGAATGAGTGACTGAACAACAGCATACCCAGTCCTAGAATTACTCCTGATTTTCAATAGCACTCAAAGAAAAGAAAGACACTGCTTCCTGGACCCTCACAAAATTAATCTAACAGAAACTAAAATATTATAACAACTTCTTATTAATTCCCTGTTGGTGATATGCTTCCTATTTCCCCAAGGTAGGCTGTCTACATTGTTGCAATGAGGCTATAAACTAAACTTTTGCCCATATGCTGCTGCTACTGCTGCTAAGTCACCTCAGTTGTGTCCGACTCTGTGCGACCCCATAGACAGCAACACACCAGGCTCCCCCGTCCCTGGGATCCTCCAGGCAAGAATACTGGAGTGGGCTGCCATTTCCTTCTCCAATGCATGAAAGTGAAAGTGAAGTCGCTCAGTCGTGTTCAACTCCTAGTGACCCCATGGACTGCAGCTTACCAGGCTCCTCCATCCATGGGATTTTCCAGGCAAGAGTACTGGAGTGGGGTGCCATTGTCTTCTCCATATAGCTGTACCTAATGATCTTTAACTATAGGGCAATTGCATGACTTTAAGTTCAGTTCAGTTCAGTTCAGTTCAGTTGCTCAGTCATGTCCGACTCTTTGCGACCCCATGAATCACAGCATGCCAGGCTTCCCTTTCCATCACCATCCCTTGGAGTTCACTCAAACTCATGTCCATTGAGTCGGTGATGCCATCCAGCCATCTCATCCTCTGTCGTCCCCTTCTCCTCCTGCCCTCAATCCCTCCCAGCATCAAGGTCTTTTCCAATGAGTCAACTCTTCGCATGAGGTGGACGAAATGCATGACTTTGCATAGTAGCAATTTTTCACATATATGAAATTGTACATATATGACACTCTGTAATCATACAATACTTATTCTAGTGACTTATCTGTATGGGTATCTTTTCTTTCTGAAATTTGTGTTTATGCGAGACTGTCAGAATAGAAACTTAAACTTTCATTTCTCCTTATTGTTTTAATTTAATAGATTAAACATGTAAGTACATTTAACATGTATTTTTTTGAATGACCATTATATGCTGGATACTTGTCTTTACACTTGGCAACATTTGAAAAACTAACTCAATATTCTTATACTTTAGTTAAGGAGTTATTATGTGCCATATCCTAAGATTTATTATTTGATTAAAAATATCTGATATTATTAATATTGCCAGGGAAAGAGGCATTGTAAATAGAAGTATTTAAGTAATGATAAAGTAGATCACATGCATGGATGTGAGAGTTGGACTGTGAAGAAGGCTGAGCACTAAAGAACTGATGCTTTTTAACTGTGGTGTTGGAGAAGACTCTTGAGAGTCCCTTGGACTGCAAGGAGATTCAACCAGTCCATTCTGAAGGAGATCAGCCCTGGGATTTCTTTGGAAGGAATGATGCTAAAACTGAAACTCCAGTATTTTGGCCACCTCATGCCAAGAGTTGACTCATTGGAAAAGACTTTGATGCTGGGAGGCATCGGGGGCAGGAGGAGAAGGGGACGACCGAAGATGAGATGGCTGGATGGCATCACTGACGTGATGGATGCGAGTCTGAGTGAACTCCANAAGGACAGGGAAGCCTGTTTTGCTGCAGTTCATGGGGCTGCAGAGTCAGACATGAATGAGTGACTGAACAACAGCATACCCAGTCCTAGAATTACTCCTGATTTTCAATAGCACTCAAAGAAAAGAAAGACACTGCTTCCTGGACCCTCACAAAATTAATCTAACAGAAACTAAAATATTATAACAACTTCTTATTAATTCCCTGTTGGTGATATGCTTCCTATTTCCCCAAGGTAGGCTGTCTACATTGTTGCAATGAGGCTATAAACTAAACTTTTGCCCATATGCTGCTGCTACTGCTGCTAAGTCACCTCAGTTGTGTCCGACTCTGTGCGACCCCATAGACAGCAACACACCAGGCTCCCCCGTCCCTGGGATCCTCCAGGCAAGAATACTGGAGTGGGCTGCCATTTCCTTCTCCAATGCATGAAAGTGAAAGTGAAGTCGCTCAGTCGTGTTCAGCTCCTAGTGACCCCATGGACTGCAGCTTACCAGGCTCCTCCATCCATGGGATTTTCCAGGCAAGAGTACTGGAGTGGGGTGCCATTGTCTTCTCCATATAGCTGTACCTAATGATCTTTAACTATAGGGCAATTGCATGACTTTAACTTCAGTTCAGTTCAGTTCAGTTCAGTTGCTCAGTCATGTCCGACTCTTTGCGACCCCATGAATCACAGCATGCCAGGCTTCCCTTTCCATCACCATCCCTTGGAGTTCACTCAAACTCATGTCCATTGAGTCGGTGATGCCATCCAGCCATCTCATCCTCTGTCGTCCCCTTCTCCTCCTGCCCTCAATCCCTCCCAGCATCAAGGTCTTTTCCAATGAGTCAACTCTTCGCATGAGGTGGACGAAATGCATGACTTTGCATAGTAGCAATTTTTCACATATATGAAATTGTACATATATGACACTCTGTAATCATACAATACTTATTCTAGTGACTTATCTGTATGGGTATCTTTTCTTTCTGAAATTTGTGTTTATGCGAGACTGTCAGAATAGAAACTTAAACTTTCATTTCTCCTTATTGTTTTAATTTAATAGATTAAACATGTAAGTACATTTAACATGTATTTTTTTGAATGACCATTATATGCTGGATACTTGTCTTTACACTTGGCAACATTTGAAAAACTAACTCAATATTCTTATACTTTAGTTAAGGAGTTATTATGTGCCATATCCTAAGATTTATTATTTGATTAAAAATATCTGATATTATTAATATTGCCAGGGAAAGAGGCATTGTAAATAGAAGTATTTAAGTAATGATAAAGTAGATCACATGCATGGATGTGAGAGTTGGACTGTGAAGAAGGCTGAGCACTAAAGAACTGATGCTTTTTAACTGTGGTGTTGGAGAAGACTCTTGAGAGTCCCTTGGACTGCAAGGAGATTCAACCAGTCCATTCTGAAGGAGATCAGCCCTGGGATTTCTTTGGAAGGAATGATGCTAAAACTGAAACTCCAGTATTTTGGCCACCTCATGCCAAGAGTTGACTCATTGGAAAAGACTTTGATGCTGGGAGGCATCGGGGGCAGGAGGAGAAGGGGACGACCGAAGATGAGATGGCTGGATGGCATCACTGACGTGATGGATGCGAGTCTGAGTGAACTCCAGGAGTTGGTGATGGACAAGGAGGCCTGGCGTTCTGTGATTCATGGGGTAGCAAAGAGTCGGACACGACTGAAAGACTGAACTGAACTGAACTGAAAGTAGAAGGAAAGTGTTAGTATGAGTAGGTGAGTGTTAAAACAATTTTCTATTTGTTGTTTTCTTACTCTCTATTCTGTCTATATTTGTATTAATCTTATTCTGAGATTCAGCTCCTTTTTGCTTAAGCTATCTGTCATTGTCCTCTGTGGAAAGCAAAGAGAGTCAAAAATACACAAACATGATTATTCTTTCCTACCACTCTCCTGGACCACCTGCTTCATAGTCATCTGTCCTGCCTTTCAGATTATTATAGATAAGAATTAAATATTTTTCATTTTACAATATGGATTTCTAGTTTTCCAGTATGCTATCTCATACTAAAAGCCTAATGGCAAAACCAATGCCAAGTATTTTACAGTGTTTTTTTTTTTTTAATTACAGCATCCCACTCTAAAGAACTATTTATTTAACTTATATGCAGAGTTCATCATATGAAATGCTGAGCTGGATGAATCACAATTTGGAATCAAAATTGCTGGAAGAAATATCAACAACCTCAGATATGCAGATGATTCCCTCGTAGGTCAGTTGGTAAAGAATCTGCCTGCAGTGCAGAAGACCCCAGTTGGATTCCTGGGTCAAGAAGATCCCCTGGAGAAAGAAACGGCAACGCACTCCAGTACTCTGGCCTGGAAAACCCTATGGACAGAGGAGCCTGGCGGGCTACAGTCCATGGGGTTGTAAGGGTTCGACACGACTTAGGAACTAAACCACCACCGCCCCTCTAATAGTAGAAAGTGAAGAGGAACTAAAGACCCTCTTGATAAGGGTGAAAAAGGATAGTGAAAAAGTTGACTTAAAATTTAACATTTAAAAAACTAAGATGACATTCAGTTCCATCATTTCATGGCAAATAAATAGGGAAAAAGTGGAAGCAGTGACAGATTTTATTTTCTTGGGCTCCAGAATCACTACAGAGGGTAACTTCAGCCATGAAATTCAAAGACACGCTCCTTGTAAGGAAAGTTACAACAGCTTTAGACAGCATATTAAAAAGCAGATACATCACTTTACCAAAGATCTGTATAGTCAAAGCTATTTTTTTTCCAGTTGTCATGTATGGATTTGAGAGTTGCACAATAAAAAAGGCTCAGTGCAAAAGAACTGAGGCTTTCAAATGTGGTGCTGGAGAAGACTCTTAAGAGTTCCTTAGACTGCAAGGTGATCAAACTCATCAATTCTAAAGGAAATCAATCCTGAGTATTCATTGCAAGGACTGTTTGTGAAGCTGAAACTCAAATACTTTGGCCACCTGATGGAAAGAACTGACTCATTGAAAAAGACCCTGATGCTGGGAAAGATTGAAGGCAAAAGGAGAAATGGGTGACAGAGAATGAGATGGATGGATGACATCATCGACTCAATGGACATGAGTTTGAGCAAACTCTGGGAGATGGTGAAGGACAGGGGAGCCCTGGCATGCTGCAGTCCATGGGGTCATGAAGAGATGACTTTAAGTGAAAGTCACTCAGTCGTGTCTGACTCTTTGAGACACATGGACTGTAATGTCCATGGAATTCTCCAGGCAAGAATACTGGTGTAGGTTGCCATTACCCTCTCCAGGGGATCTTCCCAAATCGGGGATAAAACCCAGGTCTTCCACATGCAGGCAGACTTTTTACAAGCTGAGCCACCAGGGAAACTCAAGAATAACAATTCTTACTTTCTTTTCTTTTTTTCCAGAACTCAGGGAATTACCTCACTTAAGGACAAGGCAAAAAATTATAAAATATAGCCTAGCAGAGTATGTGATGGGAAAGTGAAATAGGTTCTAATGAACACATTGTAGTCTCTGCCACAGGAACTTCAAGCATTTAAACTTTTTTCCATACTGATATTGTTGTCACTGAAAGTTTCCAAATACACTGTAGTAAATGAAAAGAACTGAACTTAACTACTACAGCATTTATTTTATGAACCGTCTTTTCTTCTTGCTAAGTTCAATTAAAGAACTGTCATTTGCTATGTTACTCATAAAAATTGGAAAGAACAAATATTGTGCCTTAACATTCATGCAAGTTCTCATTTAAAATGCTCTTTTAATACCAATTGGCTAGTTCAGAGTGTTTATTCAGAAGNTTATTTTATGAACCGTCTTTTCTTCTTGCTAAGTTCAATTAAAGAACTGTCATTTGCTATGTTACTCATAAAAATTGGAAAGAACAAATATTGTGCCTTAACATTCATGCAAGTTCTCATTTAAAATGCTCTTTTAATACCAATTGGCTAGTTCAGAGTGTTTATTCAGAAGTATTAACACTTTGCAAGGTTTTTGATACGACAGTAAAATTGCTAATTTTACCAATCTTTCTACCATGTAAGCTATTTCTTCTATGTACTATGTAGTCTTTAAATATATATGTATATAAATATATACATACACATATATAAAAATAATTTCTTTCTAAATTTATCATTATGTTCAGTACCACACTATTTATCAGAAAGAGAAGGCATGTTTTAGAACAGAAAGCAACTTTTACAGCTGCATTTGTAAATATGTTTAATTTTTATTGTTTTTTAAAGAGAAATAATATCATTGAATTTTCACACAGACAAGACATCATTGTTATGAGCAATTTTCTTATTTTCACTTGTTTTCAGATTTCTTCAGGTATCTGTTTTTCTACTCTAGTGGCTCATACTTTCTTTTTTTAAATATAAATTTATTTATTTTAATTGGAGGTTAATTACTTTACAATATTGTACTGATTTTGCCATACATCAACATGAATCCCCCACAGGTATACACTTGTTCCCCATCCTGAACACCCTTCCTTCCTCCCTCCTCATACCATCCCTCTGGGTCGTCTCAGTGCACCAACCCCAAGCATTCAGTATCATGTATCGAACCTGAACTTGCGATTCATTTCATATATGATATTATACATGTTTCAATGCCATTCTACCAACTCATCCCACCCTCTCCCTCTCCCACAGAGTCCAAAAGACTGTTCTATACATCTGTGTCACTTTTGCTTCTCACATACAGGGTTATGATTACCATCTTTCTAAATTCCTTCTATATGCATTACTATATTGTATTGGTGTTTTTCTTTCTGGCTTACTTCACTTTGTATAATAGGCTCCAGTTTCATCCACCTCATTAGAACTGACTCAAATGTATTATTTTTAATGGCTGAGTAATACTCCATCTTGTCTACGTACCACAGCTTTCTTATCCATTCATCAGCTGATGGACATCTAGATTGCTTTCATGTCCTGGCTATTATAAACAGTGCTGCAATGAACATTGGGGTACACATGGCTCTTTCAATTCTGGTTTCCTCAGTGTGTATGCCCAGCAGTGGGATTGCTTGGTCATAAGGCAGTTCTATTTCCAGTTTTTTAAGGAGTCTCCACACTGTTCTCCATAGTGGTTGTTCTAGTTTGCATTCCCACCAAGAGTGTAAGAGGGTTCCCTTTTCTCCACATCCTCTCCAGCATTTATTGCTTATAGACTTTTGGATCGCAGCCATTCTGACTGGCGTGAAATAATATCTCATTGTGGTTTTGATTCTCATTTCTCTGACAATGAGTGACATTGAGCATATTTTCATGTGTTTGTTAGCCATCTATATGTCTTATTTTG
>SJYX01021659.1:243988-274578 GCA_006410675.1 Oreotragus oreotragus
AAAGATGATGCTGTGAAAGTGCTGCACTCAATATGCCAGCAAATTTGGAAAAATCAGCAGTTGCTACAGGACTGGAAAAGGTCAGTTTGCATTCCAATCCCAAAGAAAGGCAATGCCAAAGAATGTTCAAACTACCGCACAGCTGCACTCATCTCACATGCTAGTAAAGTAATGCTCAAAATTCTCCAAGCCAGGCTTCAGTAATACGTGAACAGTGAACTTCCAGATGTTGAAGCTGGTTTTAGAAAAGGCAGAGGAACCAGAGATCAAATTGCAAACATATGCTGGATCACGGAAAAAGCAAGAGAGTCCCAGAAAAACATTGATTTCTGCTTTATTGACTATGCCAAAGCCTTTGACTGTGTGGATCACAATAAACTGAAAATTCTGGCAGAGATGGGAATACCAGACCACCTGACCTGCCTCTTGAGAAACCTGTATGCCGGTCTGGAAGCAACAGTTAGATCTGGACATGGAACAATAGACTGGTTTCAAATAGGAAAAGGAGTACGTCACAGATGTATATTGTCACCCTGCTTATTTAACTTCTATGCAGAGTACATCATGAGAAACGGTGGACTGGAAGAAACACAAGCTGGAATCAAGATTGCTGGAAGACATATCAATAACCTCAGATATGCAGATGACACCACCCTTATGGCAGAAAGTGAAGAGGAGCTAAAAAGCCTCTTCATGAACGTGAAAGAGGAGAGCAAAAAAGTTGGCTTAAAGCTCAACATTCAAATAACGAAGGTCATGGCATCCAGTCCCATCACTTCATGGGAAGTAGATGGGGAAACAGTGGAAATAGTGTCAGACTTTATTTTTTGGGGGCTCCAAATCACTGCAGATGGTGACTGCAGCCATGAAATTAGAAGATGCTTACTCCTTAGAAGAAAAGTTATGACCAATCTAGATAGCATATTGAAAAGCAAAGACATTACTTTGCCAACTAAGGTCCGTCTAGTCAAGGCTATGGTTTTTCCTGTGGTCATGTATGGACGTGAGAGTTGGACTGTGAAGAAGTCTGAGCGCTGAAGAATTGATGCGTTTTAACTGTGGTGTTGGAGAAGACTCTTGAGAGTCCCTTGGACTGCAAGGAGATTCAACCAGTCCATTCTGAAGGAGATCAGCCCTGGGAATTCTTTGGAAGGAATGATGCCAAAGCTGAAACTCTAGTACTTTGACCACCTCATGCGAAGAGTTGACTCATTGGAAAAGACTTAGATCCTGGGAGGGATTGGGGGCAGGAGGAGAAGGGGACAACAAAGGATGACATGGCTGGATGGCATCACTGACTCGATGGATGTGAATCTGAGTGAACTCTGGGAGTTGGCGATGGACAGGTAAGCCTTGCGTGCTGTGATTCATGGGGTAGCAAAGAGTCAGACACGACTGAATGACTGAACTGAACTGAACTAACACATATAGGGTTGTTTGCTATTCTAAAACTACAGAGTTGTACAAACATCATTATGATAATATTTTAAAACATTTTGTGACCCCAGAAAAAATACTCTTTCCTACTGTAGTCACCCCTTTCTCTTCTCTGAACTTGCAGGCTATTATGAATCTATTTTTTGTAAGTATAGATTTATTTTTTAAGAATATTTCATATAAATAGAGGCCAAAAATATGTGGTCTTTTGTCTGTGAGTCATTTCATTTAGCATATCTTGGAATTCATTTATCTTGTAGCGTACATCAGTATTACATTTTTTTTCCCCTTCCAAATCATATTCCACTGCATGGACATACCAATTTATTTTATCTATTCATCAGCTAATGGGCATTTGGGTTGCTTCTGTTTTTTTTTTTTTTTTTTGCTAATNTTGTCTGTGAGTCATTTCATTTAGCATATCTTGGAATTCATTTATCTTGTAGCGTACATCAGTATTACATTTTTTTTCCCCTTCCAAATCATATTCCACTGCATGGACATACCAGTTTATTTTATCTATTCATCAGCTAATGGGCATTTGGGTTGCTTCTGTTTTTTTTTTTTTTTTTTGCTAATATGAATAATGCTGTTGTGAATATTCATATAATCACACAGTCTTTGTGTGGACATGTGTTTTCCTTTTTTCTGTATATCTTATGATAGTATTGCTGAGTCATTAGTAAATTTAACAAATTATGTTTATAATTTTAAGAAAATGCTAGAATTTTTCCAAAGTAGCTGCATCAATGTAAAATCTAGCCAGCAGTGTTAAAATGTAACTGAATTTATTTGAAAGAATAAAATCCACAGTGATGTAGTTTAAATCTATTCTGAAAAACAAACATGTTTCTAAACTGTACTCTATATTAAAACCCTCTGAAAATATTTTTAGCATATTCAGGGAAATATTAATATTGAGCACATTTATGAACATTTTATAAGCATTTGGAGTATTTATGAAGCTATTACATATTAGTATAATTTTTTCAACATTAATATAGTAAGTGCATCATCCTTCGTTTTTATTGTTATTCAGTTGTTCATTTGTGTTTGACTCTTTGCAACCCATGGACTGCAACACATCATGCTTCCCTGTCCTTCATTATCTCCTGAATTTGCTCAAATTCATGTCCATTGAGTCAGTGATGCCTTCTCATTCTCTGTCATCCCCTTCTTTTTCTGCCCTCTATCTTTCCTGCATCAAGGTCTTTTCCATTGAGTAAGCTTTTTGCATCAGGCATTATCCTATGCACTGGACATTTGGCAGTGAACAAAAAAGACACAGCCTCTCTGCATATACTTATCCTGCATCATAAGATATCAACCACATAGTCACATGAATTCCTATTATTTTGGTAATTATTGCTGAATAATACCTTACCTCTAAAATTATCATGATCATTTTATTTTATAGATCATGGTCTTAGGAAAATGTGAATTGGCAGTTGTTGCTTGTGGTCTCTCATGAAGTCATAATCAGATGTTGGCTGGAGTGCAGTCATCTCATGGTTCTTCTGGGCTGAATCTCCCAGATGACTCTTCCCCATTACTGGAAACTGGGAACTTAGATCAGCTACTGACTTGAAATTCCTACAAGTGGTTTCTGTCCCATGATTTTCTCAGGACAGCCAGACTTCTTACAATGTACTTGACTTTCTCCAGAGAAACATCCAAAGAGTCAGAATCTGCATCACCTTTAATGGGCTTTTCTGAACTCAAATTTTATCACTTCAGATGCATTTTATTGGTTATAATTACTAAGGTTGAATTACTAAGGTTGACTTGGATTCAAGGAGAGGTGAACAGAGATCTCATTTATCAATGGCGGAAATGTCAAAAACTTTTGGCAACACATTTGAAAACCACCTCATATATATTAATTTAAAATGTGATCAATACTCTAGAGGAAAGGTAAAAGGTGGGATGAATTAGAATAGCAATGGGGACTAGATTCAAGGTAAGTGTAATCTTTTCAGGGGAGGTGACCTAAAACAGACCTGAATTATGAACAGGAACTAGAAAAGCAGAGCACTAGAAAAAAAGTTTTCCAGTAATATGTGTAAAATCTAAAACATGAAAGAGCTCCATATATTGCAGGAAGGTGAATGTGGCAGGAATTAATGGAAGCTGGCAAGATTCCCATTAATTATTAAAGTGATGGTAAAGCCAGATCATGCAGCATTTTTAAAGATACTTCAATGAGTAGACCTTATAAATACAGGGCTAAATCATTAAATGGTTTCAAATATGGATTTTTTGGTTTTCTGTGAGAAGAATAGTTGGGAGTAGGTATGGAATATAAGTAGTAAAAAACCCAGAAAATTAGAATCTCTCTTTTGTTAATTTATTTCCTTTTTCTTTTCTCTTGCTTAAAACAAACAACAACAACAACAAAAAAGATCACTGCTATTATTTATTGATTCATCAACTACACAGAGTACTGTAAACTGGAGAAAAACAGATGGTACATATAAATCTACCCTCTAAACTTCAAAAGTGAAAATAATAGGCTGAAAAAAATTAAAACTGCTCACTGATTTTCCGCTTTCATTTGTGGATGATATTGAATCAGAGCTTAAGCCTCTTGATTCCTCAGATCCCAAGATTCATTTTCTTTATATGTCACTGCCTTTCAGTTTATAGAGTGAAGCCAATATGGATTTCTCAGGTCAAGAATCTAACACTGTGAGATTTACATTTGCAGACAAGAAAATATGGAATTCAGGGTTGGTCAGAATAATTATTGGCATTTCTCTTTATTTTCTGAGGTATTGATCACTTTTGTCATTGCCTTTTATATCCAGAATGCTGTGTCACCATGGCTGTTGAAATTATAGAAGCAGTTTACAAACCTTGAAAGTAAAATGTTTCAAGTGTTTTAAGATTTCCCAGGAGCAAAGTAATGAAGAGTAAAAGAAAAACTATGAAGAGACAAGGTGGTTTCCTTCAGTCAAACAGGTGAAGGCAGAATGCAATAGACAAGGAACTGCATAGAATGCCCATTCTTATTTCAGGTTTATGAGCAACACAGAAATCTCAAAATGTAAAGAGAGACAAGATGACCTAGGGAGCCCAAACATACATCTTTGAAATATTTTTTAAATGTTAGTTTTAGATTTACAGAAAACTGAAAACACAGTAGTAGCACCATACACTGTGTAACTAATATCCCTTATTCTTAACGTCTTGTATTAGTCTGGTATGTTTGTTAAAATCAGTGAACTGATATTGATAAATTATTTTGAATTAAATTTGACTATAAAATTTCCTTAAAATTAATATTTATGTAATATCAGTTTTGGCCACAAGATCCCATCCAGGATATTACAGTTCAATAAGTTACTGTGCTTCCTTTTGGCTTTAACAGTTTGTCAGATTTTACTTTGGTAATTTTTTTTTTCTCTTGAATGGAGGCTTATTTAATGTTTAATTTATTTTTAATTAGGGGATAATTACATTACAATGTTGTGTTGTTTCTGCTATATAGTATCATGAATCAGCTATGAAAGTGAAAGTGTTAGTTGCTCAGTCATGTCCAACTCTTTACAACCCCATGGTCTGTAATCCTCCATGCTCCATTGTCCATGGAATTTCCCAGCCAAGAATACTGGAGTGGGTTGCCATTTCCTAATCCAGTGGATCTTCTCAACCCAAGGATTGAACCTACAACTCCTACATGGCAGGTGGATTCTTTACCATGGTGCTAGCAAGGAAATCCACCTACCTATCTATGTGTGTGTGTGTGTGTGTCTGTGCGAGTGTGCTTAGTCACTCAGTTGCGTACAACTCTTTGTGACCCAGTAGACTGGTAGACTGTAACCTGCCAGGCTCCTCTGTCCATGGGATTCTCCAGGCAAGAATACTGGAGTGGGCTGCCACTCCCTTTTGCTATATATATATATCCCTTTATATCTTCTTAAGAATTTATTTTATATAATATATTTATATGATTTTATATAATTTTATCATATACATTTTTATTATTTTATCTAATTTTATATACTAGTATTCCAATATATGAATGTCCACAGTCTGTTACCCATTCATGTATTGAAAGGCATTTTTAGTTGTTTCCTCATTTTGGTAATTATGAATAAAACTGCTATACATATCCACATGCAGTTTTTTGTATGAACATATGTTTTCAAATGAATGAGGAAGTTCATTAGAGTGGTTGCTGTAGCATATGGTACTTAGCTCATTCTCAAAGGTTCTTAGTTTAGCACCATAGAACAGGATTCAATACAGCTATTTCATATATTTGTAAAGTACTTAGACATATTTGTCACTGTATTTAGGTCTGTAGTAATCTACAAACTGTCTCCCAAAGTGGCTTTCTCATTTTGTATTACCACTGATAAAGGGTTTCAGTTGTATCTTCTTGGTATTTAGCTTGTCTTTTCTTTTTTTAAGCCTCTCTAAAGATTGTGCAGTATTAGTTCATTTCTGTTTTAATTTGCAATTTCAAAATAAAAATTATACAAAGCATATGCATTTTTATTATGCTTATTTTCCATGTCAGTATCTTCTTTAATTAAGTGTTTAGTCAGATCTTTTCAGTTCAAGTCAGTTGCTCAGTCATGTCTGACTCTTTGCCACCCCATGGACTGCAGCACTCCCTGTCCATCACCAACTCCTGGAGCTTACTCAGACTTATGTCCATCGAGTCGGTGATGCCATCCAACCATCTCATCCTCTGTCATCCTCTTCTCCTCCCGTCTTCAATCTTTCCCAGCATCAGTCTTTTCAAATGAGTCAGTTCTTTGCATCAGGTGGCCAAAGTATTGGTGTTTAAGCTTCAGCATCAGTCCTTCCAATGAATATTCAGGAGTGATTTCCTTTAGGATGGATTAGTTGGATCTCCTTGCAGATCCATGGGACTCTCAAGAGACTTCTCCAGCACCACAGTTCAAAAGCATCAGTTCTTCAGTGCTCAGCTTTATTTGTAGTCCAACTCTCACATCCATACATGACCACTGGAAAAACCATAACTTTGACTAGATGGACTTTTGTTGGCAAGGTGATGTCTCTGCTTTTTATTATGCTGTCTAGGTTGGTCATAGCTTTTCTTCCAAGGAGCAAGTGTCTTTTAATTTCATGGCTGCAGTCACCATCTGCAATGATTTTGGAGCCCCCCCCCCCAAATAAAGTCTCTCACTGTTTCCATTATTTCCCGATCTATTTGCCATGAAGTGATGGGACTTGATGTCATGATCTCAGTTTTCTGAATGTTGAATTTTNCCAAGGAGCAAGTGTCTTTTAATTTCATGGCTGCAGTCACCATCTGCAATGATTTTGGAGCCCCCCCAAATAAAGTCTCTCACTCTTTCCATTATTTCCCCATCTATTTGCCATGAAGTGATGGGACTTGATGTCACGATCTCAGTTTTCTGAATGTTGAATTTTAAACCAACTTTTTCACCCTCCTCTTTGACTTTCACCAAGAGGTTCTTTAATTCTTCTTCACTTTCTGCCATAAAGGTGGTATCATCTGCATACATATGAAATTATTGATTATATTTCTCCCAGCCACCTTGAATCCAGCTTTTGAGTCACCCAGCCCAGCATTATACAGGATGTACTCTGCATATAAGTCAAATAAACAGGGTGACAATATACAGCCTTGACATACTCCTTTCCCAATTTGGAACCAGTCTTTATTCTGTGCCCAGTTCTAACTGTTGCTTCTTGACCTGCGTACAAATTTCTCAGGTTCTGGTATTCCCATCTCTTTAGGAATTTTCCATAGTTTGTTGTGATCCACACAGTCAAAGGCTTTGGCTTAGTCAATAAAGCAGAAGTTTTTCTGAAACTCTCGTGCTTTTTGATGATCTCACAGATGTTGGCAATTTGATCTGGTTCCTCTGCCTTTTCTAAATCCAAATTAAACATCTGGAAGTTCATGGTTCATAAGTTCAGATCCTTTGGCCATTTTTATTTGAACTGCTTATTTCCCCAATTCTGTTCCTTTTCAGTAGTGTGTGAGTTCAATCTTGTTTTAATTCCAGGCCTTTTGCCTTTTGATATAAATGTTAGAATATCTTTGTTGATAAGTTCATAACAACTTTTGTGCTTCGTTTTTTACATTATTTATTTTTTAATATAAATTTATTTATTTTAATTGGAGGCTAACTACTTTACCATATTGTACTGGTTTTTCCAAACATTAACATGAATCTGCCATAAGTGTATATGTGTTCCCCATTCTGAATCCCCCTCCCACCTCCCTCCGCATACCATCCCTCTGGGTCAACCCAGTGCACTAGCCCCAAGCATCCTGTCTCATGCATTGAACCTGGACTAGCGATTCATTTCACATATGATATTATACATGTTTGAATGCCATTCTCCCAAATCATCCCACCCTCGCCTCTCCCACAGAGTCCAAAAGATTGTTCTATACATCTGTGTCTCTTTTGCTATCTCACATACAGGGTTATAGTTACCATCTTTCTAAATTCCATATATGCATTAGTATAATGTATTGGTGTTTTCCTTTCTGGCTTACTTCACTCTGTATAATAGGCTCCAGTTTCATCCACCTCATTAGAACTGATTCAAATGTATTCTTTTTAATGGCTGAGTAATACGCCATTGTGTATATGTACCACAGCTTTCTTATCCATTCATTTGCTGATGGACATCTAGGTTGCTTCCATGTCCTGGCTATTATAAACAGTGCTGCAATTAACATAATTCTATACACCAAATTGGGTAGAACTGACATCTAAAAAATATTGAGTCTTCCAATATATGAACATAGAATATCCTTTCATTTATTTAGATCTTTTATTTCTTTCATCAATGTTTATAAATATATATTTATAAATCCTAGGCTCAAAGGTTAAAGTGCCTGCCTCCAATGCGGGAGACCAGGGTGTGATCCCTGGGTCGGGAAGATCCCCTGGAGGAGGGCACAGCAACCCACTCCAGTGTTCTTGCCTGGAGAATCCCATGGACAGAGGAGTCTGGCCCATGGGGTCGCAAAGAGTGGGACATGGCTTAGAGACGAAACAACACCAAGAATGTGCATATTCTCATGTTTTCTTACTTTTATTTTAACATTTTCTAGGTAAGCAAAAGACAGGAAGAATCAGGCCTCCCCAAAGAGGAATCACATAGGTGAGTAACCCGTTAAAAAGTGAACCAGTCGTGTTTGAAATTGAGAGACTTTCTTTGGGACGCAGGTTGCTTTCTTTGGAACTTTCTTTGGGATGCAGCTTGCTATCTGTGGAGGTGCAGGAAAAGAAAGCGTGAGTCACTCAGTCATGTTCGACTCTCTGCGACAGATCCCCTGGAGGAGGGCACAGCAACCCACTCCAGTGTTCTTGCCTGGAGAATCCCATGGACAGAGGAGTCTGGCCCATGGGGTCGCAAAGAGTGGGACATGGCTTAGAGACGAAACAACACCAAGAATGTGCATATTCTCATGTTTTCTTACTTTTATTTTAACATTTTCTAGGTAAGCAAAAGACAGGAAGAATCAGGCCTCCCCAAAGAGGAATCACATAGGTGAGTAACCCGTTAAAAAGTGAACCAGTCGTGTTTGAAATTGAGAGACTTTCTTTGGGACGCAGGTTGCTTTCTTTGGAACTTTCTTTGGGATGCAGCTTGCTATCTGTGGAGGTGCAGGAAAAGAAAGCGTGAGTCACTCAGTCATGTTCGACTCTCTGCGACCCCACGGACTGTAGCCCACCAGGCTCCTCCATCCATGGGATTCTGCAAGGCCAGAATACTGGAGTGGGTTGTCATTTCCTCCTCCAGGGAATCTTCCCTACCCAGAGACTAAACCTGGGTCTCCTGCATTGCAGGCCGATTCTTTACCAGCTGAGCCATCAGGGAAACCTAAGAGATGGAACCAGTTAAGAAGTCAGGGGCTGTGTTGGTGAGAGTAATGCAAAGTGCCTTGACAAAGACATCCCAGAACTTTGTAAATGTAAATAATATTGTGTTTTTAATTTCAAATTCAAATTGTCCATTGCTGTTTTTTATGAAAACAATTAATTTTTGTGTCTTAATCTTGCATCCTGTAACCTTGCTCTAATCACCTATTAGTCCCAGTAGTTTGGGTTAATTTGGGGGAGAATTTTTAACACAGAAAATTTTGTTATCTGAAAACATTGTTTATTTCTGTTTTTCTTAATTTATATATTACCTTATTTCTTGTTTTCCTCTTACTGAGATTACTAGGCCTCTTTTCACAGTGATTAATAGGAATGTTAAGTGGGGACATACTTTCCTTAAACTTAAGGGAAAAGCACCGAGATCCTTACCATTCATTATGATGCTAGCTGTAGGGTTTTTATAGATATACTTCAGTGAGGATGACTATACTCCTCTATTTCTAGTTTACTGAAAATTATTACTATAAATAGATACTAGATTTTTCTATATTTTAGCCTTTTTTCCTATTAATTTTCATGTTTTTATGGAAAAAGTAAATTTTCCATATATGTGTATCTCCTCTGTCTTTCCTCTATGTCTATTTTATTTTTTTTTATTTTTATTTTTTACTTTATTTAAAAAAAGAAACAATTATTACTAATATTGCTGTAAGTGCAGCTTTTATTTTACTGAATATTCACCTTCTCATCCTCAGTTTCAATTTCATTAATTTCTGATCTAATTTTTATTTTTCTCTTCTGTTGAGTGCTTAGGCTTACTTACTTTTCTTACTGTAATTTCCTAATGTTGAAGCTTAAATTATTCATTTTGATGTTCCTTTTTTTTCTAATATATGCTGCTTTTGCTGCATTCGATAAATTTTTCAAGCTATATTTTTAGTTCAATAATAAAATATTATAGAATATTTCTAGGGATTTCTTTGACCCATGAGTTATTTATTAATTCACTTCTGGATCTCTAGATAAGTGCATATTTTCTTACTACTTTTCCATTGTGTTGTTTTCTACTTAAATTTCATTATGGCCTAAACTACTTTGTATAATTTATAGTTCTTTTAATATGTTAAGTTCTGTTTCATTGCCTAGAATGTTGTCTATATTGGTGAATGTTCCATGTGATATTGAGAAGTAAATGTTTTCTAAAAATGTCAATTATATCAAGTTTATTAGTTTGCTACTTAGCTACAATTGTGCATATTTTCTGCCTTTTTACTCTATCAGTTATTGAAGGAAGGATGTTGAAATTTCCCAATAAAATAATGATCTTCCCATTTCTCTTTGCAGTTGTATAAGTTTTTGCCTCATGTACTTTAGCATTCTGTTTTTACTTTAGCACTTTAAGGATTACTGTAAGCTCACTTCATGGGAAATAGATGGGGAAACAGTGTCAGACTTTATTTTTTTTTGGCTCCAAAATCACTGCAGATGGTGATTGCAGCCATGAAATTAAAAGATACTTACTCCTTAGAAGGAAAGTTATGACCAAACTAGATAGCATATTGAAAAACAGAGACATTACTTTGTCAACAAAGATCTGTCTAGTCAAGGCTATGGTTTTTCCAGTAGTCATGTATGGATGTGAGAGTTGGACTGTGAAGAAAGCTGAGTGCCAAAGAATTGATGTGTTCAAACTGTGGTGTTGGAGAAGACTCTTGAGAGTCCCTTGGACTGCAAGGAGATCCAACCAGTCCATTCCAAAAGAGATCAGCCCTGGGTGCTCATTGGAAGGACTGATGTTAAAGCTGAAACTCCAATACTTTGGCCACCTCATGTGACGAGTTTACTCATTGGAAAAGACCTGATGCTGGGAGGGATTGGGGGCAAGAGGAGAAGAGAACGACAGAGGATGAGATGGCTGGATGGTATCACTAACTTGATGGACATGAGTTTGAGTGAACTATGGAAGTTGGTGATGGATAGGGAGGGCTGGAGTGCTGTGATTCATGGTGTCACAAAGAGTCAGACACGACTGAGCAACTGAACTGAACTGATAACCTATTGGGGAACTGATCTTTATGCCACTATCTAACATCCCTCTCTAATCTCATAAAATCCTTTGTGGCAGTGTGCTGCATCTGAATTAACCACTCCAGTTTTCTTTATTGGTATTAGTATATTTTCCCTATTTTTTTTCACTTTGAATTTATTTGTTTCTTAATATTTAAACTGGTTTCTTGTAGACAATGTATAGTTTTGCCCTGTTTTTATTCTAACCTACTCTCTATCTGTTTTTTACTTAGAGGTCTTACATCATTCATATTTAGATTAAATGTTGATACTGTTGTATTAACACATATTTGTAATTTTTCTTGTTTTTCCAATTAATATTTGACATTTGATATCTTTTTTCTTCCTCCTGTAGTTTGAGTATTTTATAAGATTCTAATTTTTCTTTTCTTTTACATATGTTATACTTCTTAAAATTGCTTTAATGATTTTTNGTGGGATGATTTGGGAGAATGGCATTGAAACGTGTAATATCATATAAGAAACGAATCACCAGTCCAGGTTCCATGCATGATCCTGTATGCTTGGGGCTGGTGCACTGAGATGACCCAGAAGAATGGTACGGGGAGGGAGGAGGGAGGGTGGTTCACGATGAGGAACACTTGTATGCCTGTGATGGATTCATGTTGACGTATGGCAAAACCAATACAATATTGTAAAGTAATTAACCTCCAATTAAAATAAATAAATTTATATTTAAAAATATGACTATACCACTCTTTGATTTATTGTTATTTCTAGATTTCAATATATTTCATTTTCATGACTCTAATGAGATACTATCAGTAGAATGATTTAAACTATAGGCAGCTGTGCTGGTGGATCTTTAAGACTGTTCTGAAATATACCAATCAGCAACTGAATTGAAAGTAAAAGCCCATGAAACTCTGATAGTCACAGATATTATAACTGAGATAGATACTGAGTCTGTATTTGCCTTTTCAAAAGTGAAATTTGAAATGGCTGAGACTTTACATATTTGCAGTTTTGTAAACCCTGCAATGAGAAGGTAGAGACCAGAATGATTGATCACTTAAGTAACACAGCCAGAGACTCTTTATCCACAACTCCAAATGTTCAAGAGTAATTGAGAAAATAAAAGGCAAAGACAAAACAGACAGCCATTTGGAAATTTGTTTTAATATTCTGAAGTAAAGTGATTTCACACAGAAGAGTAATCTGACTTCTCAAATTCATCTTAAAACAGCACATTTGGCACAAATATGTATGAAACAGAGAAACACTTCTCCCTAAATTACAACAGGAAGTGAGGGCTTAAGCAGATCTTTTCTGGAGTTGTGTATTCTGTATAAGATCATTATAAAGATTTCAAATGTTTAAAATTTTAACAAGCTCAGTTCAGCAGGAATCTAAGTCCCTGTGAGATTAATAAAGGGCCTGAGAAGAGAAGCAGATGGAGTACAAAGGAAGTAGAGAACTAGTAGTTATAGCTTGAATGATTAACTGGGTTATTGAATGAATAAGAGGAAATGCACATGTGGCAACCATTCAAGCACTGAATTTAAGATCTTTACAGTGAATTAAAATTGTGAAGAAACAATGTGAAGATATATAACTTTTTCATAATTTATTCTATTCATTTATTACATGGCATTACTGTAATTTTATTATACTCAACAACTGTCATGAGTATTTCATGCAGATATTAATAGTTATGCAATTTCTGGTAGGTATTATCATTTATCCTTCTGAAATGAATCTATACATAATATTAAGAGAATGCATCCATCTGCTCAGCTATTCTATCATTCACAATTCTACTTTAGTTGCTTTAGATGGATGCATGGGAAATTAATATTTTGATCACATAATAATCACCTGACAATTTCCCATCTAATTTTGAAAAGTGCTTTAAATATGTAAGATTAGGAAAAAATTATTCAACAAATTATTACCTTAGGTCACCTATTAATTTATTTATTCATTTATTTATTCTTTAATTCAATACTTATTATCAACCAAATCCAATAATTCTACCTGGTATAAGGATATCATTTATTTTGCTAATTAAAATAGTTTAAATATGTTTTCCAAACATTCGTAATAATATATACTTAGTATTGACTAATCTGAAGAATTATATTAATTTTCAGCTTAAAATTCATCCTAGAATATTGGTATTTAGGAGGTAATTCAGAGAGGAAGTGATTAAAATAATTTGATTCATGGAAAATCATATTTGTGTCAGTAAAACCAGACTAATTATTAATTATTTGTCTAATCACATTAAATTCTAACTCAGGATTTTCTATATTTCTGTGAATTTTTCTTCTTCACTTTACAGAAAATTTCTCCTGAATTATGATTTCAAATAACATATGATGCAATAGGGGTCATATATTTTCATGGAAAGAAAATGAACTTAGGTTCCAATATCAAATCCCATTCCACATGAACTTTTCTCTATTACCTCAGCTTTCTAGTTAGTTAAACTAAGGAGAGAAGTCTATAGTAGTTGTTATAGTTCTTTTCAGATCTAAACTTCTATAGTAGTTAAAAGATGTGTATAAGAGACAGATTATACAGAGTGAAGTAAGCCAGAAAGAAAAACACCAGTACAGTATACTAACACATNTCTTTTGGACTCTGTGGGAGAGGGAGAGGGTGGGATGATTTGGGAGAATGGCATTGAAACATGTATAATATCATATATGAAACGAATCGCCAGTCCAGGTTTGATGCATGATACTGGTTGCTTGGGGCTGGTGCTCTGAGACCACCCAGAGGGATGGTATGGGGAGGGAGGAGGGAGGAGGGTTCAGGATGGGGAACACGTGTATACCTGTGGCGGATTCATGTTGATGTATGTCAAAACCAATACAATATTGTAAAGTAATTAACTTCCAATTAAAATAAATTTATATTAAAAAAATAAAATATATCTCAATGTATTTTATCAACTGATTCTTGACCAAAGTATCAAAGTAATTCAATTAGAAGATATAATCTTTACAGCAGATGCCTTAGGAAAAAATATCTATATGCAAAAAAGAATCCTTCAGATGTGATTTAGAAGAGACTCACTGTGTGAATGGACAATTGGAAGCAAGATTCAGGGAGTTTGGAGCTTCAGAGGATGATGTTTGGACAAGGTGTATTCCTGGCATATTACATCTTTAAGGTACATTTTTGGTCCCTCAAGTTCTGGCGATGGCATATTTCTGAAGATTGTTGTTCTTAAGTACATAGTGTGTTACTTAGTTTGAGTTGAAAAGCTGCCTCTCCTCTGGTAGTTTAAATAGTTAACTTCACCCACAATGCTTAAGCACTTATTTTTAATAAAGAATATAGAAGAAATCTCTGACTGTATTTAAAAATATTTAACCTTTGGCTAAAGACCTGTATATAGAAAGGAGAGCTGTATTATAGAGAAAGGTATATTTAGTATATTATCAGGTATAATTCTGGGTTTAGACATCCAACTTGTTTAATGGTCTAATAATGCATTAATAAGCACTTATTTTTAATAAAGAATATAGAAGAAATCTCTGACTGTATTTAAAAATATTTAACCTTTGGCTAAAGACCTGTATATAGAAAGGAGAGCTGTATTGTAGAGAAAGGTATATTTAGTATATCATCAGGTATAACTCTGGGTTTAGACATCCAACTTGTTTAATGGTCTAATAATGCATTAGCCATAGACTTAAAATTTTAACACTTTGCCTAAATTTCCTAATTCACTTTTTTCAGTGAATTTTTGGGAATATTTTGGGGAATAAATATTGAGTTGGTCAAAAAACTCATTCCATAACATCTTATGGAAAATAACTCAAATGAACTTTTTGGCCAACCCAATACATATAATATAAAACCTACCATTTAAAAATGCGCAATTCTGTGGCATTAATTACACTCACAATATTATGCAACCGTCATCACTATTTATTTTCAGAACTTTATCACCCCATCAGAAGCTCCCTAACCAATCTCCCTCCCTGCAGCTCCTAGTAACTTGAGTCTACTTTCTGTCTCTATGAATTTACCTTTTCTAAATATTTTGTACAAGTGGAATCATATAATATTTATCTTTTTTTTTTATCTCTGGCTTATTTCATTTATCATTTCAGTCAGAAACCATAATGACTTTATTTATGGTATAGCAGGTATCAGAACTTTTATTCCTTTTTATGGCTAAATAATATTCCATTATACTATGTTTTGTTGATTCATTTATCTCTTAATTGTGAATAATGCTATAATGAGCACTGGTGTTCAAATATATGTTTGAATCCCTACTTTCAGCTCCTTTGGGTGTACACCTAGGAGTGGAATTGCTGGATCATATGGTGACAGGATGATTTTGTGAAAGCATAAATAAGTCACCACTGTTACAAAAGAATGAACCTATAGAGATAAACTTGAAGAAAATGACAACAAGAACAAAGCCTGCCTATTAGTGCAAAATTGTTTCTCCAATCTTTTTCTATGTTTTGTACTTGGCAGAGCATACTGTTTAAATATGAAGTTTGCAGACATGTGGTATCTCAAAGCAGTTTTTGTGATGAGCCTTCCTTGCAAATAGTTTATAAGTTAGCTACTTGCTCAAAAGTGATATGCCTATCTTTCCAAGCAGGAAAAGAGTGGAAGAAAATCATGACCAAAATAGCTTCAGAGTAGTATGAATAACTCCTCCCAGTTTTCTCACACCTTTACTCTTTTAGCTCTGAAATTCCCACCACTTTGGGAAATTCCTCATGCCAGGCAAACTGAGAAAGTAAAGCATGTAAAACTCACACAGTCGTGTGTGACTCTTTGTGACCCCATGGACTATAGTCCACCAGACTCCCTTTTCCATGGGATTTTCCAGGTAAGAATACTGAATAGGTTGCCATTCCCTACTCAAATAAATACTGTTTACAGCTTGGGAAAAATAGTGTGTAGAAGTTCTTTGAAAAAAACTTAGCAAAATGTCTGGTGACAGTAGTGGTAGAGTGTCTTAGAAGGGTGTTTGTATGAAGTCTTCATATAATGCCTAAATCATATTTTTAATCAATAATTTCCCATTAAAATTATTTTTCTAATAATTATACAAACTTACTGATTTAATTTTGGTTTCTTTCTCTTCCCCATCTTTACTTTGTTGAGCCAAGTAGCTAAAACCTGGGTTGCCGGGGCAATTGCAAGGCAGGAATCTTCTTCACAAGAATCTTATCAGTTAAATGGGGAAGACTGCCTTAGGCAAGGCGCTGTGCTGAGCTCTGTAGGAAAAGAGCTGGTAACAGGTGAATCCTGGGATTTCCAGGTCCAATCCTGGATTATAGTGTTTACAGGCCACTGTAAAGGAATGACGCAATCTGTGTATGTTGTATAACACAGCCAGCAGAGTCTGGGGTAAATATCCTGCAAACAAATGAATATTTCTGCAGCAAAATATGTAAGGACTATAAATAGCTTCCTAGCCATTCAGGTCAAGTTTGCAGACAGATGAATTATGAAAAACGTTCAGTTTTAAGAGCACGGTGTTTTGTAATTGTAGATAAAAGACTGCATAGTTTTCAGCAAGTCATGCTGGTGTCTTTTGAGTTGAAATCATGAAATATTAAAAAAACAGGAAAGAATTCAGGGATCATATTATCCAACTATTTTTACCTGCTAGGAAATAATAACAATATTAAGTAAGCACTTAAGGTGCCAGCCTTGTATTATCTCATTTAATTCTGCTTAGCCGTCAGGGAACCATCTGCTTCCCCGGTGGCTCAGACGGTAAAGAATCTGCCTGCAGTGCTGGAAATCTGGGTTCGATCCATGAGTCAGGAAAATACCCTGGAGAAGGGAATAGCAACCCGCTCCAGTATTCTTGTCTGGAGAATCCCATGGACAGATGACCCTGGTGGGCTACAGTCCATAGGGTCGCAAAGAGTGGGCAATGACTGAGGGACCAACACACACACAGCCATCACATTAACAAACGTCAGTACTAGCTTGCAATCTGGAATCAGACCCAGATAATACTTAGATAAATCAAATAAGGTAGGTTACCAAATGACACAGAAGGAAATAAGCATGATGACAAAGCTCTCCGAAGAGACAGAAGTCTAAGCGTTCAGGCTTTCCTCCAAAGGGATACACAGTGGTTGGTTGCTTAGTCCAAGATGACCTAGNTCAGACCCAGATAATACTTAGATAAATCAAATAAGGTAGGTTACCAAATGACACAGAAGGAAATAAGCACGATGACAAAGCTCTCCGAAGAGACAGAAGTCTAAGCATTCAGGCTTTCCTCCAAAGGGATACACAGTGGTTGGTTGCTTAGTCTAAGATGACCTAGCACCACTGAGACTGATACATGGAAGTCGTTCTTCCTAAATATTCCATGTAAAAATCATTTTCCTGCTTGCCCAATTCTTCAGCTCTTCAGTCTCTTATTATTAAAACCAGACTTTCTAATAGGAAATAGCCAGCCTTTATTAAGTGGCTACTATGGGCCAGGTACATCATCACATTTTAAAAAAATCGAGTCATAGTTTGTTTACAATGTTGTGTTAATGATCTGTTTTAATCCTTACAACAGTCAAGGTACACATTATCACTGCCGTTAACAGATATGGAAACTGAGGTTTTGATAAGCTAAGTACCTTGCCCAAGACTACACATAAGAGACATTAACTTGGATTTTTTCTACTGTTTTTTTTTTTTTTTTTTAATTCCTTTTTTTGGCCATATTGTATGGCATGTGGGATTTCAGTTCGCTGGTCAGGGATCAAGCCCGTGCCCCCTGCATAGGAAACTCAGAGTCTTAACCACTGGACACCAGGACATCCCCTTCACTGGGGTTCTGATGTGGGCTTGCTTTACTCCTGTGGTGTGCCTGTGAGATCTCACTTTGAGAAAAGTGCTCTTGTGCTCCTGCTCAGTCGCTTTAGTCGTGTCCGACTCTTTGTGACCCCGTGGACTGTAGCCCCACAGGCTCCTCTGTCCCTGGGACTCTCCAGGCAAGAGGGGGTTGCCATGCCTTCCTCCAGGGGATCTTCCCAACCCAGGGTTAGAACAGTGTTCTACAGAGGTCTAAACACAAGTTCTAGATAAATTAGAAGTTTATCTACATTGCAAGGCAATACTTATTTTACAAGCAAATTTTCTTAAATAGCAGGGTTTCTTGAAATTAGTATCCTTGGCACATTTTGCTTATTCATCATTAGTTAGTTACTTGATGGATAGTCTGGGGAACCATGACCAAATGCTGACCAATGAGAAATGAGGATAAAGAATTTCTGGAATACTAAAATAAAGCACAGGAAAAGTAAACTAAATATATTTCATTTTCCATAAATACATGTATTCTACAAGTGGATTGATTTGGGATGGAAAGGTAGTCTTGCCTAGGTAGTTAAGAGACATATTTTAGAAACCCTGCATTGAAAAGAACCCTGTCAGATGTCATTAGTAGAGTTACTGAACTGAAGTGAAAACTGGAGACAAGATTCTTGTTTATGAAAGGGGAAGACCAAGTAAACAGCTTATACTAAATGCTAAAAGGAAAGAAACGCTGTTAAAACCCAACAAAAATGTTGTCATAATTATTTCTGCTCTAGCAAAGTCTTCAAACTTGAAGATCCCCTGCCACACCCCCCTTTAATTACTTCTTATTTCAGATATACACACAGGACACCCAAGTACTTCTGAAGAGGGACACTGATTAGAACCACAGAAGATTTAGCATCACAGAATAATAAAGGATTAGTGGAAAAGATGTGAAAGGGTCCATCATAAACGTGTTTTGAGTAAACGAAAATTAGCTTTCAAGTGGAGGACTCTTCAGAAAGAATGTGGCAAAAAGAGATGAAAATGATGTGGAGGGAAATTCAAAAATAAACTTCTGCTTCAATAAACCCTTATGATCAGGTAACAAGATATATACACGATTAAATAAGGCCCAACCCCCAAGACATTAATTAGGCTGATTCAGGGAAGCAATTCTTCATAAATACTCCATTCAAAATAATTTTCCAGCTTTACTTTTTCAGCTTCAATCTCTTGTATTACGTCACTGCTTTTCAAATTGAAGCATTTGGTCTTATCATATTCATCATAAGCATGGCTTTGCTCTCTCTCTTCTTTTTACAGATCTCTCTACATTTTGATTGCTCTTTACCTATTGTCGTTGTTGTCCAGTCACCAAGTCGTGTCTGACTCTTTGCAACCCCATGGATAGCAGCACGCCAGGCTTCCTGGTCCTTCACCATCTCCCAGAGTTTGCCCAAGTTCATGTCCATTGAATTGGTGATGCCATCCAACCATCTCATCCTCTGTCACTTTCTTCTCCTTCTGCCTTCAATCTTTCCCAGCATCAGGGTCTTTTCCAATGAGTCAGCTGTTCATATTTAAGTTTCTTCCTTTCATAACTGTAACCATAACAAAACAATATTAGCATCTGCTATTTGAGGGTTTCCTTTTCGCTAGAGTGTTATGTGCTCTATATAATTTATTCTCATTTAATCCTATAACAAGGAGGAAATGGGTTTCGAGAGATTATGTGATTATTTTCAGGGTCATACAGATCTTAATGGTAAGGTCAGATTTTGAACAGAAGGGTCTGCTTGACTTCAGTGTCATCACTCTTAACCATTGCAGATCACCAGCCTCCCCTCCAGGTGTGGCATCTGTGGCGGGGGTAGGGTGCTGGTCCTGAGCACACAGACTTGAGACACCCATCTTGGGGAGGAAGAGAGGGAGATCTCTCCAAGGGGCTACAGGCTCTGTCATCTGATAACTGGGCATAACTTCTCGGTCCCTCTATCTGTTAACACTGCACTCTTTAATTCCTGATTATTCTTAGAAGATCTTTTGCGGAATAGACAGCTATTAATTTAAATCTTAATCTTAGGTCAAGAAAGAGAACTAGCCAAAGATTAAACGACTTGCCAGGGGATGGGAGTTGGAGGTATTGAATTCCTCTGGGCTAGGCTCTGTGAGAGAGAGTACAGCAAGTCAGATGGGACAATTTCCCCCTCTCCGGCATTCCCAGTCTAATGGGGCTCGGAGCTAGAGCTCTGGTCTACCCTAGCCCCTCCAGTGGTTTGTTTCTCCACTACTCATCTTTGTCCCAGCAGAACTGTGTCATCCTGATTTATCTTCGTGTACCCTGGGACTGCCCCTGGAAGGCTTATTCTTACAAGCAACACACTGAGGTCCATGTTTCTATAATGGATGGAATGAAAAGCAAAAAAACAAAAACTCTTTACATTAAACCTGATTTGAATTCTCCTTAAAAAAAAAAAAATAAAGCAACTGGCGTGGTATTTTGACAGCTTTTTGATAGTGCCCATGTTTGATTTGATGAGATGCATGGTCCTCTTTGAGTTATGTCCAAAAGAGGGCAGACAGATGGAACATATTTACAAAAGGAAAAAAAAAATCCTGGTTAGTGTAAGTCTGGAATTCCTAATTTGCTTTTAATTTTTTTCTTTTAAAGAGCAATAAATAGGTCTTAACAGATGGGCTAACTCTTCAGTTAGACGCGTCCTTTGAAAAATTACAAGCAGTAAATGCCTTTTACAGATGTAGAGTTCAAATACATGAAAATCACAGCAAATCACACAGCCTAGAGAAACAAACTTTCTGGAAAAGGAGGTTTAGAGACATAAATACATACTCAGCGATAGAACAATCTGCTGCAACCCTCCGGCATAACTTTTCAAACTGTGAGTCATGACCCATCAATAGGTTATGAAATCAATTTAATGGGTTGTGACCAGAAGTTGAAACAAAAGTTGTGGTGGGAACAGGAAATATTCAGAGTGCATCACGTGTATTAAAAATAAAGGCTGTTTCATGATGGTTTGTCCCATTACACACTGTTTCCTGAATTATGATGTATTTCTTACTATAGGTCATGGCTAAAAATTTTTTTCAAAGATGCTGATACAGCAGATGACTAGTGCAACTGTATCACAATATGACTCCATCCATGAATAACCAAGTTTTATTATGTATTATATAGCATAAACATTTGAGGAGTGCTTCTGAGTATGTCAGGTATAGTCAAGGAAATCCTAGTTGGCTTAAGCAGTGTTGGCCAGGGGTGGTCTATGAAAATGTCTTACCTGCCAGATATCCCTGGCAAGGATGCCTGGGGCAAACCCAGAAACCTTGTGCCTATTGCCATAAGGTGAATACCCAGAAGGGGTGATCTTTCTTCTGTGGACCCAACTCAAGGAGATGCTGCTTTCAGATCCAAGAGGATGATGTGATTAGGGTTTTAATAAGAAGCTAAGCAGAAAGGTGACAGTTTGCTCTCCTATCAGTGATTCTCAGTGAAATGAATAAGAGTACTCTAGCACTATCTGTCACTACTCTGTTAAGTGGGCTTCCCTGGTGGCTCAGTGGTAAAGAATCCGCCTGACAGTGCAGGAGATGCAGGTTCCATCCCTGGGCTGGGAAGATCCCCTGGAGGAGGAAATGGCAATGCACTCCAGTATTCTTATCTGGAAAATTCCACGGCTACTGTCCACGGGGTCACAAAGAGTTGGACAAGACATAGACTAATACAAAACGATGTTAAGTATTTTTCATCAATTATCTAGCAACAACCCTATAAGACAAGGCGTGATCGGTATCATTTTATACATGAGGGAAGTATATGCTCAGGGACATAGGAAAATATGTCCAAAGTCAATTACTTGTGATGAAACCAGAACTTGAATTTAAATTTCCAGACAAAGCCTGCATCTTTCCTAATCCTCTATACTGCCTTGGTTACATCAGTTTACTACATCCATTGCCTAGGCTTAACGGAGTTCTCTTTTACCAGAATAGACAGCAAGGACTTAGCTCTGTGAATTATTTTTGCTCGAGTCCTTTTTTTTCTTCTACTGTCCACATCTAGTCCATTAACTCTGCTCAAAAGAGGGATATGCCATATCCATCCACTTCTTTCCATTTTCACCGCTTTCACCCTAATCCAAGCCACTTCATATCTTATTTTAGTCTATAGAAAACCCTAACTGGTCTCCCATCTGTCATTTATGCTGCCCTACAATCCATTCTCCACATGGCAACTAGAGGAATTCATTCTTAACAAATCAGATAGCATCATTCTTTCACTTGAAATTCTCCACTGCTTCTCTTTTTAATCTGGAATAAAATCTAAACTTCTAAGCATACCAGATGTACCCTGCCTATGTAGACTGGCCCCTGCCCACCTCTCCAGCCTCATCTGCTACTGCCCTTCCTCAGCTCTGACTTGGCTGAGCCTCAGTCTCTGTATCTGTCCTTCTCTTTGCCTGGAAAGTGCTTTACCCAGATCTCAGCCAGACTGATTTCTTTCCTGCACAAAACTTTCTGGTGCTATGTAGATGAGGGTGTGTTCACTGACCCACTCACCCCACGTTCCTAAACACCCTCTCAAAGCCCCTGTAACAATTGCCTCCGATTTACTTTCCTTGTAACGCTGTCCGAAGATCTTAATTACTTGTTTATTATTTGCTTCTCCATCTAGGAACCAAAGCGCTGGGGCCTTGTCTGTGTTGTCCTTGGCTGTTAACTTAAGCATTTAGAACAGGACCAGCCTGGCAACAGCAGGCACGCAAGAAGTATCTCTGAATGTACAAATGAATGAATGAATTTGCATCAGGATTTTCCAGAGGCCCACCTTCTGAGTGTAAAGCTAGAATGTTTTCTTGGTCCTGACAGCTAGATGTGGCATTTCAAAGGTGAAGTTTTCAAGTGTAGCTTCCTCAGTTACTCCCACATTTGGTTCTCCTTCCCCACAAAACGCATTGCATCACCCAGACAGACTTGAGAGTCAGAAAGTGTGGTATCAGAAAACCAGGGTCCCAGGACTTCCCTGGTGGTTCAGTGGTTAAGGCTCCGTGCTTCCATTGCAAGTGGTGTGGGTTTGATCCCTGGTCAGGGAAATCCAGCAGATGTTGGCAATTTGATCTCTGGTTCCTCTGGCTTTTCTAAAACCAGCTTGAACATCAGGGAGTTCACGGTTCACGTATTGCTGAAGCCTGGCTTGGAGAATTTTGAGTGTTACTTTACTAACATGTGAGATGAGTGAAATTGAAAGCAATCATATTTGAAATGTATAGTCACTGAAGCTTCTAAGATTCACTTACAGCAAACTGAAATACCCATTCCTTTATTTAATCAGCAAACTTAGTTAATAGGCCCTAATGTCACATGCAACTGTAAAGAAAATAATGCATATTTCAGTTAATACCTTGATAAATACTAGAGCAACACTCAACAATTGAATTCTCAAAAGAAGCATGGACTCAGGAGCTGGAGAATAAGATACATTTTCTAGATAATGGACTGCTACTTCAGAAGCCCTTTAAATACTGCACTGAAGTATGCTTTTCACATGTGTTTTAATTATGTGATACCCTGCTTTTCTGGAACCAGGCCAAATGATTACACTCACATGTATAAAGTATCCATACTAGTTTTGAAGTGCTTTTCTTTACACACACACACACCAAAAAAAAACCCTTACTTTGTTTTTCATGATTCACTTTTCATGTGAATAGCCATAGTAATCCACATCTCATCAGCAGTTAAAATGTCTTGGTTATGATACATGATTACCTTATATTATAGTCAAAAAACTTAATGAAGGGTAACAAAATCATAGTCATTTATGTGATGAGGAAACTGAGATGTTGAAGAGACAAATCCCTTGTTCAAAGTGATGTGATTAGAAGGAGATAGAACCAAGAATCCACCATCTCTGTCATGTGCTTAGCAATCATGTTACATTGCTTACAGGAAGGCAGTTATTTGAAAGAAATAATACATGTCAATATGAGTTGAAATTTTTACTACCACAGAATTTTAAAGCATTATTTACAGTTGAGGCAGCAGAGACTCAGAAGATTGAGCATCACAATAAACATTTTTGTGGGGGCTAATACTAGTTCTTACACATTTTTATTATAAATTCACTGCTGTGCTTAGTGCACTAATTTATCTTCATTACAAGTCACACAAAAAAGTAGGGCTTTAAGACCTCACTTAAATAATCTACCAATATTCTCTATTTCTTCTGCATAATCCACTGGCTGGTGTTCTTCACAAGATAGATATTTGCCTCTGGAAATTACTCTCAAATGTGCCCACCTACCTCTGTTTCGTTAACCAAATCAGCTCCCAAGCCAAGTTCTGTTGGGGACTAGAGAACTACTTTACAAATAAAAAAATTTCTTTCAGATTCATATTCTACAAACATATCTATTTTAATTAAAATGTTTGTCTTTCCATCCTTGAACTTAGAATGCAGTTGAAATATCAAGTTGGTCCACTGAGATAGATTCTGTAAGACACTTTGTGGTATAAATTTGGAAATCACAATTGCTTAATTGAGAGCTCAGGCCTTTGTGGCTGAGGTAAACCTGCAAGTACTTGCAGGATTTCTCATCCAAAGATCACTTCTATGAGAACTATTTCATTCTCTGCTGTATAATCAATCATCAGTGCCTAGAAGAGTGCTTGCCACAGAGCAGGTACATATAAATATTTGTGGAATGAGTGAGTAAGTGATGTATTTTAAACATCGTCCATCACTTTTATCATCCATTTCTTCATTAAAAAAGAAAAAAAGTAGTATAAATACCAAAGTGGTGTACGTTGACCTGTCCTATGGAAGCGTCTGTTACAAGTCTTTATATATAAAACTGAGGTTCTTAAACTATCTTTAACAAGAGATAAATAATGAACTATCCATTTCCTAAAATAACCACAACAGGGTCAGCATCTCTTATTAGCTTTCCAGTTTTGGAAGTTTAGACACAGTTGCTGATGACAGAAAAGTGGTCTGCTTGCTTGAGTCAGTAGATTCCTATAGTTTCAGGAGGCTCTTGTATAAGCTTTCTATATGAAGAACTAGGAAACCAGAGTGAATAATAGTTTTGCTGATTACTACTTTGATTTCATGATGAATTAAATTATTTTCTATAAAAATCCTTGTAGATTCTATTCCTAGATTAGTTTTGGATAATCTTGCAAAAAGTAATTATTAGGGTAACCAAGAACATTGAAAAAGGATTCACAGAAACAGAGTTATTATTTAATTTCTATTTAATACAGTTTTGTTAATTTTTACATTTCTATTGCAATTTTCTTCTCTAAGTTCTAAGCAATTCTGGCCTTTTATTTTATGTGCTCGGTCACTCAGTCATGTCCGACTCTTTGCAGTGCTATGGACTGTAACCCACTAGGATCCTCTGTCCATGGAATTTTCCAGGCAAAAATGCTGTATGTATACTGATTTGAGTCTCAGATGAACTATTTCTATACAGCAGAAAATATGACTGCTGTCAGTTCTAGATCTAGATATCCATTATGGGCTCCCTTCAATAAAGTCATCTCTCAATATTAGTGGGGGGGTTGCCTCCAGGACTTTCTCAGAAACTAAAATCTGCAGACACTCAAGTTACTTATATAAAATGGTACAGTACAGTTGGCCCAATCTGTCCATGGAAACCAACGACTACTGTAAATAAAAACTTTCAAAAGACCAAGCTGTTCTTGAAAACACATGTATCAATAATCATCTATTGGTACACAAGAAATTACTCCAAAATTCAGTGGTATAAAACAGCAAACACTTATCTTGAAATTTCTGTGGATTAGAAATCTGGAAACACACTTCAGGTATCTCTGGTTCAGGTCTCTCACAAGGCTATAATATAGGTATCAACAGAGACTGAAGCCATCTCAAGCTTGAGTTGTAGAGGATGTACTTTCAGGCTCACTCATATGGCTTCTAGCAGACTCTTCACCCTTGTTTACTTACAGTTTTGGTCTCAGACATGATACATGGGTTTCTCCATAGGATGATGCACAGCATGATAGCTTGTTTTCTCCCAAGTGATGGTGGGGTGAGGTGGGGGGGTGGAGAGAGACAAAGAGGGAAACAGACAAATATTAATCCTTTTGTTATTTGCTTTTGGAAGTGACATACCATGACTTTTACCCTATTCTAGTCATTAGAAGCAAGTCAGTAAATTCTGAGCAGAGGATGATGCAGAATGTGAACACTGGGAAGTGGGGATCATTGGTAGTCATCTTTGAGACTGCTTAACATATGTGATATAATATATAAAATAGTCTGGCATGGACCAGACTATGAATTCATCCTTTATGCCTTGAGAGGAGACAGATCTACATCAAGCACATGGAATAGGTTCTTCACCAAAAAGAGAGGTGCTTTTACCAAAAGAAGGAGGGAATTCTTGGAGAGGCAAAAGGAACTAATATTCAATTTTCAGGACACTGAATTCATGACTGTCTTGCTGAGGGGAAGTGTTTGAGATACCTGGACAACTGGAGGAAAAAAAATTGTGTTGAATGATCTTGATTTTTACTTTATCTCTTAGCTAATCACATTTTATTTGTGTTCTGTGGCTGCTATATTTAAAAGAAAACAATGATGCTACAAAAACTGTATAAGACCAATATTGTGGTGGAAGTCGAATAAATTGCAATAAGAGTCAAGTGAAGGCAACTGAGTTAGGGGATAACTGCAGGGACCTAAGTATGAGAACATAAATGCCTGTCAAGGCTTACTGACTTTGAAATAAAACTTTAACTATATACCTAAGAAATTGTGAAGGAAGGATTGACATAACTTGTTAAATTTTGATGAAGGAGCGTTGAAATGTATTGGAAGAGGGACTCCAAAGAAAATGATCCATCAGAACCAAGTGTTCACTATTGAAGCATGGAGGATTTAATATTTTTCTCATTATTTCTCTCCTGAGTCTGAATATTTCACAATAAAAGCAGGTTCTGTATTCTCATAAATTTATTTTGTTTTACTTTCAGGTATTATTACAGGATAGTTCTAACATGTGAGGCTACCATTTTATTTCAGGTTCCATTTATTAAGTGAGCTCTGAAAGAGTACCTGCAGAAAAGACATTCAATTTGACATTCAAAATGACATCACTTGATCTAGGGGTTAGATCGAGAGTTTTGGGTTGATTCCAGTCAAAATTAACAAATATGCTAAGTAAAGAAAGGAGGACATTATGTATGAACTGACTCCCACAAGAATCAATACAATCAATGCAAAAACTGGTAAAATTTCACCTATTTTCCCAGAAAGATGACAAAGTATTTAATCTGAGGACTCTAGGTTAAATGAAAGGAGAGTTAAAAGCCCAGAAGACTCAAAATTAATGGCATGCACTTAGAGTGAATTTAGGCTTCATTTAAAAAAAAAATTCGTGTGGTTCTAAAATATGCAAACTCAGAAAATAATTTAAAAATTATCTAAACCTATGATATCTCAGTGCACTTGACAAAGCAAAAGAAAACTTCACTGATGTGGGGGAAACTTCAATAACAAGGCCTTAAGTTTATGATTACCTGATTCTTATGTTCTAGCAAGGGCAGGGAGCTACTTGACTTATAAACTACTGGCCAACACTGAAAGAATAAAGATTTGAAACCTCAATTATTAAACTGTAATAAATATCAAGTAGATGGAGATTCTCCATTCAACCCATGCTCAGAAAAGTGCTTTATACATTAGCTGCATGTGTGGTATGCATCAGACACTCAGTTGTATTAGACTCTTATGAGATCCCTTGAGCCACAGCTTTCCAGGCTCCTCTCTCCAGGGGATTTCTGAGGCAGTAATAATGGGTGGGTTGCCATTTCCTTCTCCAGGGGATCTTCCCCACCCAGGATCAAACCGATGTCTTCATTGGCAGGCAGATTCTTTACAACAGAGCTACCTGTGAGAAGTCCTTTATACCTTAGCAATCTTCTCATATATCAGGAATAAAATGGACAAGAGCATTTTGACAGTCATCTATTTGGGCTTCAGGGGTGCCAAAACTACCAACAATTCTGTACAAAATACTTTCAGTTAAGTAATTCTGGGCTGTTCATATTTTAGAAGTTTTATCTATAAGGTATTTGTCAATACATGAGTAGACTATGGTCAGATTTCCTGCTTCCTTTTACTGTGTAATAATTTGGACAGTAAAGGAGAGACAGGTTTGAGGCTTCCACTTCTTCGGCAGTGTAGTGTGCATGATTGCTTTCTTGAGTGGCAATCATAAATTGCTCAAAAAGGGCAATACAAAAGCACCTTTACAATTTTAATAACTGAGGTCAGTTTGACATTGGAAGACAGTGGGCTTGTTGATGGTGCTTCTGCATACCTTTGCATGATTTTAAATGTTAAATAAGTTTTCAAGCAAACAAAATAAAGTCGAACAAAAATAAAATTATCTGCTTGACTGAAAAGGATGATGAAGGTTTAAACTTTCATTATTCTAGAGATTATCTGAAGTTTGTTTTAATTGAGATGAAATCATAAAGATAAAAACAAACTAACATTAAAAAAAAAACCCTCAGCATTATGAAAGTATAGGAGGCTTGAGGTCATTTCATGTTTCATTTCTATTGAATCCTCCTCAGTTCTGGAAACCATCTCTGTATTACTGTATCTTTAAAATGAGGGCTTTATAAATAAACATTTAAACTAGACCTCTCTCTTTCAATATTCCCCTACTACCCTCTGTCTCTACCTACATACCCACTTTCCATTAAATATTTTGCTGATATAACACATATTACACCAATGCACATGATTTCTCAGTACTAATGCTTCTGATAGTTTCAGTCCTTTCCTTTTCTTTGAAGTGTTCAGTGCCTCAAAAGATTGGTCAATCATCTACAAAATGATATTAGTTCTGTTTGATGCCTTGGTCTGCTAGAAATTAAAAAAAAAAAAAAAGCCACTGAGTTTAAAATTGTAATTATATAATGTCTCACACTATTATGAAACAACCCAAAATATTTTAATCAGTTTACAATTTACCAAAAAATGAAATTAAGATAACAGAACAATGAGTCTACAACTGAACTAAGAAAGTCCTATTTGATCACCGTCAGTTACTTCCTGTCATTTTTCTCTTTCTACCCACACTAACCATCAGTGTCTCAAAAGATTGGTCAATCATCTGCAAAATGATATTAGTTCTGTTTGATGCCTTGGTCTGCTAGAAATTATAAAAAAAAAAAAAAACCACTGAGTTTAAAATTGTAATTATATAATGTCTCACACTATTATGAAACAACCCCAAATATTTTAATCAATTTACAATTTACCAAAAAATGAAATTAAGATAACAGAACAATGAGTCTACAACTGAACTAAGACAGTCCTATTTGATCACCGTCAGTTACTTCCTGTCATTTTTCTCTTTCTACCCACACTAACCAGAGGAGATGGGATCTTTGCAGAGGAAGAGAGACAGAAAATGTTTGTTTACCTGAAATCCTGCTGTGTGATTTACTGTAAATTTAACTGTTTTATTGTGTGTGTGCGTGTGTGTGTGTTGCCTTTGATAAGCCAAAGTAGCAGTGCAAAAAATATGGGCTAAAATTCTTACCTAAAGTAAGAAAGAATATTCTCAACATTAGGGAGACAGGGATTTATTCATACAAACAGAGCTGACCTGCTCACTTGCATTACAAAGCAGCTGTATTAAATTGCACTTCCCTAATGTTTGCACTGAATTACAACTACAAATATTTGGGTTCCAGTTCTGCCTCTTATAAATTATCTTGGGTTAAGTCACTTAATCACTCTAGTAACTGACACAATGTACACATTTAATCTGTAAGTAGGAGGTTGTGAATGTGTTCTAGAATTTGCCATAGCTCAGGAAAAAAATATTTCAAGGTTTAGAAAAACAAATAATCTAAAATAACTGATATTCAAACCAATATCTCTCCACTTTCTAAGTCCTTTTATTTTCAAAAAGTTAGATGATCACAATCATATAACTTTCATGGATATGCAGTATAGGATATGCAGTATGATCAAGACTGACTCCCAGTTTCTCCTCCTCCTCCTAAGTCACTTCAGTCGTGTCTGACTCTGTGCGACCCCAGACGGCAGCCCGCCAGGCTCCCCCATCCCTGGGATTCTCCAGGCAATCACACTGGAGTGGGTTGCCATTTCCGTCTACCCAATTGCTATTGCCAAATATAGGCTTTCTCTGTTAGCTGGGCAGGAGTTATTCTGTTAGTTAGGGGACAGTCAAATATTACTCCTACATTCCATTTTTCTTCTTCCTCCCCTATTCAGAAGTATACAATGGGAATGGATGAAATGAGATATTCTTGGAATCTTTGCTACTGTCTTGGAAGTACTAGCCAGCCATAAGACTTAGAATTATCATTATTGATATATAAATAAAATATGTATTAGCTGATAGAGTCAAAAAGTGTATATGAAAATTCCATAGA
>SJYX01021661.1:0-18742 GCA_006410675.1 Oreotragus oreotragus
CCAATACAGTATTGTAAAGTAAAAAAATAAAATTTAAATTAAAAAATAAATTAAATGCAAGAAATACATTAAAAAAATCTATGAATTTGATAAAAGAAAAACACAAATTATCAACATTATGAATGAAATAATAGGCGTTACTTCTGTTTCCAAAAATATTAAAAGAGCAATAATATAATATTATGAACACTATGATCCAAATCCAACAAGCAATATGAAAAACTTCATTGAATAGCACAACCAACAAGGATTGGACAATATTAATATGGCTGCATCTGTTAAAAATAATTTAATTTTATCAAAAATTTTCTAATAAATATGCTATGTGTTAAGTGATTTCATAAATGAGTGATATTACACATTTAGATAGGCATTTAAAACAGCAGAGTCCAACTTAACTATTATATTTCAAAGTTGAGGAATACCAGAAAATTATACAGATCAATACCCCACATGAATATAACAGAAATATAATAGAAAAAAACAGAGCTTATTAAAAAGTATTACCAACCAAATGTTGGTATGGTGCACTGAGACAACCCAAAGGGATGGTAAGGGGAGGGAGGAAGGAAGGGGTTCAGGATGGGGAACACGTGTATATCTGTGGCGGATTCACGTTGCTGTCTGGTAAAGCCAATAAAACATTGTAAAATAATTAACCTCCAATTAAAATAAATAAATTTATATTTTTAAAAAGTATTACCAACAAAATGTAGAGCATATATAAAAGAAAAAAAATCATGTCCAATTGAGATAATAGTCATGGACTGCAACATTGGTTGCATATGAAAATCTGTAATTCATAAATTAACTCCAGTTGTTACAAAATCATGTAATCAATTGAGACATCATAAAATCATCTCAGTATGTGCAATAAAAACATTTGACAAAATTTATTATACAATCTTTATAAAAAATATCAATGATCTATAAATAGAGTGAGATTCTTTATTTGACAAAGATATCTACATAAAACATACAGTTAACATTAGACAATGATGAAATAGTGAATATTTTTAACAGCAACAAAAGGGGATACCTCCTTTGTTATTAAACACTATATCAGAACGTCTAGCTAAGGCAATGAAATGAAATCAAAGGGTATAATATTAGAAAGAGATATAAAGATAACTTTACTTGCAGATAATAAAATTATTTAGAAGAAAATACTAAGGAATCTTGAGGAATAACTGGAGATGATAAATGCATGAAACACAAGCTGAAATAAAGATTGCCAGGATAAATAGTAGTAAATTCAGATATGCAAATGACATCAACCTTAAGGCAGAAAGTGAAAAGGAACTAAAGAGCCTCTTGATGAAGGTAAAAGAGGAGATAAAAAAGCTGGCTTAAAACTAAACATTCAAAAACAGAAGAACTATACAAAAGAGGTCGTAATGAGCTAGGTAACTTGGATGGTGTGATCACTCATCTAGGGCCAGACATCCTGAGTGTGAAGTAAACTGGATCTTAGGAAGAATTAGTAGAGGTGATGGAATTCCAGCAGAGCTATATTAAATCCGAAAATACGATGCTGTTAAAGTACTGCACTCAACATGCCAGTAAATTTGGAAAACTCAACAGTGGGCACAGGACTGGAAAAGGTCAATTTCCATTCCAATCCCAAAGAAAGGCAACACCAAAGAATGTTCAAAGTACCACAAAATTTCTTTCATTTCACACATTAGCAAATTAATACTCAATATTTTCCAAGTTTGGCTACAAAAGTATATGAACCGAGAACTTCCAGATGTTCAATCTGGATTTAGAAAAGACAGAGGAACCAGAGATCAAATCGCCAAAATCCATTAGATCATAGGAAAATCAAGAGAGTTACAGAAAATGCATGTACTGCTTCATTGACAACGCTAAAGCTTTTGACTTTGTGGATCACAACAAACTGTGGAAAATTCTGAAAGTGGTTGGAATACCAGGTCTTACCTGACTCCTGAGAAAGCTGTATGCAGGTCAAGAAGCAACAATTAAAACTGGACATGGAACAATGAACTAGCTCAAAATTTGAAAGGAGTATGCCAAGGCTGTATATTGTCACCCTGTCACTTTCCAAATTCACTTTCGCTTATATGCAGAGTACATCATGTGAAATGCCAGGCTGGATGAAGCACAAGCTTGAATCAAGATCGCCAGGAGAAATACCAATAATCTCAGATAAACAGATGACACCATCCTTACAGAAGAAAGAGAAGAGTAACTGAGAAGCCTCTTGATGAAAGTGAAAGTGGAGAGTGAAAAAGCTGGCTTAAAACTCAACATTTAAAAAAGACTAAGATCATGGCATCTGATCCCATCATTTAATGGAAAATAGATGGGGGAACAATGGAAAGAGTGACAGAGTGTTGGACTCCAAAATCACTGGATATGGTGACTGCAGCCATGAAACCTAAAGAGGTTTGCTCCTTGGAAGAAAGGCTCTGACCAACCTAAAGCATATTAAAAATCAGAGACATTACTTTGCCTACAAAGGTCCATCTAATCAAAGCTATGTGTTTTCCAGTAGTCATCTATGAATGTGAGAGTTAGATCATTAAGAAAGCTGAGCACCAAAGGACTACTGTTTTTGAACTGCCGTATTGGAGAATACTCTAAAGAGTCCCTTGCAATGAAAGGAGATCAAACCAGTTAATCCTAAAGGAAATCAGTCCTGAATATTCATTGGAAGGACTGATGCTGAAGTTGAAGTTCCAGTATTTTGGTCACTTGATTGGAAAAGATGACTCACTAGAAAAGTCCATGATGCTNATCAAACCAGTTAATCCTAAAGGAAATCAGTCCTGAATATTCATTGGAAGGACTGATGCTGAAGTTGAAGTTCCAGTATTTTGGTCACTTGATTGGAAAAGATGACTCACTAGAAAAGTCCATGATGCTGGAAATATTAAAGGCAGGGCAGAAGGGGACTATAGAGGAAGAGATAGTTGGATGGCATCACTGACTCAATGGAAATGAGTTTGAGCATCTCTGGGAGATGTTGAAGGACAGAGAAGCCTGGCTTGCTGCAGTCCATGGGGTTGCAAATAGTCAGATAGAGCTGAGCAACTGAACAATAACAACGTTTCAGAAGTTTAACTAAATTTATGCTTATTAAGAATTCAACCACTTTTACTTGTAATCAATTTATACTTGCATTCCTTAACACAAAAAATAAAAAAGAAGTCATGATCATCCTGATATCTCATAATTATTAATAATTAACACTCATTAAATTAATAATATATACCACATACTTAGTCAACACACAAATTATCCTGAGACAATTTTCAGTGGAACGAGGAGCTCCTGTATGCATTGTTTGGCTAATCAGTCAAAACGGAATTTATCTCAAAGGAAGGACACCAAAAAAACCAGGAGGACAAAGAAGCTTCAGATCCCTCATCAGGCTGGAGTAGGGTAGCAAAGGAAATTATTTTGATTAACGATTGGATACAGAACCTTTAGTTATTTTAATCTTATATTATTGTGGATTATGTTGTGTTTAGAAGAACATGTCATCATTAATGCCAATAATGATCACAATGACTAGAGAATTAAAAAAAAAAAAGATACTACTCAGTAAGGTTTTACAATGTAAATAGCAATCCAAATTACATAAAAGCCTTTCTAGTCAACAACTAAGAAAATAATAAGCATCATTAAGAGTGTAACTTGTCCAACTCTGCCATAATTTTACCTCTCAGTTGTATGAATACTAAGCCATAGAGTTGATTGTACCTGTAATGTGCCTAATGGGTTCAAGTAACAAGATTATTTATCTACTATACTTAACAAATTATACTTACAAGAGTAGGGCTAGTTCAATTCTCTCCTTGGCAGGGGGTTAGAGACATGGTGGAATGGACTGAGATTAGTTTTCCATCCTTTATCAGAATTGAGTTGCAAAATAGGATTAAAGTTCAATTTAAAAAATAAAAAAATATATATATCTGATTTACCCCCTGCTAGCTTTCCTTTAAATGGACAAAATGTTATTCTCATTCTACCCACTGGTAGAGATTTTGAAAATGAGGTAATTTTCTTTACCTTGGAAAATGTTCTGCCTCCCTCTGCTTTAAACTTCTAATGAAATGTTTTTAGTAATCTTCACTAATCAGATTGGTTATCTCTTAGAATGATTCCTGTGGTTATCATGTCCTGAAAAATAATTATTTTTCCAATGCAATGACATGGCTTCCAAAAATTATTAATCTTGGCTATAGAGATCACAGCACAGCTTCCAAACAAACCTTGAATCCTGAATCTAAAGCTATTATTTCCCTCTGTAACTTAATCCTAAACTAAGACTGAGAGCTTATTTTCTGACAATCATTTGTTCCGATATCAAACGATTTTTGAAGAGTTTTGAAAATCTGGCACTGACCATAAGAATTTTAGTACTTCTATTATTTAATAATAATACTTATTAGTTTTTTGAGATAAACATTATGAAGTTATAAAATCAGAGAAAATAATTTTATAATAGATAAATATAAACCTTGTATAACATTTTCAAACTGAGAAAAACAGAATTACAATGAAGAATACATTTCATTTAATTTCAGATTGAATTTTTACTTAATTTCATTTTTATAATGTTTGAAATTATATAGTTTTACCTCATAGCTAATTATTATTTTTATACTGTTTCACAATATTGAGGTATCTTAAAAATCAGGATTTTTTTTCTAAAATCTCACTAGTTTTAAAATAGGATTGTACTTATTCCTTTGCCATCTTGATATATAATGTATAATTAGATATAGATGATTAAACTGATCCCCTCATCATAGCTATAATATTCTAAACTATATTAACTCCAAAATGTTCAGTCTTCAGTGAAACTTAAGAGCAGTGAAATTTTGACACAAAAGATAATTTCTGTAATGTGCGCATTCATGCTAAGTTGCTTCAGTTCAGTTCACTTCAGTTCAGTCACTCAGTCGTGTCCGACTCTGCAACCTGATGAACTGCAGCACTCCAGGCCTCCCTGTCCATTACCATCTCCTGGAGTTCACCCAAACTCAGGTGTGTCGAGTCGGTGATGCCATCCAGTCATCTCATCCTCTGTCGTCCCCTTCTCCTCCGGCACCCAATCCCTCCCAGCTTCAGAGTCTTTTCCAATGAGTCAACTTTTCGCAGGAGGTGGCCAAAGTATTGGAGTTTCAGCCTCAGCATCAGTCCTTCCAGTGAACATCCAGGACTGGTCTCTTTTAGGATAAACTGGTTGGATCTCCTTGCAGTCCAAGGGACTCTCAAGTGTCTTCCCCAACATCACAGTTCAAAAGCATCAATTCTACGGTGCTTATTCTTCACAGTCCAACTCTCACATCCATACATGACCACTGGAAAAACCATAGCCTTGACTAGACGGACCTTTGTTGGCAAAGTAATAACTCTCCTTTTTAATATGCTATCTAGGTTGGTCATAACTTTCCTTCCAAGGAATAAGTGTCTTTTAATTCCAGTCATGTCAAATTATTTGCAGTGCTATGGACTGTAGCCCACTAGACTTTTCTGTCCAGGGGATTCTTCAGACAAGAATGCTGCTGCTGCTAAGTCACTTCAGTCATGTCCGACTCTGTGTGGCCCCATAGACGGCAGCCCACCAGGCTCCCCTATCCCTGGGATTCTCCAGGCAAGAATACTGGAGTGGGTTGCCATTTCCTTCTCCAATGTATGAAAGAGAAAAGTGAAAACTTCAGTGGATTACCATGNCACTTCAGTCATGTCCGACTCTGTGTGGCCCCATAGACGGCAGCCCACCAGGCTCCCCTATCCCTGGGATTCTCCAGGCAAGAATACTGGAGTGGGTTGCCATTTCCTTCTCCAATGTATGAAAGAGAAAAGTGAAAACTTCAGTGGATTACCATGCCCTCCTGCAGCAAATCTTCCTGAACTAGGGATCAAACTTGAGTCTCTTATGTCTCGTCCATTGGCTGACTGGTTCTTTACCATTAGCACCACCTGGAACACCAATTTATGTAATAACAATTGATTCATAAGTCATTGGAAATATAAAATGTATAACTTTTATTATAACTCTTTGGAACACTATAATCTCATTTTTTTGTGCATTCTGCTTCATATATCAAATAATAAGTTTTAATATGCAAAGATCAAAAAGAGTATACATTTATACATAAAAGATTATACAAAATCCCAAAATACTTTTGAAGAAATTCATTAGGAAAGCGTGTATAACTGAAAAGAGAGATGGATGGATACATAAATACATATGTGCATGCATAACACATACATTATAACTACTAAAAGTGTGATATTTTCTGTACATTTTGGCTAAGACTTTAATCACTTAATAATACAATGCATACCCCAAAAATATTCCAAAATGTTATATTTACCAGATCTTCTAAGAGAGTCATCAGATTATTTTGTCCATAATAACACAATGCTCATTGAGTATCATTGTCATTGCACAGTAGCTCAGTCATATCCAGCACTCTGCAACCCCATGAACTGGAGCACGCCAGGCTTCCCTGTCCTTCCCCATGAGCTTTCTCAAACCAGTGTCCATTGAGTCAGTGATGCCATCCAACCATCTCAGGCTCTGTCATCCCCTTCTACTCCTGTTTTCAATTGTTTCCAGCATCAGGGTCTTTTTCTAATGAGTAGGCTCTTCCAATCAGATGGGCACATTTGAGCTTCAACTTCAGCATCAGTCCTTCCAACGAACATTCAGGATTGATTTTCATTAGAACTGAATGGTTTGATCTCCTTGTAGTCCAAGGAACCCTCAAGAGTCTCTTCCAACCCCAAGCATCAGGGTCTTTTTCTAATGAGTAGGCTCTTCCAATCAGATGGGCACATTTGAGCTTCAACTTCAGCATCAGTCCTTCCAACGAACATTCAGGATTGATTTTCATTAGAACTGAATGGTTTGATCTCCTTGTAGTCCAAGGAACCCTCAAGAGTCTCTTCCAACCCCACAGTTCAAAAACATCAGTTCTTCAGCACTCATTCTTCATTATGGACCAACTCTCACAAACATATATGGGTACTGGAAAACCCATAGCTTTGACTAGATGGACCTTTGCTGGCAAAGTAATGTCTCTGATTTGCTGTCTAGTTTTGTCATTTTCTCCCAAGGAGTAAATGTCTTCTAATTTCATGGCTGCATCAGCAGTGATTTTGGAGCCTGAGAAAATTAAGTCCAACACTCTTTTCATAGTTTCCCCATCTATTTGCTATTAAGTGATGGGACCAGATGCTATGATCTTAATCTTTTTGAATGTTGAGTTTTAAGCCAGCTTTTTCATTCCCCTCTTTCACCTTCATCAAGAGGTTCTTTAGTTGCTATACAGCCTTGACGAATACCTTTCTAATTTGGCATTAATCTGTTGTTCCAGGTCTGATTTTTTTTTAATTTAAATTTATTTATTTTAATTGGAGACTAATTACTTTACAATATTTTATTGGTTTTGCCATGTATCAACATAAATCCACCACAGGTTTACACATGTTCCGCATCCTGAACCCCCCTCCCAGGTCTGGTTCTAGCTGTTGCTTCTTGACCGGCATACAGATTTCTCAGAAGACAGATAAGTGAAAGTGAAAGTCGATCACTCATGTCTGACTTTTTGCAACCCTGTGGACTATACAGTCCATGGAATTCTCCAGGCCAGAATACTGGGGTGGGTTGCTGTTCCCTTCTCCATGGGATCATCCCAACTCAGGGATTAAGCCCAGGTCTCCTGAATTGTAGGCAGAGTCTTTACCAACTGAGCCACCAGGGAAGCCCAAGAATACTAGAATGGGTAGACTATCCCTTCTCCAGAGGATCTTCCTTACCCAGAAATCAAACTGGGGTCTCCTGCATTGCAGGTGGATTGTTTACCTGCTAAACTATCAGGGAAGCCCATCTCTTTCCCATCCCTTTAATAATTTTCCACAGTTTGTTGTGATTCACACAGTCAAAGGCTTTCATGTAGTTAATTCAACAGTAGGTTTTTTTTTTTTTTTTCTGGAATTCTCTTCCTTTTTCTATGATCAAACAGATGTTGGCAATTTGATCTCTGGTTCCTCTGCCTTTTGTAAACCTGCATTGAACATCTAGATGTTCTTGTTCACATACTATTGAGGCTTAGCTTAGAGAATTTTGAGCATTACTCTCCTAGCAGGTAAGATGAGTGCAACTGTGCATTAGTTTGATCATTTTTTGACAAAGCCTTTCATTGCAATTGGAATGAAAACTGACTTTTTCCATTCCTGGGTCCACTGCTGAGTTTTCCAACTTTGCTGGCATATTGAGTGCAGCACTTTCACAATATCATCTTTTGGGGCTTGAAATAGCTCAAATGGAATCCCATCACCTCCACTAGCATTATTCACAGTGATGCTTTCTAAGGCCCTCTGGTTTTCACACTCCAAGATGTCTGGCTCTGGTTGACTGATAACATCATTGTGGTTATCTGGGTCATTAAGATTTTCTTTCTTTCTTTCTTTTTTAAATATATATATAGTTTTCTGCATATTCTTGCCACCTCTTCTTAATATCTTCTGCTTCTACTAGGTTCATGCCATTCCTTTCCTTTATTGAGCACATCTTTGAATGAAATGTTCCCCTGGTATCTCTAATTTTCTTGACGAGATCTCTAGTTTTTCCCGTTCTATTGTTTTCCTTTATTCATTTGCATTCATCACTGAGGAAGGCTTTCTTAGCTCTCGTTGTTATTTGCTGGAGCTCTAAATTCAGATGGGTATATCTTTCCTTTTCTCCTTTGCCTTTCACTTCTCTTCTTTTCTCAGCTATGTGTAAGCTCTTCAGACAACCATTTTGCCATTTTGCACTTCTTTTTATTGGGGATAGTTTTTATCACAACCTCCTGTACAATGTTACAAACCTCTGTCAATAGTTTTTCAGGCACTCTTTCTGTCAGATCTAATCCCTTGACCTCTTTGCCATTAACACTGTAAAATCATAACGGATTTGATTTAAGTTAGGACTTCCCTGGTGGCTCAGATGGTAAAGCGTCTGTCTATAATGTGGGAGACCTGGGTTTGATCCCTGGGTTGGGAAGATCCCCTGGGGAAGGAAATGGCAATCCACTTCAGTACTGTTGCCTTGGAAAATTCCATGGACAGAGGAGCCTGGTAGGCTACAGTCCATGAGGTCGCAAAGAGTCAGACACGACTGAGCGACTTCACTTCACTTGACTTGATTTAAGTTATATCTGAGTGGCCTATTGGTTTTCCCTACTTTCTTTAAGTCTGAATTTTGCAATAAGGGTTCATGATCTTAGCCACAGTCAACTCCTGGTCTTGTTTTTGCTGACTCTGTAGAGAATCTCTTTTTTGGGGTGCAAAGAAAATAACCAATTTGATTTCAGTGTAGACCATCTGGTGATGTCCATGTGTAGAGTCATTTCTTGTACTGTTGGAAGAACAACACAAAACTCTTTTAGCCTTTGCCCTGCTTTATTTTGTACTCCAAGGCCAAACTTGCTTGTTATTCCAGGTATCTCTTGACTTCCTACCTTTGCATGCCAGTCCCCTATGATGAAATGAACTTTTATTTTTTCTCATGTTAGTTCTAGAAGGTCTTGTAGGTCATCATACAACTGTTCAGCTTCAGCATCTTTGCCATTAGTAGTTGGGACATAGACGTGGATTACTGTGATATTGAATGTTGTGCTTGGAAACAGACAGAGATTATTCTGTCATTTAGAGATTGCAACCAAGTACTACATTTCAAACTCTTACGTAGGTGATGAGGGCTATTCCATTTCTTCTAAGGGATTCTTGCCCACAGTAGTATATATAGTGGTCATCTGAGTTAAATTCACCCATTCCTGTCCACTTTAGTTAATGGATTCCTAAAATGTTGATGTCCACTCTTGCCATCTGCTTAACCACTTCCAATTTATCTTGCTTCATTGGCCTAACATTCCAGATTCCTACGCAACATTGTTCCTTACACCACTGGACTTTCACCACCAGACACATTCTCAACTGTGTGTTGTTTCTGCTTGGCTCAGCCTCTTCATTCCCTCTGGAGCTATTTCTCAGCTCTTCTCCAGAAGTTTATTGGGCACCTACCAACATGGGAAATTCATTTCTCAGTGTCATATCTTTTTGCCATTTCATACTATTCTTGGGGTTCTCAAGGCCAGAATGCTGCAATGGTTTGACACTCTCTTCACCAGTGCACCAGGTTTTGTCAGAAATGTCCACCATGACATGTCCATCTTGGGTGGTCCTACAAACCATGGCTCATAATTTCATTTAGTTAGCCAAGGCTGTGGGCCACATTATTTCTGAGATATAAGTTTTTCCAAGTTATCAAATACCATTTATCCTATATTTTTATGACTAAATACTATTGTTTTCACATTTGCATTATGTAAACAATTGTGTTTCATTTATCTCTACTTTGTATTTTAAATTTGGTCATGGCCTTTTATAGGATACCTAAATAGTATTTAATTTACCATGAGGAGAAACTTGAACATTAACTAGTGATAACTACATGTCTTTACTCAATGCAAATAATCTGGGTCAGTGGAACCTCACGAAATTATGGGTTATGTGTATATGTTTTACATGAAAGATAAACTGAGGCCGAACATTCCAGTCATGGAGTTTGTAGAGAGTCTATATATCCTTTCTATAGAGGATGGTATAAAGCGGTTGGTAAATTACAACTCTAAGCCAAATATGGTCTTCCACCTATTTTTGAAAATAAAATTTTATTGAAAATAATAAAAAAATTATTTACATACTGCTTATGGATGATTTCACTTTGCAATAGCAGAATTGAGTTACTGTGAAGATGTGTATAAGAGACAGCATCATAGCTATAATATNATTGAAAATAATAAAAAATTTATTTACATACTGCTTGTGGATGATTTCACTTTGCAATAGCAGAATTGAGTTACTGTGATAATACCACATGTCTCAGAAAGTATAAAATATTTACTATCTTATTGATTACAGAAAAAAAAAAGTTTGCAATCTCCAGGTCAAAGTATGCAATGATTTGTTTATTTTATGGTTTTCTGTTGTTTATTTCTTATTTTACAATAAATAATTTAAATGCAGTAGTATACATTTTTCATAAAAAGTATACTTAATAAATAAATTTATATTAAAAGATAATAATTGAAAAAAATATTTATTTTCCTTTAAATTTGGTAATGAGTTTACTATGTTACTTAATGATTCACCACTGAGAATAGTGACATCACTGACTACATGAAGCCAGAAGACACAAGTTTGCTCAAGAACTATCAGCATTTATTTAAATATTAGGGATTATTTTTAAAATCCCCTTACACTGATGAGTTGGGTTCAGATGCAGAAGGTATTCTTATAGAAAATTCTGTGAAGCATGAATTTTCATTTAGATCAAATGACTATACTAAAATTATTTTCCTCATTTTCTATTGCAAGTTTGTCTGTACACACAAAAATTAAAGTGATTATTATAAATGTTTTGGCTCAGTAAACAACATAAATAGGTACACAGTTAAAAGATAAAAGACAATACCCTTAAATCAGAGATTTCAAATATATAATCAGTTCATTTCAATGATAGTTTGATTTTTTCCTTTCATTTCATTGAATTAAAATAAAGCTTTATAAATTTATTCTGTTGAAGGCAAGAAGTTTGACAACGTTAAGAATGCTCTTGAAAGTTTATTTAAAATATTCAGAGAAAAAGTTATGTGTGCTGTTACTGTGCTAAAAACTATATATTTTGTTAAATTTATCATGAATATATATTATTTGATCAAGTGAGAAAAGGATAGAAAAGATATGTAGTTGGAATTGTGGTTCATTCATAATTCATATTTTAAAAGCAAACCAGATGTGATGTTCACACAAGTAGAATATAATCTATACTCAAAAATTTTACAAATAATTGAAAATATTCACAGGTCAACTGACAATTTTTTCTATAAAGCTGACATTGAAAAAAATATGCTTTCTCTTTCTGCTATCCATTAGCAATTTGAATTTTTGAAATGTTTGAACTTGTGAAGAATGACTGAAAATAATTCAGTATCTCAGGAAGGTTTTGGCATTTTAGTAAAGAATTTTGAATTTTGTAAGTTTTTGTTGCATCTCATTCAAAACCAGCTACAAGTACTTGATAATAAAAGCAAACAATAAGTTAGGCACAAGGATAATTTTCTGAAGGTTTTAGTTAATTATTCTTATTTTTAAGACATTAAAACTTGTCCTTATACAATACAATGAAGACACTTAACAAGTTCAATGACTTCAAAACTGCTTGAGATTATAAATGTTATAATTGGGCTTTGTAATAGCTACATCTGTGGGATACAACATTTGAAGGAGACCCTATGTTTCAAATATTAATTTTGTGCAGGATATAATGGAACTCAAACACAGCAACCTAAGATTTTTCAAACATCCAAAGGAATCATATGTAGAGATCACTTATTTCATTAGGATTCTTTTTGAAAATGTTTGCAAAAAATAACTCTGAAATGAATAAAAATATAGCTTTTATGGAAATACTTTATTGATGTATTTTAGGCAGAAAAAAAAAAACAAAATTAAGAATACTTAATAGTACCATATTTTCATTTGAGATTAACAGGAACCTCAACATGTGACTTCCCTGATGGCTCAGCATCTGCCTATAATGTGGGAGACCTGGGTTCAATCCCTGGGTCAGAAAGGTCCTCTGGAAAAGGAAATGGCAACCCAGTCCAGTACTCTTCCCTGGAAAATACCATGGATGGAAAAGCCTGGTAGGCTACAGTCCATGGGGTCACAAAGAGTCGGACATGACTGAGCGACTTCACTTTCACCTTCAACATGTGCTCAGTGAAAATTTCCTCAATTAAGAGACCATAGTATCAGAAGAGCCAGTTGAAGGTATTAACAAGTTCAAATTTATTAATCACAAATGCAGTTTTTAAGAGGGTATAGGTAGAGTTCCAAAAAATTACAACTGTAAAACCATATTGAAAAAAAATATTCTTCAGAAAAAAAAGTATACATAGCTTCTCTATATCATTTGTAATGTTTCAGAAAAGCAATTTAAAATATGTTTTAAAATATCCTTTTGATTTGCAGAGGAAAAATTATAATATTTTCTTTGGAATTTATATGATTAAAAATACATTTTGAATAGAGCTACCTTATATGTCTGTCTGTTTAATGAAATAAATTTGCCAGAGAATAAAAAAATATTTCATATATATATGAAACTCTTTTAGCTATCTCTTCTGTCAGAAGGGGGCTTCCCTTGTGGCTAAGCTGATAAAAAATTTGCCTTGCAGTGTGGGAGACCTGGGTTTGATCCCTGGATTGGGAAGATCCTCTGGATAAGGGAAATAATACCCACTCCAGAATTCTGGCCTGGAAAATTCCATGGACTTTATAGTCCATGAGGTCACAAAGAATTGGACACAACTAAGCGAGTTTCATTTTCACTTTCTGTCAAAAAAATGCCATGTTTTGGAAGATAAATTATATGATCTTCCTACATCTGCAAGATGTGGTAAGATATTAAAAAACATGTTTCAGCTCATATCTTATCTCAAGAAAATAAATTACCTGAGGGAAAATATCTGAAAACATTTCTTTAAGACAGTTTTGCTCACAGCATACATACCCTCTTATTATAGGCAATAATACCCTCTTAATACCCTCTTATTATAGGCAATGACTGATACACAAGATGGTCAATACCAAAATCATATTGATTATTTGCAGTCAGAGATGGAGAAGCTCTATACAGTCAGCAAAGATAAGACCAGGAATGGACTGTGACTCACATCATGAACTTCTTATTGCCAAATGCAGAACTAAATTGAAGAAAGTAGGGGAAACCAATAGATCATTCAGGTATACCAAAATCAAATCCCATATGATTATACAGTGAAAGTGACAAATAGATTCAAGGGATTAGACTTGATAGACAGAGTGCCTGAAGAACTATGGACTGAGGTTCCTGACATTACACAGGGAGCAGTGATCAAGACCATTCCCAAGAGAAAGAAATGCAAAAAGGAAAAAAAAATGGTTGTATGAAGAGACCTTACAAATAACTGAGAAAAGAAGAAAAGTGAAAGGCAAAGGAGAAAAGGAAAGATATACCCATCTGAATGCAGAGTTCCAAAGAATAGTAAGGAGAGGTAAGAAAGGCTTCCTCAGCAATCAATGCAAAGAAATAGTAGAAAACAATAAAATGGAAAAGACTAGAGATCTCTTCAAGAAAACTAGATATATCAAGGGAATATTTCCTGCAAAAATGGGCACAATAAAAGACAGAAATTATATGAACTTAACAGAAGCAGAAGATATTAAGAAGAGGTGGCAAGAATACACAGAAGAACTATACAAATATGTATATATATATATATATATATATATATATATATAAATGACTAAGATAACCACGAATGTGTGATCACTCACCTAGAGCCAGAAATCCAGGAATGTGAAGTCAAGTGGGCCTTATGAAGCATCACTATGAACAAAGCTAGTGTAGGGGATGGAATTCCAGTTGAACTATTTCAAATCTTAAAAGATGATGCTATAAAAATGCTGCACTAAATATGCCCACAAATATGAAAAACTCAGCAGTGGACAGAGTACTGGAAAAAGTCATTTTTCATTCCAATCCCAAAGAAAGATAATGCCAAAGAATGGTCAAACTACTGTGCAATTGCCCTCATCTCACATGCTAGCAAAGTAACGCTCAAAATTCTCCTAGCCAGGCTTCAACAGTATGTAAACTATGAATTTAAAGATGTTCAAAGTATATTTAGAAAAGGCAGAAGAACCAGAGATCAAACTGCCAATATATATTGGATCATTGAAAAAGGAAATACCATATATGAAACGAAAAATCAATCCAGATTCGATGCATGATACTGGATGCTTGTGGCTGGTGCACTGGGACGACTCAGAGGGATGGTACTGGGAAGGAGGAGGGAGGGGCATTCAGGATGAGGAACACGTGTATACCTGTGGTGGATTCATATTGATGTATGGCAAAACCAATACAATATTGTAAAGTAATTAACCTCCAATTTAAATAAATAAATTTATATTTAAAAAAAAACTTAAAAAAAAAAAAAAGAAAGAAAGAAAAAGCAAGAGAGTTCCAGAAAAGCATCTACTTCTACTTTACTAACTAAGCCAAAGCCTTTGACTGTGTGGATCACAACAAACTGTGAAAAATTCTTCAAAGATGGGAATACTAGACCACCATACCTGCCTCCTGAGAAATCTGTATGCAAGTCAAGAAATAATATTTAGAACTTGATATGTAACAATGGAATGGAAAGAAGTACATCAAGGCTGTATACTGTCACCCAGCTTGTTTAACTTATATGCAGAGTGCATCATGTGAAATGCCAGGCTGAATTAAGCACAAGCTGGAATAAAGATTGCCAGAAGAAATATCACTAACCTCAGATACACAGATGACACCATCCTTATGGAAGAAAGCAAAGAATAATTAAAGACCTTCTTGATGAAAGTGAAAAAAGATAGTGAAAAATTTGGCTTAAAATTCAACACTCAGAAAACCAAAATCATGACATCTGGTTCCATCACTTTATGGCAAGTAGATAGGGAAACAATGGAAACAGTGAGAGACTTCAATTTTGGGGGCTCCAAAATCACTGAAGATGGTGACTATAGCCATGAAATTGAAAGGTGCTTGCTCCTTGGAAGAAAAGCTATGACCAACCGAGACAACATATTAAAAAGCAGAGACATTACTTTGCCGACAAAGTTCCATCTAGTCAAAGCTATGGTTTTTCCAGTAGTCTTGTATGGATGTGAGAATTGGGCTATAAAGAAAGCTGAGCACTGAAGAACTGATGCTTTTGAGCTGTGGTTTTGGAGAAGACTCTTGAGAATCCCTTGGACTGCAAGGAGATTCAACCAGTCATTCCTAATGGAAATCCGACCTGAATTTTCATTGGAATAACTCACGCTGAAGCTGATTTTCAGTATTTTGTCCATTTGATGTGAACTGACTCATTTGAAAAGAGCCTGATGCTGGGAATGTTTGAAGGCCAGAGGAGAAGGGGTCAACAGAGGATGAGATGGTTAGATGGCATTACCGACTTGATGGACATGAGCTTGATTAAGCTCCAGGAGTTGGTGATGGACAAGGAAGCCTGGGGTGCTGCAGCCCACTGTGTTGTAAAGAGTTGGACACAACTGAGCAACTGAACTGAACTGAACTGATACACCCTGTTAAACTTTCAAATTTATCTAAACTATGGTAGGTGGAAGTATGTGTAAGAGAAACATTTGGAGCTATCACTCTTCACAGTTTGAGAGACACATAATTTTTACTTTTACCAGGAAAGGATTCTTTAGGTGTCTACACGTGACAGGAGACACCGTTGCCCAAAATAATTTTTAAATATACTGATGGTCAGGTATATTTCCCAGAATATGAAAACTATAGGAGAGATAAAAAATGAGATAAGAATGGTTTAAACACAATTTCATTGTTAAATATTTAATGAAAAGTTAAAAAAAGTACTATTGATTTCAACAATGATTTTGTTTCACATCTTTAAATTCATTCAAGAAGGAATAAAACTTTTTTACNTTTCCCAGAATATGAAAACTATAGGAGAGATAAAAAATGAGATAAGAATGGTTTAAACACAATTTCATTGTTAAATATTTAATGAAAAGTTAAAAAAAGTACTATTGATTTCAACAATGATTTTGTTTCACATCTTTAAATTCATTCAAGAAGGAATAAAACTTTTTTACTCTTTATGAAAGGGAATTTGCCAGAAATAACTTGTTATAAGGAGAAATGGTAGACACAATTTTGCAAATATGTGCAAATTATACACTATTTCTAAATGAATGTTTGTACCTAAGAATAAAATATATTTTATTATGATAATAAGACTGTTTAACTTGTGTCCAGATTCTCCATATATTATGAAATATGTAGCAGAATAATTAATTGTTAATCAAATTGGTCTCTTAATTTTATCCCTAAAAAGTCTGAGTATATTATCACTAAGCATGTATTCATCAGTAATAATTGAAACATTTCAAGTTTAAGCTGAAATAAATGACAAAATTAAAACTATTTGTATGTATGTATATATACATACATGTGTATTTTTACCTGAAAATGGTTCTTGACATTCACAAAGGAAGCTACTTGCAGTAATATTTCTATAGTTCCTATGGAAACAGATATGTTATTGCCATTGGTCAATTATTTCTGAACAAGTTCTGCTTATAAAGATAAAATAAAATCAGTGTTTCAACTAGATTAAAATATTTACATTGTATTCATAAATTGTTTTCATTGGTCATAGATTTTTCCTAAATTCTTTCATTTTTAATATCATAAAATTTTCAAAAAGTGTAATTTTAATTTAGAAATAGTGTCTCATGAAGATGGATTTAAGTGGAAACAAAATTAATTTCAGTAAATTTAATTTCAGTTTTTCCATCCTTTTACCACAAGACAGGGCTTCCCAAGTGACACTAGTAGTAAAGAACCTACAAATACAGGAGACATAAGAGCCTCAGGTTCAATTGCTGGGTTGGGAAGATCACCTGGAGGAGGACATGGCAATCCACTCCAGTGTTCTTGCCTAGAGAACCCCATGGACAGAGGAGCCTAGTGGGCTACAGTCCATGGGATCACAAAGATTTGGACACAACTGAGTATACACACACACACACACCACATGACACTATTAAAAATACTTTGATGATTATTGGTATTTGAGCTTTAGCTAATTTTTATGATAAACTGAATGTGTTAATTCAGATTATAGTAACACTTTATTTGAATTTAACAATCCAGTAACACTTTATCTGAATGTGTTAATTATATTTTGGGAGTAGATAACTACATATAGGTCCCAGTTCTTCAACATACCCTGGTAAAATTGCAGGGGTAATATGCAACGTGACTCAGTCAAATGTTTGTTGTGTTTTAGCCTACCATGTAGCCAAGGTAATGACTCAAACTAAGAAAATATAAAGGTATTATACAATTTGAAGAAAAACTGGGGCATGAAGTTTCAGTCAAGCAAGACAAAATAAGCACTAGCATTCTGCTCAACAACATTACACTTCAAAATGTTATGTCAAAAATGATATATTTTATACTTAAAATTCTGTTCTAAGAGAATGTAACTGAGACTGATTATTTCCACAGTAAAATCAAATAAAATGAAACAAAGCCTAATATAAAATCGTTTGGAAAAATAGAAAAGACTTCTTGGATTCTCAGAAGCTATGCACAAACTTTTAAATTTTCATTTTCTAGCTGCTATACAGTAATTCAAGTCTATGCCCCAACCAGTAACATTGAAGAAGCTGAAGTTGAACGGTTCTATGAAGACCTACAAGACCTTTCAGAACTAACACCCAAAAAAGATGTCCTTTTCATTATAGGGGACTGGAATGCAGAAATAGAAATTCAAGAAACACCTGGAGTAACAAGCAAATTTGGTCTTGGCAAACGGAAAGAAGCAGGGCAAAGGCTCATAGATATTTGTAAAGAGAACAAAATGGTCATAGCAAACATGCTCTTCCAACAACACAAGAGAAGACTCTACACATGGACATCACCAGATGGTCAATACTGAAATCAGATGGATTATATTCTTTGCATCCAAAGATGGAGAAGCTCTATACAGTCAGAAAAAAACAAAACCGGGAGCTGACTGTGGCTCAAATCATGAACTCCTTATTTTCAAATTCAGACTTAAATTGAAGAAAGTAAGGGAAACCA
>SJYX01021661.1:20231-32024 GCA_006410675.1 Oreotragus oreotragus
TAAATAAAATCCCTTACGATTATACAATGGAAGTGAGAAACAGATTTAAGGGACTAGATCTGATAGATAGAGTGTCTGATGAACTATGGACTCAGGTTCGTGACATTGTAGAGGAGACAAGGATCAAGATAATCCCCATGGAAAAGAAATGCAAAAGAGCAAAATGGCTGTCTGGGGCGGCCTTATATTTAGCTGTGAAAAGAAGAGAAGCAAAAAGCAAAGAAGAGGAAAGAAATAAGCATCTGAATGCAGAGATCCAAAGAATGGCAAGGAGACATAAGAAAGCTTTCCTCAGTGATCAATGCAAAGAAATAGAGGAAAACAACAGAATGGGAAAGACTAGAGATCTCTTCAAGAAAATTAGAGATACCAAGGGAACTTTTCATTCAAAGATGGCCTCGATAAAGGATATAAATGGCATGGACCTAACAGAAGCAGACTATAATAAGAAGAGGTGGCAAGAATACACAGAAGAACTGCAAAAAAAAGATCTTCATGACCTGGATAATCACGATGGTGTGATCACTCACCTAGAGCCAGACATCCTGTAATGTGAAGTCAAGTGGGACTTAGACAGCATCACTGTGAACAAAGCTAGTGGAGGTGATGGAATTCCAGTTGAGCTGTTTCAAATCCTGAAAGATGTTGCTGTGAAAGTGCTGCACTCAATATGAGAGCAAATTTGGAAAACTCAGCATGGCCACAGGACTAGAGAGTCAGTTTTCATTCCAATCCCAAAGAAAGGCAATGCCAAAGAATGCTCAAACTACCACACAATTACACTCATCTCACACACTAGTAAAGTAATGCTCAAAATTCTCCAAGGCAGGCTTCAGCAATACGTCAATTTTGAACTTCCAGATGTTCAAGCTGGTTTTAGAAAAGGCAGAGGAAACAGAAATCAAAATTCCAACATCTGCTGGATCATGGAAAAAGCAAGAGAGATCCAGAATAACATCTATTTCTGTTTTATTGACTATGCCAAAGATTTTGACTGTGTGGATCACAATAAACTGTGGAAAATTCTGAGAGAGATGGGAATACCAGAGCACCTATATAGGTTTAGAAACCTATATAAGTCAGGAAACAACAGTTAGAACTGGACATGGAAAAATAGACTGGTTGCAAATAGGAAAAGGAGTACATCAAGGCTATATATTGTCACCCTGCTTATTTAACTTCTATGCAGATTATATCATGAGAAACGCTGGGCTGGAAGAAACACAAACTGGAATTAAGATTGTTGGAGAAATATCAATAACCTCATATATGCATATAGTACCACCTTTATGGCAGAAAATGAAGAGGAACTAAATGCCTTTTGATGAAAGTGAAAAAGGAGAGTGAAAAAGTTGGCTTAAAGCTCCACATTCAGAAAGTATGATCATGGCATCTGGTCCCATCACTTCATGGGAAATAGATGGGGAAACAGTGGAAACAGTGTCAGACTTTATTTTGTGGGGCTCCAAAATTACTGCAGATGGTGACTCCAGCCATGAAATTGAAAGATGCTTACTCCTTGAAAGGAAAATTATGATCAACTTAGATAGCATATTAAAAAGCAGAGACACTACTTTTCCAACAAACGTCTGTCTAGTCAAGGCTATGATTTTTCCAGTAGTCATGTATGGATGTGAGAGTTGGACTGAGAAGAAAGCTGAGCACTGAAGAATTGATGCTTTTGAACTGTGGTGTTGGAGAAGACTCTTGAGAGTCCCTTGGACTGCAAGGAGATCCAACCAGTCTATTCTAAAGGAGATCAACCCTATGATTTCTTTGAAAGGAATGATGTTAAAGCTGAAACTCCAGTACACTGGCCACCTCATGCAAAGAGTTGGCTCATTGGAAAAGACTCTGATGATGGGAGGGATTGAGGGCAGGAGGAGAAGGGGACGAAAGAGAATGAAATGCTGGATGGCAGCACTAACTCAACGGACATGAGTTTGAGTGAACTCCGGGAGATGGTGATGGACAGGGAGGCCTGGCGTGGTGCAATTTATGGGGTTGCAAAGAGTCGGACACGGCTGAGTGACTGAACTGATCTGACACCTCTTTCCAAATCCCACTTGTAAAAGCTATGTTTTCCTATAGCCCAAACATTGCATAGCATATATTTCTGTGCAATAATTACACAGAATTGCACATATCCTTCACAGAGGAATGTGTCTACAAAATTTCAGGGCCTAACAAAATTCCAGTGGACAAATGTCCATACAAAACCATTTCACATAAATTCACAATATCCCTGTCACCCACTATAATGAAATTTTAATTTAATTTGTGAGATGTTTTGCCCAGTTGTTGCTTTTCAGATTCCTTATAGACTGACATCCCTGTTCACTAATGCAGATCTCCTCATCTTGCATTTACTCTCTAAACAATCTTCAAAACAATGAAAATATAAGTCAATGTGATTGTGTGCCAACATGCTCCCATACATAAAAGCTAAATACTAGTTATATATTCAAGAGTTCAGTGTCTGTTTCAGTCTGTGTGGGTATAATAGGCTAAACTGTGACTCCCCCACAACATTCTTATCTTGAAATCCTAATGCTTTTAACCTGATAGTGTGACTTCCCTGAAGACAGGATCTTTAGAGAGACAGGAAAGATTAAATGAAGTGACTAGTTTCAGTTCAGTTCAGTCGCTCAGTCTTGTCCAACTCTTTGCAGTCCCAGGGACTACAGCACGCCAGAGTTTATTCAAACTCATATCCATTGAGTCAGTTTAGATCCTGATCAAAAACGACTGATGTCCTTATGAGAAAAGAATGCACAGATATCACAGAGGAAAGGAAGTTGAAGACACAGGGAGACGGCTGACAATGCACTAAACAGAGGCCTCAGAGAAACCAGTCCTCTTGACAATTTGATTGGGACCACTTAGCCTGTAGAACTTAAGGAAAATAAACTTCTATTGTTGAAGCCCCTCACACTGTGGTTATTTGTTATGGTAGTGCTAACAAAATGGTACGGTAAACATTCTCAATTTCTTTCTATTCTCAAAAAGATACAGAATATTTCTAATATTCTAATATTTTGGTATCTTTTGGGACTCCAAACCGAAGTAATTTTTCAAAACTAGAATATAATAATGATATACGCTCAGTGTTTTAAAAAATAATATTAGGTATTTTACATGCTTAAATTTTAGTTATTCATATTATATACTGTTAAGTTACTAATAAATAAATAAACATTGGGAAATAATTCAATGCAATCACGATAAAAGTGTTGAAATAATATCCCATAATATATGATTGCATCTGTGCCAGTTATATTATAATAGATGGTAGAGACTTTTCTGGCCAAATATTGTCTAAAATTCTTTGGACAGGCTAAAATGTGTGTTTTAGAAACTTTTAATTAAATTACATTTTCATGCACCCTAAATCAGAAACTTGAGTGTTTTTTTGTTTTGTTTTGTTTTGTTTTTGCTTACCTGTCTTGATTTTAATTGTCTGCTACACTTTGAGTCGGGATAACTTACATCTTTTATCACCACTGCCAGTAGAGTCAAATGGGAATTTGATCCCAGTCACATAGAGAGGATCTCCAGTGGATATTTCTGGGATTAAGCTCTGAAATAGACTCAGAACTTCCTCCCTAAGGAGTCTAAAATTACTTTTTAAATCACTGAATTTTGGAGCCTAATGAGTTTTTCCCTTGCATTTTATGGTACAGTCCCCTCAAGTCTGGCTCCAATGGAGTCTTCCCAGGTGCACAGAAGAACAACCTTGTTGAAGCCCTTCAAGTTTGCCCAACAAAATTGCAGTTATAGCCCTGAGTCTAGCCTGCTTCAGCCACATGGGCTGCTCACCTGCATTCCCTTCTCCTGATCAAAATGTACTGTGGGTCTGTTACATATTTTCCCATCNTCTTCCCAGGTGCACAGAAGAACAACCTTGTTGAAGCCCTTCAAGTTTGCCCAACAAAATTGCAGTTATAGCCCTGAGTCTAGCCTGCTTCAGCCACATGGGCTGCTCACCTGCATTCCCTTCTCCTGATCAAAATGTACTGTGGGTCTGTTACATATTTTCCCATCATGTCATTGCCAACTATGCCAGGTTTGTTAGATGCCCTTTGTTAGATCCTTTCTCACTCAGGACCTCTATTAACTCTACATGCCAGGTATCTGGAACTGTCATCGAAATAAACTCTTTCACACATTCCCAAACATCAAATGTTTCCTATATTTTTTCAATGTTTCTCTTCACTTTCCTTTGATGAATCAAACTCCTTAGTACATTTTCAAGTAGAAATAGTCTATTTCTCTTAAATTCTCATATCAGCCTTAGGTAGCCTAAGGTTACACTGTTTTTAAATTGCCCTTCTTCTTGCTTCATCCACTGACCAAATATCTTCCTTTGTAAACTTTCCTCATCAATGCCTCTCATTTAGCATATGAAAATCATTGTTATTTTGATCTATCAATCACTTTATAGAGTGTCATCCCGACACTATAGAGACTGCTTTGTGTTCACAATTATTTCTTTTTCTCTAACTCTCCCAAGCAGCTTCAATACTTTCCCCTCAACAAGGTAGTTTTTTTTTTTTTTAATTATTCTCAACTCATTGATACCCTTCATTCCACACTATCATCCAGAATTGTTTTCCTCAAATACCATAACTTTGGGAATTTTATTTAAAAACTTGGGAGTTCGTGTAAAAAATAAATAAATAAATAAATNTTTGCATCTAAATATGCCAAAACAAAATGCTTTGTGTTTTACTAGAAACAAAAATAGTATGAGCATCACATACAGATGTATGTGAATAAAGAGTTGTAATTTGAACTCAAATTTGAACTCCATTCTTCATTTTAAAAGAACTCTTCAAATTCTGTCCAAAGTGAAAGCCAAGTGACATTCTGCTCACTTCTAAACATATACATATGTTCATGGTATGTATACTGTCTCTTATACACATCTTCAAATACCATAACCTTGGGAATTTTATTTAAAAACTTGGGAGTTCGTGTAAAAAATAAATAAATAAATAAATAAATACAAAAATAAAAAATAAAAAAAATAAAAAAAAAACATATTATTCTGATAAATTTTAATGATATATTAAGAGTGAATTTGGAGAATGATGTAAAAATAGGTATTTCAGCATAAAATACATGTATTTTTAAGAAATCTTTAAATAGGCATATATTTTAAAGAATATTTGATAGGATTTTTATTTTCTTGAAACTCAAATTTAGCCAATTCTAAAAATTTTACGAAATTCTTAAAAATGTAGCCTACCTGTAGGTAAGTAACCATGTATGAATTCAGTCTATTTTACTATTTTAATAGAGTGATGTTATTTTTAAAAATAATCTTACCTGTAAACAGTGGGTGATGGATATATTCATACGCTTCTTATTCTATTTTTATGTTGTAATGCCACTGCCATTATTTTTACATGATTTACAAGAACATTCATCCAACTCCTAGAAGTATTTCCCAGAGAATGGAGGCTGACAATGACAGCTGTACATCTTGCTCCAAACTTCCATAAGACATCGACCATGCCCAGAGCAAAGTTCTGAACTATGATTTTCCTGGCACAATCACTCTTTTACTGCCACATTTAGGCCAAGGCCCAGTTGACAAAGGAATTAACCATTACTGTGATAAAATAATGTGTTCTAACACTCAGCCACTAAGAATTAACAGTGTGCTTTCCTTTTAGTTTGCAACCAAACGAAATCTGATCTTCGGATTTAAATCAACCACAACAACCACAACTAATCTTCAGTTGTGGAATTTTGCAGACAGTCAATGAATGATGCTTCAGAAATGTTCATTATTTCTGTATATTGAAGAGATGGTTCAGAAGAAATTACGGGGATATCTCCTATTTGAATTTGCAAAGGGCAAATCTGGTAAATAACTTGATTGCCAGAATTATTTATTTTAGTATTTACATCTCCAAGCCATCAATCTCTGCCTGACATTCAGGCACATGTCTTCTCTTAGTGTCAAATTTACCACATGCACTGAGGGCCATGTATGCCATTCTTTCACCAAGTGCCTTTTGCATGTTGTTTTTACATTTGTAAACATGCTACAAAGAATCACCAGGCTAACAAGCATAATTAATTTGCTAGTCATTTTGAAAATTGTGCCTTGCAATCTATCATAAACTGCAATAATGAATTGTTACAAAACACACTTTTAACATTGCTGGAAATTTCTAAGCAGAGACTTGATTCAGAGATTCTTAGGAACTGGCTTCTTTTTGTAGTCCCAAAGTGCAAACAGATTTGATGACTGAATTTTGATCAAGAACAGTTCTTGATCAAATGAGTTAAAATGCCCTTTAAAACAGAAAAAAAAAAAAAAGTTAATGAAGTTTTCTTAATGATATAGAAAATTCTTACTTGCTTTCTGCAAAGACTGTGTCATCAGCAGCTAGGCACCTTCTTTGTGAAACTAGGATAGGAAAACTGTGGTTAAGATACATTGTATCTCTTCCTGCATATATACTCATCTGCTTCTGAAATGTGTTGGTCTCATTAGATAATTAAACCAGCAATTTACTGAAGTTTTTTTATACCAAGTTTCAACATAACTGAAACACACTAGTCAAGACCCTTCTTTTATGTGGTTTTATTTATTTATTTATTTTTTTCACGAGTATCCCTCTCTGATTAGTTTTAGAAAAACTTCTTTAACAAACACTTAAAATAAAAATGGTTCAAGTGTACTATTTATGTAATTTTCTCACAAATATCAGGCTTAAGGCATCTGTTGGTGACCAGTTATGTTCTTGCAATCCAAGAGGATGGAGGTTCCACATTTGTACAATATTCATGGAAAATTCTGTTCTACACATGGCTAAACTCAGAATGAGTATTCATCCAAATTCTGAAGAAATGGTGGGAGAGTAGAGGGCAAAGAGAAAAGGAAGTATAAAATGGTGCAATGAAGGGATGATGCACAGAAACAGTGTGCATCTCTTTCCCTGCTCAGCTTCATCATTCACTCCCAGTGAGGAGAAAGGAATTGGGTGTCAGGTCTGTTGTAAGGGAACATTACTGTCCAAAGGCAAGAAACCAATCAGCAATTTTGAGATTTAATATATCCGGTTATTTTAAAAATAATGACATTTATTGAGGGTTTTCTCTGTGCAAATCATTCTACTCCTTAAATAGTTGCAATACATTCTCATAACAAAATTCAAATTCTCAAAAGAAAGATAAATGGTTTAATATAAATAATCTTTGGACCTATGTTATTTGTCTTCTCTATTTCTTAGAGCATACGGATTTTCATTCCCTCCATTGCTTTATAAATAAAAATACATTTAAAAGGTTAATTTAAATAAATTAATATAGTAGTATTGAATTAACAAGATAGAATTAAAGACTGAATTAGATTATGTAAACATAGAGAAGTTATTTAATAAATGGTAGTTTTATTATTGTCTAATTTTACTCAGTAATCAACATTCACATTTATCAAATTCAAAATACCAGCATTCTCTAGTATATAGAAACAACAGTCTTTAAATATTGTTAAAATAAATTATTTCATGTCATCATGTTGTTAATTTTTAGTCTATAGCAAATATTTATGGTAAATCTAATATATTGATGAGTATTATAGGTCATGTAGAAATTAAACCTGAGTTATAAATTGTTATTGCTGTTGTTTAGTCATGAAGGCATGGCTGACTCTTTTGTGACTCTATAGACTGTAGCCCTACCATGCTTCTCTGTCCATGGAATTTCTGAGGTAAGACTATTGGATTGGGTTGCCATTTTCTTCTCTAGGGGCTCTTCCTGACCCAGGGATCAAACCCATGTCTCCTGCCTTGGCAAGTAGATTATTTACCATTGAGTCACCTGATAAGCTCCAAGTTATAAACTACCACTTGGTAAATTCAATTTTGTATATTATAAATCTATAAGATAAAATGTATGCAATATACTATTGCTACCTTAAGATTTATGTGGAAAGTGTTAAATTATAGCTTAGAACTATTTGGGGAGGGGGCAAACACTGTAATCTAATGAAATAATAATGATGGTCTGATTAATGCAGTGGCACTAGAAATATAACAACACCAGTAGACTCCAGAAATATGCAAATGCTAATTCTTGATGCAAGTAATAAAATATGCAAGTAAGGTCTTGATAGCTGCTGACCCAAGGGGAGAAAAAGAAATCCAGATGCAGGAACAAGATGATAAAGGAGAAGAAATATCAGACTCACTTAAGTGTATATTGATTTTGACGTGTGTCTGAGTGATTTTCCTATAGAATACCCAGATATCAAAGGTATGTACAGTCATGAGTGTAGGAGAGAATCTGGGCTGGAATTTCAAATTTTATCATATTTATCACATATTTTTGAATTTCAGTATGTATGCAAACATTTTGTGATTGTTTCAAGATGGGAAAAATTTGATCTTATTTGAATCATAAGGAAGGAATACCTACAGAGATAATAAAGCAGATGGAGTTGTAATGAATGCAGTACAGGGTGGGAAGAAAGAAGAAAGATCACTGTATATTGTTAGAGTTGTGGAAGGAAGTTGAGTAATTTATTTTCTGGGATTTTCGATTGTCTCTGTGAAAGAAGAGGTGGTTGGAGGAGATGGTTATATTGGAGAAAAGAAAGGAATGGGCAAGATTTGAAATAAGCAGTGAAGATATGTGAGAGAATGTTAATTTAAAAGAAAAACAGAAGGATCACTAGGCAATACTGAAAAACTTTTGTGGCTGTAAATCACAAATTTAACAGTAGTATCAGCCTGCACAGGTGCATTATTTTCCCAATATCCTAGTTTAAAAATATGATAAAAAATTAAATAGTCAATAGGTTTAAACAAACATGGTCACCAGCAAATTACATCTGCACTGAAGCAGAATTAGATCTGTATGACAGTTTTTAGACTAGCTGCAGATGTGAGCTCATATTATTGCATGGCTAATCCTGTACTTCTCAGAATTCTCTGTGTCCCTAATTATTGCACATTTATATTTTCTAAGAGAAAGCGACTTGATGTTTTCCATTTCCATCTTAAAAAATAAATAAATAAAATGGCAAGCCACAGAGGGGGCAAAAAAACTCTCTGAGGTCAGTTTGCATCTAAATATGCCAAAACAAAATGCTTTGTGTTTTACTAGAAACAAAAATAGTATGAGCATCACATACAGATGTATGTGAATAAAGAGTTGTAATTTGAACTCAAATTTGAACTCCATTCTTCATTTTAAAAGAACTCTTCAAATTCTGTCCATAGTGAAAGCCAAGTGACATTCTGCTCACTTCTAAACATATACATATGTTCATGGTATGTATAAGAGCTGCATTCAGGGATTATTTTCACCCCATTTGTGGTATTGCCATCTTATTAAAATATTAAGCCAAGAAATCCAGAGTTATGATGGAAGTATTCATAACATTGTGCATGATAGCAACATGAACATCACTCAGAACTGACACTATCAAGATAATATTTAAAAGAAAAAACAACTGAGTAATTTTAGATAATGTGAGCTAAATCACTTTAACAGAAGCTTCAAAGTTACATTACTCTAACAACAACAACAAAAGCACAACTTAGAGTCAATAGTTAATAAAACACAGATAACATTTCTCCCATTCCAATGAACAAATTATCTTAAATGACCTTAAAATTAAGGAAATGTATTCAAACAAATAAATTGTACCTAAGCAAAGAATGATTTAAATATAATGTGCCTATTATAGTGATCAGATTCTGATAGGCATTCAATAAAAGATAGCTCAGTGAGGATTAGAAATAATGTTTGTAACTCATTTGCATTGGTTTTGTTTAGGCCCCAAGTTGTGTCCAGCTCTTTTGTGATCCCCTGAACTATAGCCCACCAGGCTCCTCTGTCCATGGATTTCCAAGGCAGTAATACTGGAATGGGTTGCTCTTTCCTTCTACAGGGAATTTTCCTGACCCAGGGTGGTGCCCAGGTCTCCTGCGTTGGCAGACAGATTCTTTACCACTGAGCCACCAGGAAAACACTTGCTTGATACATAATATTATGAACTATGCAAATTTGCAATAAGTTTGTAATTGATTCTATGATAACTGATCATTTTTCTTTTTTCACCCTATTATGAAGTATGATTTTACAATAAATAGCTTTTTCTTTTTATACATTACATGTTATACTTGATAAAACATATGCAAAAATAAAAATGGTAAGTATCGAAAATAAAATGGACAGACATAAAAATTCTAATGTTCTGTGTTTGACCTTTGGATAATCTACATCATATTTGAGATACCACAGATTGGACTAAAATTAAGGGTAGGAGATGGGGAGAAATTGTTTTAGAAATGTCAATAAAGCTACCAACAACACAGAGGATGAACATCCTAGGCTGGAGTCTAGAAGGGGGGCCGAAGACTAAATTTTAAGTTCAGAGTTGAGATAGAAACAAGGGAAAAGAGGAGACAGCTAGTGTAGGAAGAAGATTATTCAGAAACCTGGTCGTGAACAAGACACCACAGTGAGAACAAGGACTTAGGTGAAAGATAACAGATAAAATCCTGAAGAACTATAATGTTCTAGAGATAGATCAAAGATGATAGTTCAAAATAACTGCATGTTTCTAAGGAAAACAATAGAGGGAAACATCCTTTTTTTTTTTTTTTTTTTTAAAAAATTTAGTACTTACATGTAAACTATGATCTGGCTTCACTAAATTTTATGGCTAAATATAGTTTAACTGACATAATAAGGAGAGGAAAATTAGATGGTGGATTTATAAAAGTTAAGAGAAAAATTCAATGTATTNTTTTTTTTTTTTTTTTTTTTTACAAATTTAGTACTTACATGTAAACTATGATCTGGCTTCACTAAATTTTATGGCTAAATATAGTTTAACTGACATAATAAGGAGAGGAAAATTAGATGGTGGATTTATAAAAGTTAAGAGAAAAATTCAATGTATTGATAGAAACCTATTTGATAAACAAATTGTCTATGAAAAAAGGAGACTGAATAAAAAGAAAATCCATAATTGAATTAAACTCATCAAACAAATGAGGAAATACAATGCAGGGATATTACAATTAAGGAGAACATATAAATTTTATTTGTGATAATGTATTAATAGCTAGTAGGTAATATCTGGGTCCAAATGTTAACTGGAATGGAAAGAAAAATCCAAGTGCTTCACTTCTAAAGAATATCCATGATGCTTGATAACTCTCTGTATTTAAAATATAAAGGATAAAGGAGTCACCATCCTAAGGAATATCATTTTAATTACTATTATGAATTCTATATCAACTTTTCTATGTATTGTAGCTGGTCTCAGATGGTAAGGCATCTGTCTACAATGCAGGAGACCCGGTTTCAATCCCTGGGTTGGGAAGATCCCCTGGAGAAGGAAATGGCAGTCCACTCCAGGACTATTGCCTGGAAAATCCCATGGACAGAAGAGCCTAGTAGGCTACGGTCCATGGGGTCGCAAAGAGTCGGACACGACTGAGCGACTTCACTTCACTTCACTTCACTTCAAACTATATTAAAACACTTAATTTAATACATGACATTGTGAAAATGTAAATAGATTATTGTTGATATCACCCTAAGGAGTTAGAAATTATTTAGTAATATTAAACTCCTAATAACAGAAGCAGAAGATCTTAAGAAGAGGTGGCAAGAATACACAGAAAAACTGCACAAAAAAAGATCTTCATGACCCAGATAATCATCATGTGTGATCCCTAATATAGAGCCAGACATCCTGGAATGTGAAGTCAAGTGGGCCTTAGAAAGAATCACTACGAACAAAGCTAGTGGAGG
>SJYX01021661.1:33591-64264 GCA_006410675.1 Oreotragus oreotragus
TCCCGCATCTTTCAGAATTTTCCACAGTTTATTGTGATCCACACAGTCAAAGGCTTTGGCATAGTCAATAAAGCAGAAATAGATGTTTTTTGGGACTCTCTTGCTTTTTCTATGATCCAGTGGATGTTGGCAATTTGATCTCAGGTTCTTCTGCCTTTTCTAAATCCAGTTTGAATATCTGGAAGTTCATGGTTCATGTACTGTTGAAGTTTGGCTTGAAGAATTTTGAGCATTACTTTACTAGCATGTGAGATGAGTGCAATTGTGCAGTAGTTTGAGCATTCTTTTGCATTGCCTTTCTTTGGGATTGGAATGAAGACAAACCTTTTCCAATCCTGTGGCCACTGCTGAGTTTTCCAAATTTGCTGGCATATTGAGTGCAGCAGTATCACAGCATCATCTTTCAAGATTTGAAATAGCTCAACTGGAATTCCATCTCCTCTACTAGCTTTGTTCATAGTGATGCTTCTGAAGGTTCACTTGACTTCACACTTCAGGATGTCTGGCTCTTGGTGAGTGATCATACCATGGTGATTATCTGGGTCATGTAGTTCTGTGTATTTTTGCCACTTCTTAATATTGAAAGGTTGTTGCTGAACCACAAAAGATTCTGGGATTCTTGGCCTCTGGAGGAGAAGAATTCAATCCGGGGCCAGAGACAAGGCTTGATCGCTCAGAGCTTTTGTGTAATAAAGTTTTATTAAAGTATAAAAGAAGAGAAAACTTCTGACATAGACATCAGAAGGGGGCAGAAAGAGTGTTCCTCCTTTCCACAGTAATAGCAAGCCCATCCATTTTCACCTGGGTCTGTCTTGGCATTTTTCTCAGGCTGTTTAAGAACGGTTCTGATAGCCATTACGAAGGCTTCCATATGTTCCCTTGTATTTTTCTGCCTTTCTTTCTTTCCTCCATATTCCCTACCATAATAGACTTTTTGAGCTGGTTGCAACAGATTATCTAAAGACTGGTTTGGTCCATACACCCGTTTTAATAGCTTATGGCAGGTATCTGGAGCTGATTGAGTGAGAAATCTATCTTTTAAGATCACGCTTCTCTCTTCACTTTCAGGATCAGTCTCAGTGAATCTGCAAAGGGCTTCTCTCAGTCTATCTAGGAATTTACCAGGAGCTTCCTTCTCCTCCTGTTCTATGTTTGCCAGTTTGGCATAGTTTAAAGTCAGCATGTGTTTGCCTAAGTCCTTCAAGAATGTATCTGACAAAATGAATCAGAATCTTCTGCCTCTGTTAGGTCCATACCATTTCTGTCCTTTATTGAGCCCACGTTTGCATGAAATGTTCCCTTGGTAACTCTGATTTTCTTGAAGAGATCTCTAGTCTTTCCCATTTATTTGTTTTCCTCCATTTCTTTGCATCGATCACTGAGGAAGTCTTTCTTATCTCTCCTTGCTATATTCTTTGGAACTCTGCATTCAAATAAGTATATCTTTCTTTTCCTCCTTTGCCTTTTGCTTCTCTTCTTGTCTTAGCTGTTTGTAAGGCCACTTCAGACAACCATTTTGCATTTTTGCATTTCTTTTTCTTGGAGATGGTCTTGATCTCTGCCTCTGTACAATGTTACAAACCTCCGTCCATAGTTCTTCAGGCACTCCGTCTATCAGATCTAATCCCTTAAATCTATTTGTCACTTCCACTGTATAATTGTAAGGGATTTGATTTAGGTCATACCTGAATGGTCTCGTGGTTTTCCCTACATTCTATATAGTAGGTCCTTATATTTTTGTCTTATTCTAGTTTGAGATGTAAATTAGATTTCCAAGTAGAAATACCAACAAGTGATTGAACACACAAATAGAAGCAAGCAAAAGATTTACCTAGAGATAAAAATTTTCTTCAGCTTCTAGTGTTTAAAACCATAAAACAGTGTGAGGTCACCAAGGAAATGAAGGTAAATAGAAATGAGATGAGGTTCAAGGACTAAGCTCTAGGGTACTCCACATTTCAAGGAGAAATGAGAAGGCACCAGAAAATGTGACAAAGAACTTATAGAAAACACAAAATGTATTATTTCCTAAAAGTTGGACAAAAATGGTTTGTGTGGATGAGGGGCTAGTCAGTGATTAGTGTTTTCATTTGCTTGCTTGTGGTTGTTCAGTCGCTAAGTCATGCCCAACTCTTTTGCGACCACATGGACTGTAACCCACCAGCCTCCTCTGTCCAAGGGAATTGCCAGGCAAGAATATGGGAATGGCTGGTCATTTCCTCCTCCAAGGATCTTCCCGATACATGGATGGAATGCCCATCTCTTGCTTTACAGGTGGTTTCCTTACTGGTAAGCCACAAGGGAAGCTCCACATTAGTTTGTTCAGTTCAGTTCAGTCGCTCAGTCGTGTCTGACTCTTTACAACCCCGTGAGTCGCAGCACGCCAGGCTTCCCTGTCCATCACCAAATACTGGACTTCACTCACACTCACGTCCATCGAGTCGGTGATGCCATCCAGCCATCTCATCCTCTGTCGTCCCCTTCTCNTTAATTATGCCTTATTTTATGCTTTCCTTCTCACATTTAACTAGGAATATTATCTTATTTTCAGTCACTTTTTTAACTAAATGAAGCATTCGTTCCATTTTCTATACATTTCATCTGCCATAAAAATAAAAATGTTGAATTTTCATTGAAATACATTGCTAAAATATATGAGAAAGTAGTAGCTATATGTGATGTATACCAAAAATGTTTTGAGAATTGAAGCTAACATTCCAATACTTTCTTGCTAAAATCCATTCATTTCTTAAACCAGAGAAAAATCCACGTACGTATGGACACCTTATCTTTGATAAAGGACATAAAAATATACAATGGAGAAAAGACAATCTCTTTAACAAGTGGTGCCAGGAAAACTGGTCAACAACATGTAAAAGAATAAAACTAGAACACTTTATCAGTTCAGTTCAATGCAGTCGCTCAGTCATGCCTGACTCTTTGAATCCATGAATCTCAACACTCCAGGCCTCCGTGTCCATCTTCATCTCCTAAGGATACCCAAACCCATGTCCATTATGTGGGTTGGATCATGCCATCCAGCTATATCATCCTCTGTCGACCCTTTCTCTTCGTGCCCCAATCTCTCTCAGCATCAGGGTCTTTCCCAATGAGTCAGCTCTTTACATTAGGTGGCCAAACTCTGGGAGTTTCAGCTTCAGCATCAGTCCTTCCAATGAACACCAAGAATGGATCTCTTTTAGGATGGACTGGCTGGATCTCCCTGCAGTCCAAGGGACTCTCAAGAGTCTTCTCCAAAACCACGGTTCAAAAGCATCAATTCTTTGGCACTCAGCTTTCTTCACAGTCCAATTCTCACATGCATACATGACTACTGGAAAAATCATAGCCTTGACTAGACAGAACTTTATTGGAAAAGTAATGTCTCTGCTTTTTTTTAAAATATAAATTTATTTATTTTAATTGGAAGTTAATTACTTTACAATATTGTATTGGTTTTGCAATACATCAACATGAATCTGCCACAGGTATACACGTGTTCCCCGTTCTGAACCGCCCTCCCACCTCCCTCCCCGTACCATCCCTCTGGGTCGTCCCAGTGCACCAGCCCCAGGCATCCAGTATCATGCATCGAACCTGGACTGATGATTCCTTTCATATATGATATTATACATATTTCAATGCCATCTGTTTTTAATATGCTATCTAGATAGATCATAACTTTTCTTCCAAGGAGTAAGCAATGGCAACCCACTCCAGTACTCTTGTCTGGAAAATCCCATGGATGGAGGAGCCAGGTAGGCTTCAGTCCATGCCGTCCATGAGAGTCAGATACTACTGAGAGACTTGACTTTCACTTTTCACTTTCATGCATTGGAGAAGGAAATGGCAACCCACTCCAGTGTTCTTGTCTGGAGAATCCCAGGGATGGTGGAGCCTGGTGGGCTGCGGTCTATGGGTTCACATAGAGTTGTACACGACTGAAGTGACTTAGCAGTAGCAGCAGCATGATCTTTTCAGGCTCCTGAGTAACATAAGATAATCACATTTTCTTATTCTCTTCTTGGTTGTGACAGCTTCTCAGATTTGCCTTACTTTTGATGACCTTGGCATTTTTCAAGAGAACCTGCCAAGTATTTTGTAGACTGCCCCTCAGTTTGGATTTGTATGATGTTTATTTCATGTCTAGACTGGAATAACATGTTTTTGGAAGAAGGACCACAGAGGTGAAGTGCCATTTTCATCACATTGTTTTGAAGGTAACTTGTGTCATTATGACTATTGCTGTTTAGGTTAATCTTGGCTACAGCTGGTGTTTGTCAGGTTTCTCTGCCTAAAATTACTATTTTCCATCCCCACACCTCTGCCTTTTACTTTTATGCTGTGTTTTTTAGAATGTGGCAAGACTGTATTTGTGCTGAGCTACTGGGCTCAGTCATGTCTGACTATTTGCGAGCCCATGGACTGTAGCCCCAAAGGCTCCTCTGTCTACTGAATTTTCCAGGTAAAAATATTGAAACCACTTGTCATTTCCTTCTCCAGGGGATCTTCCAACCAAAAGACTGAAATCTGTCTCCTGGGTCTTCTGCACTGGAAGGGTATATTCTTTTTAGTTTTATTAAGGAAAAAAAAAAAAAAAACTAGCCAAAATATTTTCCAGAGTGGTGGCCCCGTGCTTCATTCCTGTCAGCAATGAATGGGAGTTCTCATTACTCAACAATATTGCTAGCAGTTGGTATTTTTGCTGATTTTTTCTGCTTTTAATTTTATTATTACCTGATCTAATTTTACTAATATTGTACTAATATCTGTTCTAATTATTGTCTATTCCAATTTTTATACCCCCCTCCTTTTTTTTTTTTTTTTTTTTTTTATGTTGGCTAATATTCTTCTTTTTCTAATGTCCTGAGGTGAAAACTTAAGTTACTGATTATAGATTTTTTTTTCTCCTTTCACTATATACATTTAAATGCTATGATTTTTTTCCCCTGTGCACTGTTTNTTTTTTTTTTTTTTTTGCTTATGTTGGCTAATATTCTTCTTTTTCTAATGTCCTGAGGTGAAAACTTAAGTTACTGATTATAGATTTTTTTTTCTCCTTTCACTATATACATTTAAATGCTATGATTTTTTTCCCCTGTGCACTGTTTTTGTTGTACCCCATAAATATTGATGAATTCTATTTTCATTTAATTCAAAGTAATTTATTAAAATGTTATTAAGACTTCTTCGATAAATTTCTACATACTTGGATACTTTTCAAGTATCTTTGTGATTATTGCATCCTAGTTTTATTCCACTTTATTTTGAGAACATACTTTGCAAGATTTCACTTCTAAAAAATTGTTATTGTGTGTGTTTAGGCCCTAGAATGTGGCATATTTTATGGAATATTGCATGTGTGCTCAGAAAGATTGTGTCTTCAATTTTTGGGTGGGTTTTCTATCAATTACAATTAGATCAAACTGATTTAAAGTGCTGAAATGGTCATTGCTATCTTTATTAGGTTTCTGCCTCTTTGGCTAATCAATTATTGACAAGGATATCCATTATAATAGTGAAGTCACTATTTCTCCTTTCAGTTTTATCAGTTATTGCCAAAATACTTTGATACACTATTATTTGGAATGTACATTTTGGATTATTACATCTTCTATGAGAATTTAATCATTTCTTATTTAGTATCCCCTATTTTATTATCTAATATATTTATTTCTGATAATGTTCTTTGTTCTAGAAGCTTCTTTATTTGTAATTAATATAGCCACCCCAGATTTCTTTTGATTAACCAAAAGAAATTATATTAAGTGTAATATAACTTAATAGATCTCTTTAGTTTTACCTTTGTCTTTATATTAAAGTGAACTTCTTATAGACAACATCTAAATGATCCAATTTTTTTCTTGTCCTGAAAAACTCATTATTGTCATTATATTTCAATCATTTTCAGAGGCTTATTTTTCTAAGTTGTCTGGTTTTAATTGGGTATTTTATATAACTCTCGTCTCAACTTTTATCATGTCAACTATACTTCTTGTAATAAATTATATTCCTTATCCCAATGTTTACAATTTACTTTTTTCACTGAATCCAATTTCACCTTTATACAGCAGTATTCTTCATTTTTGGGTTTCCTAGGTGACTCTAATAGTAAAAAACCTGTCTGCCAATGCATGAGATATAGAGAGATGTGGGTTCAGTCCTTGGGTCTGGAAGATCCCCTGAAGGAGGGCACAGCAACCCACTCCAGTGTTCTTGCCTGGAGAACCCCATGGACAAAGGAGCTTGGCAGCTACAATCCATAGGGTTGCAAAGAGTCAGATACAACTGAAGTGACTTAGCATGCATACATTCTTCATTTGTAGCACCTGTACCTTTTAACAGAGTAGTTTTAAATTCTCTCTCCTATCCTTGCAGCACTGCTGTCATTCACTTGACTTATCCATATCACCAGATGTAGTGTTACTATTGTTATTTTGAACAGACTTTTAAATCAGTTTAGAAGAAGAAAAATGAAAGTTAAATTTTACTTTATTTCTTGTCCTACTCCCTTTCTTAATGTAGATCTGAGTATCTGACCTAAAATATTTCACTCTCCCTAACAAAGTTCCTTTTAATATTCTTCTGTGGCAAGTCTGCCTATGTTGATTTTCCTCATTTTTGTTGGTCTGAAAAATCAACAAGAATTTGGTTTTCTCTCTTCTTTATCTCTCACTTTTAAAGTACAGTTTCCCAGGGTATACAATTCTAGTTTAGAATGTTTTCCCCCTTAACTCTTTAAAAATAGCACTGAACTCTCTTCTGGTTTGCTTGTTTTGCTGTTTTCTTCTAAAGGTAAGATGTTTTGCTTCATTAAAATTTCTCTATATCATTTTCTGTAGTTTTAATATAGTGACATCTAGGTAGAGGTATTTTGTTTTGTTTATAGTATTTATATTGTTAGTGTGCTCTGAACTTCCTAAATATATGGTTTATTGGCTGTCATCAATTTGGGGAAGATCTCAGTTATTATTTCCTCAAATATTTATTCAGTTCTACACTTTCTTCTCCTTTGATATTCCAAAACATATGTCAAAGTTTTTTAAATTGTCCTATAGTTATCTGATATTCTATTATATATATATATATATTTAATTTGGGAAGTTCTTATTGATATATTTTTAAGTGCATTGTTTTTTTCCTCAGCTTAAAAAAGAATCCACACCCCTTAATGTGGAGAACTCTAAGCTTAGTTCAAAGGATTTCTGTTTCCGTCCTCCTGCCTGGGTCCCCAGGATCATTGAAATGAACCGCTATCATGTTGATGTATGGCAAAACCAATACAATATTGTAAAGTAATTAGCCTTCAATTAAAATAAATAAATAAATATATATATATATGAATGCAGTGGTTCTTCTAGAGATACTACTCGTGAAAACACAGGGACCCACATGAAACTGCAGTTCTTGGGAGTTTCTATTTTTCAAATGAGTCCATACTCAACCTTCAGCAATTCACTGAAATTCACATGTAAGTGTTCTTACCAATTTATGTCTCCAGTGGTTTCAGCTCTAAAGAAGACATCTCTGCTATGACTCTCACTATTCACCTATCTCTTCAGATTTCAAGGTGGCAGTTTGCCCTCTAATTGCAGTTTCCTGGTGGACCCAAGAAACCTCATTAACTTCTAATTTGTTTACATTTATCTTGCTATAGGTATAGAAATAACAATATATCAAAGCTGTCACTCAAAGTCTACATTGAATTTTACCGATTTTTTCTTTTACTCCTTTCAGATATATTAACATCTGTCCATTTTGCAAGTATTTTGTATACTTTTACTCCATCCTATGGATTTACCACAATTTGCTTATCCATTCTCCTGTCGTTGAACATTGGTGTTGTTTGCAGGTATTGTCTAAGTATAATATTATAAGTATTGCTTATTATAAGTAAAGCTGTTATAAACATTCAACTACAAGACTTCTGTGGATATGCATTTTTATTGGTCATATCTGAATAACTTTTTAGGAAACTGTAAAACGTTCTCCAAAGTTTTATTTTTTTTTACCATTATACATTATTGTCAACAGTTTTTGAGGTATCAATTGTTCCAAGCACAGTTCAACATTTGGTATGGGCAGTCTTTTACATTTTAATTGTTCTAACATGTGTGTCATTGTAATTTAATGACTAATAATCCTGAGCATCTTTCCAATACTAAGCTTTCATCTGTACATATTCTTTGGCAGTTGTTCAAATTTTTTGCTTACTGTTAACATATTTGCTTGTATTCTTATTTAATTTGACATTTTATATCATCTAGATACAAATACTGTGCTAAATATATGATGTGCAAATATTTTCTCCCAGTCTAAATTTTTACTCTCTGAAGGGAATCTTTTAAAAGCAGATCTTTACTTTGATGATGTCCAATTTATCATTTTTCATCAAAGTGCCTGAGCTTAATATAAAACCCTTGTCAACATGATGAAATCTGATAAGTAATTCCATTTTTGTTTGCCTGTTTGTTTCTTCCCCATAGATTTCCATCTGGGACCTCAGCAATGTGAACTGAGTTTGTTCCAGATGGAAGCCCAGCTGTCCTTCTGGAATTTCCTATCTGAATTAAGCTGCTTATTCTTCCTGCCTTACTTCTCTGTGGGATCCTTATTTACTGGCTCCCATATACTGCTTTTCAGTGTGGTCCTTTATTTTGGTGATTATTATTTTACAATAGGTCTCTCAGCAAGGATGGTTAGGGGACACATATGATAAAACCTCAAAAACCAGAAAGTAGCATTAGATTTACTTTTTGAGGTATATTTTTGATACAGCAAAGTGATAGACTGAAAATCACTTTCTTGGAGGAAATACTTTATTTCCCTTAATTTCTCTGATGGAAAGTACAAGAATATTTTTATTCCTAATCCCATGTATGAATTTTTTCTTTGTTTATTTTATTCTTGCAAACACTCATCTCTGATACTCTAAATTATTTAGTGATAAAATTTGAAGTGTGTCATTTACCATATGTACAAAAGCAAGGTGTGTGTGTGTGTGTGTGTGTGTGTATTTGGTTTGAAAGTAATATTACTGAAGTCAATTATTTAATTTATTTACTTTTTTTATTCCATTGGAAAATGTGGTACAATATGTAATGATCCATATATTCTCCATTTTTTCTCTGCCTTTCATTGAAGCTGAACTTCAGAGCATTCTCTGACTGCACTTAAAATACTGTAAAGTTAATGTTTTTATTTGTGATTGAGAGACATTTTCTTACCAATTCCTTAAGGATTTGTTTTTAACTTCTTACACACAAAGATTACAGTTGCATTTTGGGGGCCAGGTAATGAAATTAACAAACAGTAAATGACTCTGTTTCTTTATGTTTTGGCATAATAATATGTTATGCATGAAGTGAAGTGAAGTCGCTCAGTCATGTCCGACTCTTTGCAACCCCATGGACTGTAGCCTACTAGGCTCTTCTGTCCATGGGATTTTCCAGGCAATAGTTCTGGAGTGGATTGCCATTTCCTTCTCCAGGGGATCTTCCCAACCCAGGGATCGAACCCGGGTCTCCTGCATTGTAGACAGACGCTGATGTTACATTAAAAAGCTGTAAAAAAATAACACATCTGCCTATTTTCCTACTAATGGTATATAATTTTTTTTTCTTCTAGAGAGAAATTTTCCTCTATTATGCAAATAATTTGTTTAAATCAAATAAAATTTTAATTAAAAATAACTTTTTAATGTATGCTCATTACATATATTTGTGAGTGTGTGTATGTGTGTGAGAGAGTTGCAGTTGTGTCCTACATTCAGAAGACATTAGAAAGCAAAAGATGACCAGTGCTCCATGCATTGGAGAAGGAAATGGCAACCCACTCCAGTGTTCTTGCCTGGAGAATCCCAGGGACAGAGGAGCCTAGTGGGCTGTCGTCTATGGGGTCACACAGAGTTGGACATACTGAAGTTACTTAGCAGCAGCAGCTCCTTATGATTAAGGTTGTTGTGCTGGAGAGGAAAGAGTGTTACTCTCATTACAGAAAATCAGACTTTATTCAACTTTCTTTTATCTAGAACTAAAAGCTCAACCTTCTCTTTGATTTTTTCAGCTGCCATTTACATGCTTCTGTGTATATTTTATCACACAGTCTCACAGGCAGAGTTCTCATAACTTGCCATATAGCGAAAACAGCATGCCTGAAACTATATCAGGCAAATTATTTTCAACTGTTACTTAAGTATCCCAGGTGGATATTATTGTTTTCAATCATTATTGTTTTCAATCTAANTCCCAGGTGGATATTATTGTTTTCAATCTAAAAATAAAAAAAATTTGTGTCAGAAAGATCAAATAATTTATCCAAGATGATATAGTTTGAGATTATCATTTCTGAAAAATGTATCCTTAACTTCCCCCAGAACTCCTAGACATTTCTGCCTATAGTTATCCATCCTGACATATGAGTACATCTATGGATACAAAATCAGAAAACAAATATAATTCAGAGCAATTTTAATGGTAGAAATCTTAGGCAATTGTCTAAAGCTATATATATTATATATTATCTTCCATATTAAGTCTAAAGAATATTTATAGAAGAGAAACAGCAGAACAGGAGTAGAGGTCTTTCCTCATAGCTCAATTGGTAAAGAATCTGCCTGGAATGCAGGAGACCTGGGTTTGATCACTGGGTTGGGAAGATCTGGTGGAGAAGGAAATGACAACCCACTCAGAAATGGCAACCCACTCCAGTATTCTTGCCTGGAGAATCCCATGGACAAAGGAGCCTAGCAGGCTACAGACCATGGAGTTGCAAGTGTTGGACACAATTTAGTAACTAAACCACCACCACCAACAGGGGTACAAAGATTGAAAATAGAAAAGAAAAGGAAAGAAGGATAGGAGGAAGGAAAGAAGGAATGATTAAGGCATAAAGATGCTCGAACTCTTAAATGAGATGATATATTAAAAATCCCTAGCACAGACAAAAAGCTTCTCAGTTAAATTTTGTAAGATATGACAGATAAGATCAACTCCATAACTTGCCTACAAATGTACAGAAATCTACATATAGATGTACATATTATGTATGTGAAAGTATATAATTCATTTCTGTGTAAATAATCTACTTCTAAGCTATGTGGCCTGTAGTCTGACAAAGGTTTAATGCTAGTCCCCACAGTTATTAAGTCACTTTTAAAGATGGTGATTTTAAGGTCCATAGAAAACTTAAATACAAAGTATGTCATTTGAAATGCTGGCTGGATAAAGCACAAGCTGGAGTCAAGATTGTCAGGAGAAATATCAATAACCTCAGATATGCAGATGACACCATCTTTATGACAGAAAGTGAAGAAGAAATAAAGAGCCTCTTGATTAAAGTAATAGAGGAAAGTGAAAAAGCTGGCTTAAAACTCAACATTCAGAAAGCTAAGATCATGGCATTTGGTCCCGTCAACAAAGAAAATAGTGACAGACTTTATTTTGTCGGGCTCCAAAATCTCTGCAGATGGTGACTATAGCCATGAAATTAGAAGATGCTTGCTCCTTGGAAAAAAAGGTACAACCAAACTAGACAGCATATTAAAAATCAAAGACATTACTATGCCAACAAAGTCTATCTAGTCAAAGCTATGGCTTTTCCAATAGTCATGTATGGATGTGAGAGTTGGATCATAAAGAAAGCTGAGCACCAAAGAATTGATGCTTTTTGAACTGTGGTGTTGGAGAAGACTCTTGAAAGTCCCCTGGGATGCAAGGAGATCAAACCAGTCAATCCTAAAGGAAATCAGTCNTAGTCAAAGCTATGGCTTTTCCAATAGTCATGTATGGATGTGAGAGTTGGATCATAAAGAAAGCTGAGCACCAAAGAATTGATGCTTTTTGAACTGTGGTGTTGGAGAAGACTCTTGAAAGTCCCCTGGGATGCAAGGAGATCAAACCAGTCAATCCTAAAGGAAATCAGTCCTGAATATTAATTGGAAGAACCAATGCTGAAGCTGAAGCCCACCTGATGCAAAGAACTGACTCATTGGAAAAGACCCTAATACTGATATAGATTGAAGGCAGGAGGAGAAGGCGACGATGGAAGATGAGATGGTTGGATGGCATCACTGACTCGATGGGCATGAGTCTGAGTAAGCTCCAGGAGTTGGTAATGGATAAGGAAGTCTGGCATGCTGCAGTCCCTGGGGTCACAAAGAGTTGGATCCAACTGAGCGACTGAATTGAACAACAACAAACAGAGGAATTAGGGTATGTAAGCAACTCTGAGAAGTCTCATTTAAGATTCACATTGATGAAATGTACTGGAAGTATGAAAGGTAATTTATTTTGCAAGAGAAACTGTGAAGAAAGAAAAAAATAGAACTTTCAGTATAGAGTGAAACAATATCTTAAATATGTCAGTTATCATTTGTTGAATGTGTGATCTGCATCAGGCTCTAAGCCAAGCATTTTATATGTTTTTTCTTTTAATCTTCAACCATTGAAATTAGTACAACTGTTTACCTTTATTTTATATACAATGGCATGAAAATGTACAAGGATGTGTGCATGTGTGCTAAGTTGCTTCAGTTCAGTTCAGTTCAGTCACTCACTCGTGTCTGACTCTTTGCGACCCCATGAAGCGCTGCACGCCAGGCCTCCCTGTCCATCACCAACTCCCAGAGTTCACTCAGACTCACATCTATCGAGTCAGTGATGCCATCCAGCCATCTCATCCTCTGTCATCCCCTTCTCCTCCTGCCCCCAATCCCTCCCAGCATCAGAGTCTTTTCCAATGAGTCAACTCTTTGTATGAGGTGGCCAAAATACTGGAGTTTCAGCTTTAGCATCATTCCTTCCAAAGAAATCCCAGGGCTGATCTCCTTCAGAATGGACAGGTTGGATCTCCTTGCAGTCCAAGGGACTCTCAAGAGTCTTTTCCAACATGACAGTTCAAAAGCATCAATACTTTGGCGCTCAGCTTTCTTCACAGTCCAACATTAACATCCGTATATGACCACAGGAAAAACCATTGCCTTGACTAGACGGACCTTAGTTGGCAAAGTAATGTATCTGCTTTTGAATATACTATCTAGGTTGGTCATAACTTTTCTTCCAAGGAGTAAGCTTTTTTTAATTTCATGGCTGCAATCTTCAGTCTTGCCCAATTTCTTTGTGACCCTATAGACCAAAACCCACCCTCGCCCCCACCTCCTTTGTTTGTGGGATTCTCCAGTTGAAAATACTGCAGTGGGTTTCTGTGTCTTCCTCCAAGGGATCTTCCCAACCCAGGGATTGAATCCACATCTCTGGCATCTCTTGCATTAATAGGTGGCTTTTTTACCACTAGCACTACCTGAAAGACATATTTACAAGGATACATGTTATCAGCCACTTTTCACTGTAAATTCCTTTTAAAAGTCTCTGCATCAAAAATAATTTTCTTAGAGGCAATATATTGTAAATGAACAAGAGTTCATGAGAAAACAGTAGAACTAGATTCTGCTCCAGATACTGCCACGTATTAGTCAGATAATTAGTTCCTTCACTGGGAAAAAAAAAAAAATTTTTTTCACTTAATAAATGTTAATTTGCATTTCATTTCAAAGACTGTGAGCTTCTGCAGCACTTTCTTTAAAATAATTAAAGATTTGATTTATGATGGTTAATGTATCTATTGACAGTAAACATGTATAGGAGAGGTTGGCATGTGAGTTGTGCACTGGAGTAAAGCAGGTAGGAGTGTGGATAATCCAGTCTGATGAGGTCTGAACAGTGCAGGCAGAAAAATACTGTGCCTGATGAGCCAGACTCTGGTCCTCTCCTGCTCCTGACTGAGAATTACAGTATATGGTCCCTGATTCTCAGGGCTTGGGACTCAGACTAAACTACACATCAGCTTTCCCAGGTCTCCACTCCAGCTTGCTTTTATATATATATATATATATATATATATATATGCATACATACATAGATAGATATAGATAAACATATTATATATATACACACACACACACACACATATAGGTAGAGAGAAAGAGTCATCTTTCCATCCCTTAAGGTCCATGGGGAATTGACTCCATCCATGGGATTTTCCAGGCAAAAAAGTACTGGAGTGGGGTCTAGGAAAACCAAGGATACAAAAATCTGCATATGCTCAAGTTGCTTATAGAAAAGGGTATAATATTCACATATAACATCCTTCCATACACTTCAGATCATCTCTGTGTTACTTATAATCCCCAATACAATGTAGCTGCTATATAAATCAATGCAAATGACATGTAGATAATTGGCATTCAACATATTCAAGTTTTGCTATTTGGAACTTCCTGCAGTATGTGGATGCAATACCCAGGTAAAGGGAGGGTGGATTATGTGTGTGTGTGTGTACACATATGTATGCATGTTTTGCTTCTCTGGAGAACCTTAACAAATATTATTACCAACCATATTCAGCTTTTATGGAAAACAGCTCCATTATATTCAGTACTTTCAGTGACTGTTACATGAACTGATGTCATAATTCATTTTGAGCATTATTCTAAATCCCAGGTATTAATGCAAAATTCTTTCTCTTGGAACTCGCAAGTTGGTTTATGAACCAAAGGAAACATTATATGTAAGAGTACTACATATCTAACATATAGTATTTTTTTCCTATTGTAAACCTAGAAAAAAAGTTATACTTTGTTTTTTAATAGCTTGTTTGTATTCCACGAGACATAACTAATAATCAAAATAAGTCAGTAACAAAGGTTTTTCTAAACCTATTTTTTCCTTAAAATAGAAGAGTAATCCCATGTTTTAAAGCACTAAAATCGATCTTTCTTTACAAATATTTGCCACTTAAAAATTTTTAACATTCAATTAACTTGGGTTTATATATGTTAATAAAGTTACATTTGAAATGATACATAAAATTGTTGAAAGTTAAAAAAAAACCAACTATTTCTAAATAATACTGCTCTTTCCTCTTCAGGACAATAGCAATGTAGACAACTTTAGGCTTTCTGTGAGTTTATTTAACCTGAAGAAAAAAGCCCACCAGGCTAAAGATAAGACAATTAACCCTACTTGATAGATGAATAAACTGAGTCCCAAAGTAACATGCCCAGTGTCTCACAGCTGGGATTTAACAGAATAACTATGAATCTAAATACTTTTTTAAGAGGCTGTGTTTTAAATATTATTCTTTAGTAGACTAATTTGAAAAAAAAATTTCACAAAATTAAGAAACATATGAAAATATGTATAATTACACATACGTTATGAAAACATGTATAATTACACATACATTATGAAAACTATGTTTTCCACTTCAAATTTTCCAATTTTAACTCTGCTCTAAAATGACAAGAATATTTTTCTGTGTGTTGCCAATATTGAATAAGTTGGAAAACAAATGGTAAACATTTAGTAGTAACTCTGTTGAAACATCACAGTGTCCCATGCACATTAAAAGGAAAATGTGCAGTGCTAAGTCGCTTCAGTCATGTCCAAGTCTCTGGGACACTATGGACTGTAGCCTACCAGGCTCCTTTGTCCATGGGATTCTCCAAACAAGAATATAGTAATGGGTTGTCATGCCCTCCTTCAAGGGACCTTCCCAACCCAGGGATCAAACCTGAGTCTCTTACATCTCCTGCATTGGCAGGTTAGTTCTTTATCACTAGAGCCACCTGGAAAGCCCAAAAGGAAAATAGACATTTCCAAATCTATTTGCTCCATACAGTGAATATGCTACCTGTGCATATTGTGTTTATTTTGTTTATTTTCTGATTTTTTAGGTCATAAAATATACTGTGGAAACATTTTAATCTTAGCATTTAAATTCCATGAGGACAAGGGTTTTCATCTAATTTTGTTCATTGCTATATACTCAAAGCTTGTTTCAGAAAAAAAAAAAAAGTGGAAGAATTATAAATGAGAAAAAATGATTATTGTGTGTCCTGGCTAGCACATCTGAAGTATCTTTCATCATTATTTTTTTTTCTCATTTCATTGAGCTGTTCTACTAAGGCATATCTTCCTCTTTCACTATTTTACAACTCTACAAATAATAGAATATTCATATCATTGTAAGTGATTCTTTTGTGTGGAAACTAAATTTGTGTCCAGTGGAGACACAACTGATTATCACACTGTGGAATATGTATCAGTTTTGCATTAACTTGTACATTCATTTCAAATTGCTGAATATTTGTGTGTATACATGCATGTGTGCAGGTTCATATATATCTTGAATTCTCCTTTGAATCAGTTTTAACATGTTAATGGTTTGTTCATTAATTGGTGAGGTAAGAAAATCTTTAATTAGTAATCATTTTAGTTACTTGTTTACTTTTAAAGCTACTTTTTTTAAATTAGTATTTAAAATTGGCTGTTCAGTCACTCAGTCATGTCTGACTCTCTGCAGCACCATGGGCTGCAGCACCCCAGGTTTCCCTGTCCTTCATGAACACCCAGAGCTTGCCGAAACTCATATCCATTGAGTTGGTGATGTGATACAACCATCTCGTGCTCTGTTGTGCCTTTCTTCTCCTACCTTCAATCTTTCCCAACATCAATTAGCTCTTCTCATCAGGTGGCCAAAGTATCAGAGCTTCAGCTTCAGCATCAGTACTTCCAAAGAATATGCAATGTTGATTTCCTTTAGAATTGATTGTCTTGATCACCTTGCAGCCCAAGGGACTTTCAAGAGTCTTCTCCAACACCACAGTTCAAAAGCATCAATTCTTCAGCTCTCAGCTTTCTTTATGATCCAACTCTCACATCCATACATGACTAATGGAAAACCAGAGCTTTGACTATGTGGATCATTTTTGGCAAAGTAATGTATCTGCTTTTTATACACTATTTAAGTTTGTTATAGCTTTTCTTCCAAGGAGCAAGTGTCTTTTAATTTCATGGCTTCAGTCACCATCTCCAGTGATTTTGAGCCCAAGAAAATCAAGCCTTTCACTGTTTTCCTTGTTTCCCCAATTATTTGCCATGAAGTGATGGGAACAGATGCCATGATTTTACTTTTCTGAATGTTGAGTTTTAAGCCAGGTTTTTCACTTTCCCCTTTCACTTTCATCAAGAGGCTTTCTAGTTCCTCTTTGTTTTCTGCCCTAAGGGTAATTCTTCATTCATCTGCATGTCTGAGGTTATTGATATTTCTCTTGGCAATCTTAATTCCAGCTTGTGTTTCATCCAGCCAGTGTTTCTCATGATGTACTCTGCATATAAGTTAAATAAGCAGGGTGATAATATACAGCCTTGACCATACTCCTTTCCCAATTTTGATATAGTCCATGGTTCTATGTCTGGTTCTAACTGTTGCCTCTTGACCTGCATACAGTTTTCGTAGGGGGCAGGTTAGGTGGTCTGGTATTGCTATCTCTTTAAGAAATTAACACAATTTGTTGTGATCCACACAGTTAAAGGCTTAGCATAGTCACTGAAGCAGAAGCAGATGTTTTTCTGGAATTCTTTGCTTGTTCTATGATCCAGTAGATGTTGGCAGTTTGATCATTTGTTCCTTTGCCTTTTTCTAAACCCAGCTTGAACATCTGAAAGTGCTCAGTTCATGTACTGTTGAAGCCTAACTTGGAGAATTTTGAGCATTACTTTGCTAGTATGTGAGATGAATGCAGTCACACAGTAGTTTGAGCATTCTTTGGCACTGCCTTTCTTTGGGATTGGAATGAAAACCTACATTTTCCAGCCCTGTGGCCAATGCTTAGTTTTCCAAATTTGCTCGTATGTTGAGTGCAGCACTTTAACAGTATCATATTTTAAGTTTTTAAATAGCTCCTCTCAAATTCCCTCACCTCCACCAGCTTTGTTCACTGTGATGCTTCCAAAGGTCCACTTGACCTAGAACTTCAGAATGTCTGGGTATAGGTGAGTGATCACACCATCATGGATATCTGAGTCTTAAAATCTTTTTTATATAGTTCTTCCGTGTATGCTTGTTGCTTCTTCTTAATATCCTCTGCTTCTGTCAGGTCCAAACTGTTTCTGTATTTTATTGTACCCATCTTTGTATGAAATATTCCCTTAGTATCTCTAATTTTCTTGAAGAGATCTCTAGTCTTTTCCAACACTTAAAACAGTGTATTTCATATGCTGCTGCTGCTAAGTCACTTCAGTCGTGTCCAACTCTGTGTGACCCCATAGACGGCAGCCCACCAGGCTCCCCCATCCCTGGGATTCTCCAGGCAAGAATACTGGAGTGGGTTGCCATTTCCTTCTCCAATGCATGAAAGAGAAAAGTGAAAGTGAAGTCGCTCAGTCTGTCTGACTGTTAGCGACTCCATGGACTGCAGCCCACCAGGCTACTCCATCCATGGGATTTTCCAGGCAAGAGTACTGGGGTGGGGTGCCATTGCCTTCCCTGGTATTTCATATAGTAGATACTTAAATATTTTTTGGTGAATGAGTTTATAAATAAAAGACTAAAATCTATTTATGAAACAAATTAATTATGCATGGTTTAGTTTTTACTGACCTGAATTTCTAATTATCAAAAATTTGGCCAGGTAATTCAGCTCATTTATAAAAACCATACAATAAATCAACACACTTCTAAATCACATACAAAATTTTCTTCCTTAAGAAGAGATGCAAACATATCACTAGTTATATTAAGTAATTTTTCAAGTGTGTATATAGAAATGCAAAATATATACATTATATTCATGTATATGCTAAGATAAACTTACATATGTATGTTACATTCACTACAGATACATGTATGGCAGAATTTTAGAGATTATTTTGTTTAACTGAAATTTTGTGCCTCTTGATTATTGATTTCACTTTTCCATCTCACGTCAGCCATTGAAAACTACTATTTCCCCTTTGATACTATGAACTTGACTATTTTAGATACTTCTCAGTAAGCAGAATCATGCTGTATGTTTCTTTCTGTGACTGGCCTATTTCACTTTGCATAAGGTCCAAAAATTCCATACACACTATTGCTTATTACAGAATCATCTTCTTTTATAAGGCATATACTAAATTTGTATTCTTCCATTACTGGTATATACCTATGTTCCCACCATTTTGGCTGATAAAAATAGTGCTACAAATAACATAGTTGTACATATATCTTTTCAAGGTTCTGATTGATAAATACCCACAAATATATTGCTAGATCATAGAATAGTTTTGGAGAAGGGCATGGCAATCCACTCTAGTATTCTTGTGTGGAAAATCCCTTTGATAGAGGAGACTGGAGGGGAAGGCAATGACATCCCACCCCAGTACTCTTGCCTGGAAAATCCCATGGATGGAGTAGCCTGCTGGGCTGCAGTCCATGGGGTCGCTAACAGTCGGACAGACTGAGCGACTTCACTTTCACTTTTCTCTTTCATGCATTGGAGAAGGAAATGGCAACCCACTCCAGTATTCTTGCCTGGAGAATCCCAGGGATGGGGGAGCCTGGTGGGCTGCCGTCTATGGGGTCACACAGAGTCGGACATGACTGAAGTGACTTAGCAGCAGCAGCAGCAGCAGCATTAATGTGGCAATGAGACCGAGATAAGAAGCCACACATTTTTTTAGCTTGGGCAGGAAGATGGATCCATTCTAAAGGGCTGCTTTGCCACAGAACTCCCATAGGCACTGTTGGAGTAGCTAGACAAAGGAACTGCCAAGTCATCGTCAAATCAATTCTTTTTTCATAACTATTTGATAAGGCTGCTTCTACTTTCGGGGAAGACAATGGCACCCCACCCCACTACTCTTGCCTGGAAAATCCAATGGACAGAGTAGCCTGGTGGGCTGCAGTCCATGGGGTCGCTAACAGTCGGACAGACTGAGCGACTTCACTTTCACTTTTCTCTTTCATGCATTGGAGAAGGAAATGGCAACCCACTCCAGTATTCTTGCCTGGAGAATCCCAGGGATGGGGGAGCCTGGTGGGCTGCCGTCTATGGGGTCACACAGAGTTGGACATGACTGAAGTGACTTAGCAGCAGCAGCAGCAGCAGAGGAGACTGGTGGGCTACAGTCCATAGGGTCACAAAGAATCAGACAGAACTGAAGTGATTTGACACACACACTCACACACACATACTCACACACTCTTCATCTTACACATGCTGCTCTGTATTGGCATATAGGTTCTTGCCCTCTGAATCCTGTGTCCAATCCAGGGATGGGAATCCATAGGTAACACCAGATACTAACTGAAAGACAAGGAGACTGAATAGACTCCAGCCATCTGATTAAGAGCAACCAACATGGCTTCTTCTGGTGGCTCAGATGGTAAAGAATCTACCTTCAATGCAGGAGGCCCAGGTTCAATCCTTGGATCAGGAAGGTCCCATGGAGAAGGAAATGGCAGCCCACTTCATTCTTCTCTGGAGAATTACATGGACAGAGGAGCATGATTGGGCTACAGTCCTTGGGGTCTCAAAGAGTTGGACATGGCTGAACAAATAACACTTACATTTCATAAAATAACCAAATAATATGCAAATATTTTGCTTCATCAATAAGATTTAGAACATCTTTATTTTTATATCTTTAATTAACTTAATTAAAATAATCTGATAAGAAGATATAATTTCCATGAACTTCCAGATGTCCAAGCTTGTTTTAGAAAAGGCAGAGGAACGAGAGATCAAATTGCCAACATCTGTTGGATCATCGAAAAAGGAAGAGTTCCAAAAAAACTTCTATTTCTGCTTTATTGACTATGCCAAAGCCTTTGACTATGTGGATCACAATAAACTGTGGAAAATTCTGAAAGAGAAGAGAATACCAGATGACCTGAACTGCCTCTTGAGAAATCTGTATGCAGGTCAGGAAGCAACAGTTCAAACTAGACATGGAACAACAGACTGGTTCCTAATGGGAAAAGGCATACATTAAGTCTGTATATTGTCACCATGCTTATTTAACTTATATGCAGAGTACATCAGGTGAAACGCCAGGCTGGATGAAGAACATGCTGGAATCAAGACTGCTGGGAGAAAATTCAATAACCTCTGATATGCAGATGACACCACCCTTATGGCAGAAAGTGAATAAGAACTAAAGAGCCTGTTGATGAAAGTGAAAGAGGAGAGTGAAAAAGTTGGTTTAAAGCTCAACATTCAGAAAAGATCATGACATCTGGTCCCATCACTTCATGGGAAACAGATGAGGAAACATTGTAAACAGTGCCATACTTTATTTTGGGGGGCTCCAAAATCACTGCATATGGTGACTGCAGCCATGAAATTAAAAGATGCTTACTCTTTGGAAGAAAAGTTATGACCAACCTAGATAGCATATTGAAAAGCAGAGACATTACTTTGCCAACAAAGGTCCATCTAGTCAAGGCTATGGTTTTTCCAGTGGTCATGTATGGATGTGAGAGTTGGACTGTGAAGAAAGCTGAATGCTGAAGAATTGATGCTTTTGAACTATGGTGTTAGAGATGACTCTTGTGAGTCCTTGGACTGCAAGGAAATCCAACCAGTCCATTCTGAAGGAAATCAGCCCTGGGGTTTCTTTGGAAGGAATGATGCTAAAGCTGAAACTCCAGTATTTTGGCCACCTCATGCGAAGAGTTGACTGACTGGAAAAAACTGTGATGCTTGGGTGGATTGGGGGCAGGAAGATAAGAGGACAACAGAAGATGAGATGGCTGGATGGCATCACTGACTCGATGGACGTGAGTCTGAGTGAACTCCAGGAGTTAGTGATGGACAGGGAGGCCTAGCATGCTGTGATTCATAGGGTTGCAAAGAGTCAGACTTGACTGAGAGACTGAACTGAACTGAACTGAACTATGCTGCAATTCATGGGGTCTCCAAGAATCGGACATGACTGAGCGACTGAACTGAATTGAATTAGAGAATGAATGCCTCTAACTTCCAACAGTTCCCTTAGCAATCCTGCAGGCTGATCAGGCAGTCAAGATAATATATGAAAAAAAAAAAAAGTCAGCCTGTCTCTATGCAGTGGAGAAGGATGCAGAAAACAACCTGTTACCTTGATGATGCATTGATAATCTTTTTCTTGTTTTTCCCTTTATTTATTCATTTTTTAAATTTTATTTTTACTTTATTTTACTTTACAATACCGTATTGGTTTTGCCATACATTGACATGAATCCTCCACGGGTGTATACGAGCTTCCAATCCTGAATCCCCCTCTCTTCCCCCCCCCCCAAAATATCATCTCTCTGGATCATCCCCGTGCACCAGCCCCAAGCATCCTGTATCCTGTATCGAACATAGGCTGGCACTTCGTTTCTTACATGATAGTATACATGTTTCAATGCCATTCTCCCAAATCACCCCACCCTCTCCCTCTCCCTCAGTGTCCAAAAGTCCCTTTAAAACCTGTCATCACTGAGCAGAATCTTTGGAATTGATCTTGGGACATGAGTCCACCTTCTCTCCAGATTCCTGGCTTTTCTGATTAAAGCACCTTTCTTTTCTGTTGACATTTGCCTCTTCATTATTGGCTTTAAACCAATGGGTAGCTGATCTTGAATCTGATAACAATGGTTAGAGAATTCTTATTGCAAAAGCCCTGCTCCTCCTCCTGTAATAGCCCATCCTCTCTTATTGCAATTGTCTTCTTGAATAAAATATTTCCTAACTAAGCTAGATTCGCTTTGAATTTTACAATATTTATTATAGGTAACTTTACAATCTTTTTTGATATTTAAATTTGTTTTGGGCAGTGAGCAGTGATACTTGTGTATTGAATAGGCTGTTATAGTATGTGAATATAATGGAACACTGTTTCCAATAGTTAAACTTCTTATTTCTGTGTTCTCCCTTACTTCAGTGAAATTATCATTGCTTAGAAAATGGCTCAGAATGCTGTGGAAGAAACTCTTTTGGGTGCAAAGTGCCAACCAAAGAATGTCACTGCCCATTTGGTTCTACAAGGATGATGTCACCAAACACTGCAGCAGCTGACCTTCAACATCTCCTGAAAGGGATACAGGGTGGAAATCAGAAGTGAGGACCTCTGTTCTTTGGGAAAAAAACTTGCAGAACATACGTTCAGATCAGGAGATATTTTCAGGAGAAGATTGAACCCAATTCTTGCATCTCCTCATATCTAGAAAATCACCTGCATCATTAATAGAGACATTTGCCCTACAAGATTAGCAGCAACCTTCTATCAAAGTAGGTGTTGGTTGCATGTAGCCCCCTGACTAAAATCATGCATATACTCATGTCTCCATATTTTTTGGATCAGTTCCTTAGAGTCTGTCTCCATGGCTGTAGTGTTTAATAAACCTGAGTGAAACTTAACTCATAGATCTCACATTGTGTTTTTATTTTCAGTTTAAAAAAATGTATCATGTTGAGTGATCAAGAAATAAGAAAGCCGTGGTACATATACACAATGGAGCATTACTCAGCCATTAAAAAGAATACATGTGAATCAGTTCTAATAAGATGGATGAAACTGGAACCAATTATACAGAGTGAAGTAAGCCAGAAAGAACAACACCAATACAGTATACTAACACATATATATGGAATTTAGAGAGATGATAATGAGGACCCTGTATGCAAGACAGCAAAAGAGACACAGATGTGTAGAGTGGACTTTTGGACTCTGAGGGAGAGGGAGAGGGAGAGCGTGGGATGATTTGGGAGAATAGCATTGAAATATGTATACTATCATGTAAGAAACAAATTGCCTGTCTATGTTTGATGTAGGATGCAGGATGCTTGGGGCTGGTGCATGGGGATGATCCGGAGAGATGATGTGGGGTGGGAGGTGGGAGGGGGGTTCATGTTTGGGGATTCATGTTTGGGAGTTCATGTACACCCGTGGCAGATTCATGTCACTCTGGTCCTTGGACCTTCCTTTGTTGTATTTTCACAGGTTTTTCCCTTTCTTGTCTTTTAGCCTCCACCATTCTGGACTTCTTTTTTCTATTCCAATTACCTAACATGTGTAACAAGCCATCTTAAAAATGAGACCCCATATGGGACCTGTTTTGTGGAATATTTTTTTAGATTTTTTGTTTGTTTATACATCTATGTATAAAGTAAAAATAAAGTATATGAGTATCAAAACATTTTATTAAAATTAATAAAATAACCATAAAATAAATTTTGTTTTAAAACATTTTTAAACAATTGTTAGTAAAGTGAAGAAAATATAAATATTGCAAACAAAAGTTTTATTTTTATATTCCACATAGGATAAAACTCTATACTTTTACAGTGTGAAAATAAAATAAATGTTCTTAATTATGTTAGAATACATAATATCACACTTATAACCAATTATTGGTTCTATTAAAGTTCACATATCCTTTTCAGTAGAGTATTGATTACTATTCTGAACTACAGAAATATTATTGCTATCTACTGTTGACAAACTACAAATGTAAAAACAAACAAACAAACAAATCTAAAAAAATATTCCACAAAATAGGGCCCACATGGGGTCTCATTTTTAAGATGGCTTGTTACATTTGTTAGGTAGTTGGAATAGGAAAAAGAAGTCCAGAATTGTGGAGGCTAAAAGACAAGAAAGGGAAAAGCCTGTGAAAATACAACAAAGGAAGGTCCAAGGACCAGAGTGAGGGCCTCAAGTAAAACAAACAGCTCTCCTTGCTAGCCCAATTTATACAGAGTAGGTTCATGGGGAGGAAAAAAATAAATAAATAAATAAAAAGAGGAAGATGGCGGAAGAATAGGACGGGGACACCACTTTCTCCCTCACAGATTCATCAAAAGAACATCTCAAGGCTGAGCAAACTCCACAAAACAACTTCTGAATGCGGGCAGAGGACATCAGGCACCCAGAAAAACAGAGCACTGACTTCAAAAGCAGGTAGGGGAAAAAATATAAAAGCCGAAAAAAAAAGAGACAAAGGAGGTGGGGAGGGAGCTCCGTCCCGGGAAGGGAAGCCCGTCCCGGGAAGGGAAGCTTAAGAAGAGAGGTTTCCAAACGCCAGGAAACACTCTCCCTGCCGAGTCTGTGGCTAGTGGGAGAGGGGTTCATGTTTGGGAGTTCGTGTAAAAAAATAAATAAATACAAAAAAAAAATAAAAAATAAAAAATTAAAAAAAAAATAAATAAATAAAAACCTATAAGTAGATTAAAAAAAATAATAATAAAAAAAAATAAAAAGAGGAGTCAAAATTGAGCTGGGTGTTTTTCTTCTCATCTTTTGAGTCAGCCCACCTTCACAACTCGTGGATGTATTTTCGTTTGCTTGCCAAATAAAACTGAGCTGTAACATGTAGCTGTAACACTGGTCCATCCCTTCAATTTTTTGCTGTGGTGAAACAGAACCAAGGAAATTACACACTCCTCCAACATACTGACCTCACAAACAAAGAATAAAATAACAGTGATCCTTGAGACTGACCAAATTTCCCAAATGACATTCTGTTTTCTCATTGGTGCTTACCTTCAAAGTTGCAAGACCACCAGATTCCAGACCTCTGGCAACATGACCACAGGACTCAACTACAGGCTAAAAATTAACCATATCTTCAGATAATTTTTCAGTGGTGGGGTATAAGAAAGACCCCATTAGAAAGGAAGGACACAAGCTCTCCTTAAGGGCTTTTCCCTGTAATGAATTTCCCTTTCTTGCCTGACTGCCCAGCTCGCTCTCCTTTTCTCTGCACCCATCTTACATTCTGATGCCAAAATCCAGAAGGAAGATCCACCCCAACTGGGTGGGCTCCTCTCATGAGCCCACATCCAGTGGTCCCCTCCCTTGTACCTTGCCCAGAAACTGAGATGAGCTCTGGGATGGGACTCTCCACTTACCTTATTGGACTGACATTTCATCCGTTGATTACAAGGGTGAGTGAAATCCCAATCTCTTGGATCTTCTCTCTCTTGCCTCATTTCCATGTCCTAGCGCTAGGCAGAGGATCCCATCCCTCAGGTCCTCAGGCCCATCTGACTTTGAAATAGGGGATGCCTTCTCTCAGACTTTCTCCTCACTTTCTCTTACCCTTGTGTAACCTCCCTTTTCAGCTGCAATGGGATATTCTCAATCCCAGCCCTCAAAATCTCCTCCTTTAGGATGCCTTTTCCAAAACCTAAAAGCCTTGGACTTCCAAGGAGAGATAAGACCAAAAAGACTTATGTAATATTCTAGCACTGTCTGACCACAATGCAGACTTTATAATACGTCCCAACGGCCAGAAAACAGAATTCTCAGTTGTAATACTTTACCAGATCTTGACAACGTCTGCCATCTCCATGGCAAGTGGTAAGAAATTCTCATGTTCAGGATTTCTTTGCTCTTTGCTCTCCACCCTCTCTCTGTGAATCCTACTTTACTTCTCAAATACTCTTAGCCCGTTCTGGGCCACATCCTCCTCATACAAAGTTTTCTGATCTCTATTCAGACTTTTCTTCTTCTTCCTTGGACCTTTCTGACCATAGCCCACACCCTATGGCTCCCAGTCCCTTTGTAGCTGCTCCAGATCCAGTTCCACAACCTTCACTTTATGTCCCATCTTCCCTCCCTCCAAACCCCCCTCCCTGCCTATGCTGGAGGCAAAATCTGAGACCTCAGCGCCACCCTGTACCCCAAGGGTCCCACGGCTTTATCCGACCTCCATAAGTCCCCTCCTTATACCCCGTCCTGAAAAACTTTAAAACAAGAAATGTCACAGCAGAGCCCCCCTCCTTTCCCTGCTCCACTCCTCCCTTTATGGGAAGTAGCTGGAGCAGAAAGCATTGCTCAGGTTCATGCGTCCATTCTCCCTCACCGATTTAACTCAGATTGAAATGTGTCTTGGCTCCTTCTTCTCAGACCCTGACAATTAGTATCTTACCCAGTCTTAAGACTTAACCTGGCGTGATATTTACATCAAACTTTCCTCCACTCTTCTCCAAGAAGAGAAGAAACAAATGTGGTAACCCTCTCAGATGCATGCTGATGAGATACACAGGACTGACAACATTAAGCCCATAGGGCCAACAGCTGTCCCCAAGATGATCCCAACTGGGGTTATCAAGCAGGGAGACCTGGACAAGCAGCCCATAATCATACAGTTGCTTGCCTCATCATGGGCCTTCAAAAGGCAGGGCATAAAGCTGTCAACTTTGATAAGCTCTGGAAAATAACTCAAAGAGTAGATGAAAATCCAGCACAATTTCTAGCCAGGTTAATGGAAGCCATACAAAAATATACAAAATTATACCCTATTTCAGAAAAGGGCATCATTGTCCTTAACACCCATTTTATCTCTAGGGAACTTAAAAAGGCAGAAGGTCCTCAAATCTCCAACAAGACCTTTTAAATTTAGCCTTTAAGATTTTCAATAACTCAGAAGAATAGGCAAAGCTAGAGAAGGCCCAACAAGATCAGGCCAAAAAGCACCTTTTAGCCACTGTCCTACATGGCTCCAAGCCTCCATCAACCAACAAAGAAAGGAAACCACTTGGGCCCTGCTTCAAATGTGGCAAAGGAGGCCACTGGGGCTTCTCCAGTTCCATGTCCCAGCTGTGGCATAAAGGGACATTGGAAGGTTTCCTATCCAAATACCCCTCTAGGAGTGTAGACATCCCCTTCTGGTCTTTTGAAGGAGTCCTCTGACCCAGCTCTACACAGCCTTCTCAGACTGAAGGTGCCCAGGGTCCCAGACCCCAACTCTCATAACCTCTATGGAGCCCGGGTAACTCTTACAGTGGCAGGTAAGCCAATCTCCTTTCTCATCAACACAAGGAGCACATTCTCTGCTATGCCTGACTACTCTGGAAAACCAAGGTCTCTCAGGTCTCTGCTATGGTAGTTGACAGTTTAATATCTACACCATAAATAACTGAGCCTATACCTTGCACAATTCAGGATATCCTATTTCCCCATTCTTTTCTCATACTCCCCAATTGCCCCACTCCTATACTTGGGAGAGAACTTCTCTCAAAATTCAAAGCCTCTATCTAGCCTGGCTACTGCTCCTCAACCCCACCTCCTCTTCCCCTGCCCCATTGCTCTCCTCATCCATAAACCCCATAGTTTGGGATACAGACAACCCATCTGTTGCTTCTCACCATTCTTCAATTCATATCCATCCCAAAGACCCCCTCTAAATTCCCCAATCAACCATGATACCCCATCTCCCAAAAACATCATCAAGGGTTAAAACCTATCATCACTAAACTCCTGCATCAGGGCCTCTTATCCCTATAGCACCGCTATCCTACCGGTAAAAAAGCCAAATGGCTCCTATCCCCTGGACCAGGACCTGAGACTTATCAGTGGGGCTGTTATCCCCATACACCCAGTAGTTCCAAATCCCTGTACTTTTCCCTCTCTCAGTCCCTCTTCCACTACCCACTTCACTGTTCTAGACCTCAAGGATGCCTTCTTTACTATCCCTTTACACTCAGACTTTTAAGACCTAACTGATCCAATCATTGTTCCCGACAGCTGACATGGACAGTCCTACCACAGGGCTTTTTTGGTAGTCCTCATTTATTTGACCAAGCTCTAGCATCAGATCCAACCTCTCTTGACCTCACTCTGAGTACTGTACTCCAATATGTGGATGATCTCCTCCTTTGTAGTCCTTTGCTTATACACTCTCAACAACACACTATAAAGCTCTTCAATTTTCTAGCTGATAAAGGGTATTGAGTCTCTCCCACCAAGTTTCATCTCTCTGTTCCTAGAGTCACCTATCTCAGAGTCCTTTTAACACCAACAAAAATATATATTACTACTGATAGAAAGTCACTTATATTTACCCTACCATTCCCTACATTAAAAAACAAAAACAAAAAACAGAGATCCTGTCCTTCTAGGGGTTAGCTGGATATCTATGCCTCTGGATTCCTAATTTGCCCTCTTGGTACAACCCCTATATTACACCACCCAAGGAGGTCTTTCAGAATGCCTAGAGCTAAAATCAAATATCCATTCAGGCTTTAATACCCTTAGGCAAGCCATTCTCTCAGCCCTAGCTCTAACAGTTCCTGACCTGTCTCGCCCCTTTACACTCTGAGTGACTGAGAGACACAAAATTGCCCTAGGAGTTTTGAGACAAAATCAGGTCCCCTCCTTCACCCCTGTCACATATCTATTTATCAAAGCAATTAGATCCCACGCCCTGAGAATGGCCAGCCTGCCACCGTGCTCTGCTCTGCAGCAATTGTCCTCCTCATTCAGGAAAGTAAAAAGCTGACTTTTGGAGCACCCACTGTCATTCATTCACCACATGACTTTAAGGACTTACTTTCTCACAAATCCATGACCCTTCTATCTTCTTCATGCATTCAACTAATTCATGTCACCCTTCTTGAATCTCCTCAGTTCTCCTTTGAACAGTGTCCTACTTTCAACTCTGCCATCTTTATCCCTAATTCTTCTGAGCCTCACATCCATACTTGCAAAGAGGCATTAGAAGACCTGATGCCCCATTTCTCCCACATTTCCTCAACCCCTTAAATAACCCTGACTTTACTTGGTATATTGATGGCAGCTCCTCTATGATATCAGAGGGAGAAAAAAAAAGCTGGATATGCAATTGCCTCTGACACCAAAATTATTGAACCCCAACCTCTCCCCTTGGGAAACTCTTCCCAAAAAGCAGAAGTTATTGCACTAACTAGAGCTCTTACTCTTGGGGCTAAGAAGAGAGCAAACATATGCACTGATTCTAAATACATTTTCCGCATCATACACTCACATGCTGCCATCTGGAAGGAACGAGGTCTCCTACCTACTTAAAGGCTCTCCCGTAACTAATGTCTTGCTTATACTCCAACTTTGAAAAGTAGCTAACATGCCAACTGAAGTAGGCATCATGCATTACCAAGATTACTAGGTGGCCTCAGACCCCATTTCATGGGGCAACATGCCACAGACAGAGAAGCAAAACAAGCCTCATTCCAATCATCTGCTCTACAACTTATAGTAATCTCCAACATAAAGCCCCTTTACCTCACCAAAGAAAAAACATGATTGTTACAAGAAGGAGCACAACCACAAGGAGACTGGTCACAAAAACAGGGCCACTATGTCTTCCTCAATCTTACACACAGATTCTTACAGACATTCATCAGACCCTGAACCTAGGCACTAAACCTCTTTATCATCTCTTAAGACCTCTTCTCACCTATCCTAACCTTCTTTCACTCCTACAGCAAATCATTCACTCTTGTATTATCTTGCTCCTCAGTCTCATCACAGGGACCCTAAAGCCTACTCCCTCATTCCCAACACATCAGGCTCCAGGACATATCCCAGGAGAGGACTGGCAAGTTGACTTCACTCATGTGCCTCCAACACAAAAAATAACAAGCATGCTCACTCTAGTAGTGTTAAGTATAGCAAAAATAGATGTATCGGTTACTAGTTGGACTGGGATTTCTCCTATTTACTCTATTCACAATAGAATTTTACTCTGTGTCTCCCGCTGATTGGACTATCATTCAAAAACTTTCCCATTGTTTTACTTACTTATCCATAGTTCTTGATATTTGGGGCATGGCTCTGCTCTTACTGTGATCAGCCAAGATGAAGTCATTATTCACTTTCCTCTTACTATGTTGAAACATAGTAACACAAGCTCTTACCTTTCCTGGAAACTCCACTGTAACTGATCTCCCTTTATTCCTTGACTTTATAACCAATTTTTGGCTCCAGGGGAGATTTCATAGAGTTCACACCAACCCAAATTAATTTATATCCCTTGGATTCTTATTTTTATCATTTTCTCCCCTTAAACATGAGATATCACATCATGATTTTACTCTTACTCCCTCTTTTTTTTTTTTTTTTTT
>SJYX01021661.1:73990-95880 GCA_006410675.1 Oreotragus oreotragus
TTGATGCTTTTGAACTGTGGTGCTGGAGAAGACTCTTGAGAGTCCCTTGGACTGCAAGGAGATCCAATGAATCCTTTCTGAAGGAGATCAACCCTGGGATTTCTTTGGAAGGAATGATGCTAAAGCTGAAACTCCAGTACTTTGGCCACCTCATGCAGATAGTTGACTCATTGGAAAAGACTCTGATGCTGGGAGGGGTTGGGGGCAGGAGGAGAAGAGGATGAGATGGCTGGATGGCATCACGGACTCGATGGACATGAGTCTGAGTGAACTCCAGGAGATGGTGATGAACAGGCAGGCCTGGCATGTTGCAATTCGTGGGGTCACAAAGAGTCAGACATGACTGAGCGACTGAACTGAACTGAACTGATGTCAAAATGCATAAAAGAAGAAATGATAGGAATATTTACTTTTACATTTGGACGATCAACTTCAAGATATTTATGTGGATATATTCTCCCACTCTGTTTGCCTCTGGGTTTTAGTAGCAGGATCTTTTGAGTAGTGAAAGTTTCTTTTTTTAAATTTTTATGAAGTGATATATTTTTACATTTATGATTGTGGTGGCATATTTCAAAAATATTTGTGAAAATGTCAAAGATAAGAAACGATATTCTAGAAAATTATAAAAAGAATTTATTGTAAAGGAAAAGAAGCTGGCTGACGAAAAAAGCACGTGAAATATTTTATCATATGTGGGAAGAGACTGCATACACAGAGTAATTCTACACAGCATTGGGAAAAAAGACAATACTGAAAATAAGTATATGTAACTCTGTGTGCATGTGTGTGTGTGCATGTTATATGTGCCTTATAACTATGCTGTAAGTAAGTAAATGCTAGTTGCTCACTTAGGTCTGACTGTTTGCAACCCTATGTACCAAAACCAGCCAGACTCCTCAGTCCATGTTATTATCCAGGCAAGAATACTGTAGTGGGTTGTTATGCCTCCTCCAGGGGATCTTTCTGACCCAGGGATCAAACCCACATCTCTTATGTCTCCTGTATTGGTAGTCATGTTCTTTAGTCAGTGTCAACTGAGAAACCCTCAAAACTTATTTTACTAAATATATAAGATGAAGAAAACAAAGGTAATGATTTGAATAGACGAAATTAATAAACCTATCATCAAATATATCATATAGTATCTAAGAAAAAAGGCAGTTGTGGTAAACACTGTCATACTGATACACTTTGAAACTCTTTAATGATGCGAAAGTGTCAACTTTACACTTAATGTTATAAATTCTGAAATTTTGCTTTCTAATGATTCGCTGCTAGCATTAGAAATAAAGTATTATTTGTATATTAATTTCATTTACTTCATGTAACTTATTTTAAGTAAACAATCATTCAGTTCATTTCAGTTCAGTTCATTCACTCAGTCGTGTCCAACTCTTTGCGACCCCATGAATTGTAGCACACCAGGCCACTCTGTACATCACCAACTCTCAGAGTTCATTCAGACTCACCTCCATCGAGTCAGTGATGCCATCCAGCCAACTCATCCTCGGTTGTCCCCTTTTCCTCCTGCCCACAATCCCTCCCAGCATCAGAGGCTTTTCCACTGAGTCAACTCTTGAGGTGGACAAAGAACTGGAGTTTCAGCTTGAGCATCATTCCTTCCAAAGAAATCCCAAGGCTGATCTCCTTCAGAATGCACTGGTTGGATCTCCTTGCAGTCCAAGGGACTCTCAAGAGTCTTCTCCAACACCACAGTTCAAAAGCATCAATTCTTCAGTGCTCAGCTTTCTTCACAGTCCAACTCTCACATCCATACATGACCACTGGAAAAACCATAGCCTTGACTAGATGTATCTTTGTTGTCAAAGTAATGTCTCTGCTTTTCAATATTCTATCTAGGTTGCTCATAATTTCCTTCCAAGGAGTAACAGTCTTTTAATTTCATTGCTGCAATCACCATCTGCAGTGATTTTGGAGACTAAAAAAATAAAGTCTGACACTGTTTCCACTGTTTCCCCATCTATTTCCCATGAAGTGATGGGACCAGATGCCACGATCTTCGTTCTCTGAATGTTGAGCTTTAAGCCAACTTTTTCACTCTACACTTTCTCTTTCATCAAGAGGCATTTTAGTTCCTCTTCACTTTCTGCCATAACGGTGGTGTCATCTGCATATCTGAGGTTTTTGATATTTCTCCCAGAAATCTTGATTCCAGCTTGTGCTTCATCCAGCCCAGTGTTTCTCATTATGCACTCTGCATATAAGTTAAAAAAGCAGGGTGGCAATATACGACTTTGACGTACTTCTTTTCCTATTTGGAACCAGTCTGTTGTTCCATGTCCAGTTCCAACTGTTGCTTCCTGACCTGCATACAGATTTCTCAAGAGGCAGGTTAGGCGCGGGCCGCTTACGAGAGCCGGGCCGGCGCACTCAGCGCGGGCCGCTTGCGAGAGCCGGGCCGGCGCACTCAGCGCGGGCCGCTTGCGAGAGCCGGGCCGGCGCACTCAGCGCGGGCGAGAGGAGCTACCCCACGTCCGAGGTCAGGGGCAGCAACCTAGAGTGCCAGGCTGCGACGGCGCAGGAACGGCCGAGAGGAGCTACCCTGTGTCTGAGGTCAGTGGCGGCCGGGAGGAGCTACCCCTCATCCGAGGTCAGTGGCGGCCGGGAGGAGACACCCCGCGTCTGAGGTCAGGGCGGCGGCCGGGAGGAGCTACCCCGTGTCCGAGGTCAGGGGCGGCCAGGAAGAGACACCCCACGTCCGAGGCCAGGGGCGGCCGGGAGAAGCCACCTTGCGCCCGAGGCCAGGGGTGGTGACCCGGAGGAGCCACCCTGAGCCCGAGGCCAGGGGCGGCAGCTGGGAGAAGCCACCCACGCCCGAGGCCACGGCCGGCGGCCGGGAGGAGCAACCCGAGGAGCAGGGGCTGCGCAGGCGCAGGAGGGCCTAGAGGAGCTGTCCCACGTTGAAGGTCAGGAACTGCGGCGGTAAGGAGATACCCCTCGTCCAAGGTAAGGAGCAGCCGTGAAGAGACAACCCACGCCCAAGGTAAGAGAAACCCAAGTAAGATGGTAGGTGTTGCAAGAGAGCATCAGAGGGCAGACACACTGAAACCATACTCGCAGAAAACTAGTCAATCTAATCACACTAGGACCAGGGCCTTGTCTAACTCAATGAAACCAAGCCATGCCTGCAGGGCAACCCAAGGCGGGCGGGTCATGGTGGAGAGGTCTGACAGAACGTGGTCCACTGGAGAAGGGAATGGCAAGCCACTTCAGTATTCTTGCCTTGAGAACCCCATGAACAGTATGAAAAGGCAAAATGATAGGATATCAAAAGAGAATCTCCCCAGGTCGTTAGGTGCCCAATATGCTACTGGAGATCAGTGGAGAAATAACTCCAGAAAGAATGAAGGGATGGAGCCAAAGCAAAAACAATACCCAGTTGTGCATGTGACTGGTGATAGAAGCAAGATCCGATGCTGTAAAGAACAATATTGCATAGGAACCTGGAATGTCAGGTCCATGAATCAAGGCAAATTGGAAGTGGTCAAACAAGAGATGGCAAGGGTGAACGTCGACATTCTAGGAATCAGCGAACTAAAATGGACTGGAATGGGTGAATTTAACTCAGATGACCATTATATCTACTACTGCGGGCAGGAATCCCTCAGAAGAAATGGAGTAGCCATCATGGTCAACAAAAGAGTCCGAAATGCAGTACTTGGATGCAATCTCAAAAACGACAGAATGATCTCTGTTCGTTTCCAAGGCAAACCATTCAATATCACAGTTATCCAAGTCTATGCCCCAACCAGTAATGCTGAAGAAGCTGAAGTTGAACGGTTTTATGAAGACCTACAAGACCTTGTAGAACTAACACCCAAAAAAGATGTCCTTTTCATTATAGGGGACTGGAATGCTAAAGTAGGAAGTCAAGAAACACCTGGAGTAACAGGCAAATTTGGCCTTGGAATGCGGAATGAAGCAGGGCAAAGACTAATAGAGTTTTGCCAAGAAAATGCACTGGTCATAGCAAACACCCTCTTCCAGCAACACAAGAGAAGACTCTACACATGGACATCACCAGATGGTCAACACCGAAATCAGATTGATTATATTCTTTGCAGCCAAAGATGGAGAAGCTCTATACAGTCAACAAAAACAAGACCAGGAGCTGACTGTGGCTCAGATCATGAACTCCTTATTTCCAAATTCAGACTTAAATTGAAGAAAGTAGGGAAAACCGCTAGACCATTCAGGTATGACCTAAATCAAATCCCTTATGATTATACAGTGGAAGTGAGAAATAGATTTAAGGGCCTAGATCTGATAGACAGAGTTCCTGATGAACTATGGAATGAGGTTCGTGACATTGTACAGGAGACAGGGATCAAGACCATCCCCATGGAAAAGAAATGCAAAAAAGCAAAATGGCTGTCTGGAGAAGCCTTACAAATAGCACTGAAAAGAAGAGAGGCGAAAAGCAAAGGAGAAAAGAAAAGATATAAGCATCTGAATGCAGAGTTCCAAAGAATAGCAAGAAGAGATAAGAAAGCCTTCTTCAGCAATCAATGCAAAGAGATAGAGGAAAACAACAGAATGGGAAAGACTAGAGATCTCTTCAAGAGAATTGGAGATACCAAGGGAACATTTCATGCAAAGATGGGCTCGATAAAGGATAGAAATGGTATGGACCTAACAGAAGCAGAAGATATTAAGAAGAGGTGGCAAGAATACACAGAAGAACTGTACAGAAAAGATCTTCACGACCCAGATAATCATGAGGATGTGATCACTAATCTAGAGCCAGACATCTTGGAATGTGAAGTCAAGTGGGCCTTAGAAAGCATCACTAAGAACAAAGCTAGTGGAGGTGATGGAATTCCAGTTGAGCTGTTTCAAATCCTGGAAGATGATGCTGTGAAAGTGCTGCACTCAATATGCCAGCAAATTTGGAAAACTCAGCAGTGGCCACAGGACTGGAAAAGGTCAGTTTTCATTCCAATTCCAAAGAAAGGCAATGCCAAAGAATGCTCAAACTACCGCACAATTGCACTCATCTCACACGCTAGTAAAGTAATGCTCAAAATTCTCCAAGCCAGGCTTCAGCAATATGTGAACCGTGAACTCCCTGATGTTCAAGCTGGTTTTAGAACAGGCAGAGGAACCAGAGATCAAATTGCCAACATCCGCTGGATCATGGAAAAAGCAAGAGAGTTCCAGAAAAACATCTATTTCTGCTTTATTGACTATGCCAAAGCCTTTGACTGTGTGGATCACAATAAACTGTGGAAAATTCTGAAAGAGATGGGAATACCAGACCACCTAACCTGCCTCTTGAGAAATCTGTATGCAGGTCAGGAAGCAACAGTTAGAACTGGACATGGAACAACAGACTGGTTCCAAATAGGAAAAGGAGTACGTCAAGGCTGTATATTGTCTCCCTGCTTATTTAACTTATATGCAGAGTACATCATGAGAAACGCTGGACTGGAAGAAACACAAGCTGGAATCAAGATTGCCGGGAGAAATATCAATAACCTCAGATATGCTGATGACACCACCCTTATGGCAGAAAGTGAGGAGGAGCTAAAAAGCCTCTTGATGAAAGTGAAGGAGGAGAGCGAAAAAGTTGGCTTAAAGCTCAACATTCAGAAAACGAAGATCATGGCATCCGGTCCCATCACTTCATGGGAAATAGATGGGGAAACAGTGGAAACAGTGTCAGACTTTATTTTTTGGGGCTCCAAAATCACTGCAGATGGTGACTGCAGCCATGAAATTAAAAGACGCTTACTCCTTGGAAGAAAAGTTATGACCAACCTGGATAGTATATTCAAAAGCAGAGACATTACTTTGCCGACTAAGGTCCGCCTAGTCAAGGCTATGGTTTTTCCTGTGGTCATGTATGGATGTGAAAGTTGGACTGTGAAGAAAGCTGAGCGCCGAAGAATCGATGCTTTTGAACTGTGGTGTTGGAGAAGACTCTTGAGAGTCCCTTGGACTGCAAGGAGATCCAACCAGTCCATTCTGAAGGAGATCAACCCTGGGATTTCTTTGGAAGGAATGATGCTAAAGCTGAAACTCCAGTACTTTGGCCACCTCATGCGAAGAGTTGACTCATTGGAAAAGACTCTGATGCTGGGAGGGATTTGGGGAAGGAGGAGAAGGGTACGACCGAGGATGAGATGGCTGGATGGCATCACGGACTCGATGGACGTGAGTCTGAGTGAACTCCGGGAGATGGTGATGGATAGGGAGGCCTGGCGTGCTGCAATTCATGGGGTCGCAAAGAGTCGGACACGACTGTGCGACTGACCTGAACTGAACTGATTTGAGCCACAAGCAGCTCCTAGTCTTGTTTCTGTTGACTGTATAAAGCTTCTCCATCTTTGGCTGTAAAGAATATAATCAGTCTGATTTTGGTGTTGACCATCTGGTGATGGAGCCTTTTGTGTTACTTTTCTAAAATAAATTCTGCAGTCAACAGTATACATTTTCTTTCATGGGTTTCTCGAAAGATGTTTGGTATCTGTTAAGAAGATTGTGATAGAAAATGTTCTGGTGAACATGTTACTCACTAAATTTTCTCAATTCCTTTTGTGCAGGAAGTCACAGGAGAGAAGTAACGTGACGAATCAGAAAGGACAAATACCATATTATTGAATTCCTCAGTCTCAAGGAGTAGAGAAGTTAGATAACATCAGTTTCTCTAGGGCTTAGATTTGTAGTTGCAGATGATAATCAAGAATGGAAGTTGCAGTCTAACGAGCAATGACCACATAGAAGATCTAACAAAGTATGTGACACAGCACTCAATACTAATGGAGATACTTGGGATGGATAGGCTTTGGGACCTGTTAGGGGCAGAACTAAACTACTGCACAATTGCACTCATCTCACAAGCAAGTAAAGTAATGCTCAAAATTCTCCAAGCCAGGCTTCAGCAATACGTGAACTGTGAATTTCCAGATGTTCAAGCTGGTTTTAGAAAAGGCAGAAGAATCAGAGATCAAATTGCCAACATCTGTTGGATCATGGAAAAAGCAAGAGAGTTCCAGAAAACCATCTATTTCTGCTTTATTGACTATGCCAAAGCCTTTGACTGTGTGGATCACAATAAACTGTGGAAAATTCTGAAAGAGATGGGAATATCAGACCATTTGACCTGCCTCTTGAGAAACGAAGCAGGAGATAGAACTGGACATGGAACAACAGACTAGTTCCAAACAGGAAAAGGAGTATGTCAAGGCTGTATATTTTCACCCTGCTTATTTAACTTATATGCAGAGTACATCATGAGAAACATTGGGCTGGAAGAAGCACAAACTAGAATCAAGATTGCCAGGAGAAATATCAATAACCTCAGATATGCTGATGACACCACCCTTATGGCAGAAAATGAAGAAGAACTAAAAAGCCTCTTGATGAAAGAGGAGAGTGAAAAAGTTGGCTTAAAGCTCAACATTCAGAAAACGAAGATCATGGCATCTGGTCCCATCACTTCATGGGAAATAGATGGGGAAACAGTGTCAGACTTTATTTTGGGGGCTCCAAAATCACTGCAGATGGAGATTGCAGCCATGAAATTAAAGACACTTACTCCTTGGAAGGAAAGTTATGACCAACCTAGATAGCATATTCAAAAGTAAAGACATTACTTTGCCAACAAAGGTCCGTTTAGTCAAGGCTATGGTTTTTCCAATGGTCATGTATGGATGTGAGAGTTGGACTATGAAGAAAGCTGAGCACTGAAGAATTGATGCTTTTGAACTGTGGTGTTGGAGAAGACTACCGAGAGTCCCTTGGACTGCAAGAAGATCCAACCAGTCCATCCCAAAGGAGATTAGTCCTGGGTGTTCATTGGAAGGACTGATGTTGATGCTGAAACTCCAATATTTTGGCCACCTGGGAAGAACTGACTCATTTGAAAAGACCCTGATGCTGGGAAAGATTGAGGGCAGGAGAAGGGGACAACAGAGGATGGAATGGATGGAATGGTTGGATAGCATCACCGACTCAATGGACATAAATTTAGGTATACTCAGGAGTCGGTGATGGACAGGGAGGTCTGCCATGCTGCAGTCCATGGGGTCACAAAGAGTCAGACATAACTGATCGACTGACCAGAACTGAATTGAACCCAGATATCACTGAATGATATTTTCAAGAGGATACATAGAGTTGAATTCAGCAAGGATTCAATTTCTGATGATCCTTCAGCTCTACCATCTCCCACCTACTCTACTTATCCCAAAGTGTAATTGCCAGTTGTTTTTTGGCACTATTGTACTTCTCATGGTGGGCTTAGCCAGTAGCTCAGCTGTAAAGCATCTGCTTGAAATGCAGGAGATTTGGCAGGAGATGAAGTAAGAGATTCAGGTTTGATCTCTGGGTTGGGAAGATCCCCTTCAGAAGGAAATCACAACACGTTCTAATGTTCCTACCTGGAAAATCCCATGGACAGAGGAGCCTGGTAGACAACAATTCATAGGGTAACAAAGAATTAGACATGACTTCGTGACTAAACAACAATTTTTCATGGTACTGTACTGTAAGATTAAAAACATTTTTCTTAATTTTTTATGTTTGTTTTTATCTATTATTTGTATAGAAAATTATCATAAACTTATTACAGTATAGTACCAAATAACTGATTGTGTTTGTTACATACCTAGGTTAACTTTGTTGGACTTACAAATCAGGCTTATGAATATGGTCTGGAAATGAAACTTATTTGTATGTAGAGGATTTACTGTATTTTAGAGAGGAAAATAAAATTTGCATTTGTAACACTGCCTCCTTTGCTGTGATGATCTATCTCTATCTCAGCTATCCCAATTAGTTTTTTTAGGGCTTTAAATATACAAAAATGTCATACTTTTTGTGGATTAGGTAAATGACATCTATTCAAAATTAATACCAAGTTAAAGTTTCATAATCCAACTTAACATGTTTATTGTGTGAGCCTTGTTTCAAGGTAAAAGCAAATGTATAGTAAATTTTATATATGCTTATATATTGCATATAAATTGCACACATATATATTTTAAGAAAAGCTTTAAACTATTTTCTTTTAATTTCAGCAAAAACTCACAGATGGCAATTGTTTTCTTCCGTATCTAGTACAATATTTCATAATTGAAAAAAATTGTTGTACTTTTTCACTTCCCTCTAGAACTGTCAAATTTCCTCACTATAGAATAATAATTCTTTCTAATGTGAACATTTTAATAAATAGAGAGGAGATTCAATGATAATAGCATTCTTAATTAAAATCTCCATTTGGTCATCAGTATTTTAAATTCTATACCTCATTAGGTAAAAAGGCCTATGTTATGAGGGATTAAACTAATAAGGACTTAACAGATGAGATAGTATTCTTCTCAAGGTGTATTATGAAAATTTACACTGAGAGCTTTACTTAAAATAATGTTAATTTGAATATCATTTAAAACACTATTGTATTGAATAATAGATTTGTGTCCTCAGTTTAGTCTTTATGTGTAATATTTAAAATAATACAATGAATTACTTGAATATAGTAAAGATAAACTGCACCTAGATTATGTTTATATCATGACTGTCCAACAACTACATAGTAATATCTCCTCACAAGTTTAAATTCTCATCTGCAAAAAGGAAAATGTGAGTTTGTTGTATAGAATTTTATGGAGAATACAAGTTTGGAGGAATAAGATTATACATTTTTTTAAAATTTTATAATCTCTATTTACTAAAAATTGTAGCTAAATGAAATATAAATTTTATAATAGGATGATGGTACTCTGGCTCATTTGTATTAAATTTTACATACTGACAATACTTTATGTTTTGATGATCCTTGATCTCTAATACTGACAGTAATAATAGCTTAAATACAGAAATAAAATATTTTCAAACTGAATATCTTTCATAAACTAAGAGATCCTCACATTCTCAAATTAATCAGCATTCAAGAAATTTGGATTTCAGTAGACTAATTTCCTATTGAATAAAAACCATGCAAGAGGATCCACATGAAATTGATTAAGTTCTTTTTCACAATGAATGATCACATCCTGAAGATTTCATTGTACCCATTTACAGAGTCCTGATAAATCCTTCAATTCTTATCTGAAAATATGCTCTTAATATATGACTACTGACTACATTTAACTACCATTATATTGATTGAGTGCTCATAGAACAATGTAGAAAATTTGACTTAATCAGTGCACCCTAAGGATTAATTGATATTTCTTCCAGCAATCTTGATACCAGCTTGTGCTTCTTCCAGCCCAATGTTTCTTATGTTGTACTCTGCATATAAGTTAAATAAGCAGGGTGACAATATATGGCCTTGACGTACTCCATCCAGTACTTTGGTCACCTCATATGAAGAGTTGACTCACTGGAAAAGACTCTGATGCTGGAAGGGATTAGGGGCAGGAGGAAAATGGGATGACAGATGATGAGTTGGCTGGATAGCATCACTGACTCGATGGACGTGAATTTGAGTGAACTCTGGTAAATGGTGATGGATAGGGTGGCCTGGCGTGCTGCGATTCATGGGGTCACAAAGAGTCGGACAAGACTGAGCAACTGAAGTGAAGGATTAATTATTTATAGAAGGGTATACTTTCTTGAAAAAACTTTTGGCAAGTTTTGAACTTCTGCTCTTGTCAGGCAATGGGTCTGCTATACAATGTATTAATTTTCTCTTTGCTCTCCATTAGCATTTCCCACAGCTTTTATCTTATATAGGGCAGTCAAATGACATATTGCATTTCCTTTTGCAAGAAAAGGCAATTCTCACTTAGATTTGGAGTTTAAAATTCAAAATATTCAATGCTGGGTGCTTAGAAATTCCATTTGGTACATAATATTCTCGTATAATCATTCATATATCTGTTGTTTCCATTGTTATTTCTCCTCTCTCATTTTTGATTTCATTTATCATATCTGTCTTCTTTTCTTAGTGAATCTAGGCAAATGTTTGTCATTTAAAAAATGTTTTTAAAGATATTTTTTTAAAAATCTTTTTTTTAAGAGTTTAAAGAACAAACTCATAGTTCATTGATGTTTTTATTGCTTTTTAGTCTCTATTGTGTTTATTTCTGCTCTGATCACTATTATTTCCTTTCTTCTATTGACTTTAGGCTCCATATGTTCTTTCTCCAGTTCCTTTATGTATGAAGTTAGGTTGTTTATTTCAGAATGTTCTTGTTTCTTGAGGTAAGCCTGTATTTTTGTAAACTTCCCTCTTAATTTTATTTAAAACTGCTGTTGCATTGTTGAACTTCCTCCTGGGATTATTCACTGATGTAAGTAGGGTATTAAGTTCCCCTACTGTTATTGTATTGTGTCAGTTTCTCCATTTAAGTCTATTACTATTTTCTTTCCACATTTTGATTCTGCTATCATATGTGCAAAGTAATAATAACTATGTAGTCTTCTCTATGACTTGTGCCTCGATCATTAGCAGATGCCCAATTTTGTCTCTCTAAGATTTATTTGGCTTGAAATATGTTTTGTCTGATGTAAGTATTGCTATACCCACTTTCTCTGCCTCTGATCTGCTAGTATTAACATATTTGAGGACAGCATATACACATGTCTTATGTTTTTATTCCACTAAGTCATCTTGTGTCTGCTTGCTGAATTTAATCTGCTTACATTTAGGGTGATTGTTGATAGATGGGTCCTACACTTCCAATTTATCTTTTATTTCCTGGTTGCTCAATATCACCATTGCTTATTATTCTCTGTGTTCTTGTTTGCTATATTTGGTTTTGTAGAGTTCTATGATTTTTTTCTCAGTTTTCTCATTTTTTAAAAATCTTTTATAGTTAAGTTTCAAAGATAAAATAGTCATTTTTCTTCTAATATCATCTCTTCTTCATTTGCCTGTATGTGTTTCATCCTTTTCTTTTACTCCTATTGTGCTTCTGTTCTCTAAAATTATTCCTCATATTCCAATTGTTACCAAAATGATGTAGCAATAGCTACTTTGAGCATTCTTTGGCATTGACTTTGTTTGGAAAAAGATTGGAATGAAGACTGAACTTTTTCAGTCTTGTGGCCACTGCTGAGTTTTCCAAATTTGCTGGCATATTGAGTGCAGCACTTTCACAGCATCATCTCTTAGGATTTGAAATAGCTCAACTGGAATTCCATCACTTCCACTATCTTTGTTCATAGTGATGCTTCCTAAGGCCCGCTTGACTTCATAATCCAGGATGTCTGGCTCTAGGTGAGTGATCACACCATCATGATTATCTGGGTCGTGAAGATCTGTTTTGTACAGTTCTGTGTATTCTTGCCACCTCTTCTTAATATCCTCTGCTTCTGTTAGGTCCATACCATTTCTATCCTTTATTGAGCCCATCTTTGCATGAAATGTTCCCTTGGTATCTCTAATTTTCTTGAAGAGATCTCTAGTCTTTCCCATTCTATTGTTTTCCACTATTTCTTTGCATTGATCACTGAGGAAGGGTTTCTTATCTCTCCTTGTTATTCTTTGGCACTCTGTATTCAAATGGGTATATCTTTCCTTTTCTTTTTTGCTTTTCTCTTCTCTTCTTTTCGCAGCTATTTGTAAGGCCTCCTTGGAGAGCCATCTTGCTTTTTTGCATTTCTTTTTCTTGGGGTGGTCTTGATTCCTGTCTCCTGAAAAATGTCATGAACTTTCATCCATAGTTCATCAGGCACTTTGTCTATTAGATGTAGTCCCTTAAACCTATTTTTCACCTCCACTATATAATTCATAAGTGATTTGATTTAGGTAGGTCCTACATGAATTGTCTAGTAGTTTTCCCCACTTTCTTCAATTTAAGTCTGAATTTGGCAATAAGAAATTCATGATCTGAGCCACAGTCAGCTCCCAGTCTTGTTTTTGTTGGCTGTATAGAGCTTCTCCATCTTTGGTAGCAAATAATATAATCAATATGATTTTGATGTTGACCATCTGGTGATGTCCATGTGTAGAGTCTTATCTTGTGTTGTTTAACAATGCCAAAAAATGCTTAAACTTCCACGCAATTTCACTCATCTCACACGCTAGTAAAGTAATCCTCAAAATTCTCCAAGACAGGCTTCAGCAATACATGAACTGTGAACTTCCAGATGTTCAAGCTGGTTTTAGAAAAGGCAGAGGAACCAGAGATCAAATTGCCAACATTCGCTGGATCATCGAAAAAGCAAGAGTGCCAAAAATACATCTATATCTGCTTTATTGATTATGCCAAGCCTTTGACTGTGTGGATCACAACTTTTCACTGTAGCAGAAAATTCTGAAAGAGATGGGCGTACCAGAACACCTGACCTGCCTCTTGGGAAACCTGTATGGAGGTCAGGAAACAACAGTTCAAACTGGACATGAAACAACAGACTGGTTCCAAATAGGAAAAGGAGTACATCAAGGCTGTATATTGTCACCCTGATTATTTAATTTATATGCAGGGTACATCATGAGAAACACTGGGTTGGATGAAACACAAGCTGGAGTCAAGATTGCCAGCAGAAATATCAATAACCTCAAATATGTAGATGATACCACCCTTATGGCAGAAAGTGAAAACAAACTAATGAGCCTCTTGATGAAATGGAAAGAGGAGAGTGAAAAAGTCGGCTTAAAGCTCAGCATTCAGAAAACTAAGATCATGGAATCTGGTCCTATCACTTCATGGTAAATAAATCGGGAAAAAGTGAAAACAGTGGCTGACTTTATTTTGGGGGCCCTAAAACACTCCAGATGGTGATTGCAGCAATGAAATTAAAAGATCCTTACTCCTTGGAAGAAAAGTTATGACCAATCCAGACATCATATTAAAAGGCAGGGACATTACTTTGTCAACAAATGTTCATTTAGTCAAGCTATGGTCTTTCCAGTAGTGAAGTGTGGATGTGAGAGTTGGACTATAAGGAAAGCTGAGCACCAAAAAATTGGTGCTTTTGAACTGCTGTGTTGGAGAAGACTCTTGAGAATCCCTTGGACTGCAAGGAGATCCAACAAATCCATCCTAAAGGAAATCAGTCCTGGATGTTCATTGGAAGGATTGATGTTGAAGCTGAAACTCCAATACTTTGGTCATGTGATGGGAAGAGCTGACTCGTTTGAAAAGACCCTGATGTCGGGGAAAATTGAAGGCAGGAGGAGACAGGGTCGACAGAGGATGAGATGGTTAGATGGCATCACCGACTCAATGGATAAGAGTTTGAGTAAACTCTGAAGTTGGTGATGGACAGGGAGGCCTGGTGTGCTGTGGTTCATGGGGTCACAAAGGGTCAGACATGACTGAGCAACTGAACTGAACTGAACTGACAGTTACTTTTCTGCTGTTTTAAACTTTAACAAAGTATTTTAAAACTTATGCTGATGAAATATTGCAATTTTCTAATTTTGTCTCAAAGCATTGTTTAATTTTATAAAAAACATAATATTTATTTTTTTCAGGTTTATTATTATATAATTGACATACAACTCTGTATGCACTGAAGGGGAAGTACAGTACAATATTTNATTTTAAACGTTAACAAAGTATTTTAAAACTTATGCTGATGAAATATTGCAATTTTCTAATTTTGTCTCAGAGCATTATTTAATTTTATAAAAAACATAATATTTATTTTTTTCCAGGTTTATTATTATATAATTGACATACAACTCTGTATGCACTGAAGGGGAAGTACAGTACAATATTTGAATAACATTTTGTATTTTAATTTCAGACAGAAGAATTCCTTTCAATATTTCTTATTAGGCATGTCTAGTGTTGATGACATTTTACAGAAGACTGGGATCAAGACCATCCCCAAGAAAAATAAATGCAAAAAGTGAAAATGGCTGTCTGAGGACACCTTACAAATAGCTGTGAAAAGAAGAGAAGCCAAAAGCAAAGGAGAAAAGGAGGGATATACCTATTTGAATGGAGAGTTCCAAAGAATATTAAGGAGAGATAAGAAAGTCTTCCTCAAGAATCAGTGCAAAAAAATAGAGGAAAATAATACAATGGAAAAGATGAGATCTTTCTGATCTTTCAGTCAACTGAGCGACTGAAATGAACTGAACTGAACTGAACTGAAATATTGATTAGTGCTTTAGTTTTGGTTTACCTGGTAACGTATTTATTTGTCCTTCATATCTAAAAGAAAACTTAGGTAGACAGAATATTCTTGACTGACAGGTTTTATCTTTCAGCATGTAAGAATGCCATTTCACTATCTTAGTGATTTTGGAGCCCAAAAAAATAGTCTGTCACTGTTTCCATTGTTTCCCTATCTATTTGCCATGAAGTAATGGGACCATATGCCATGATTTTTTTTTTTTTAATGTTGAGATTTTCCTCTCCAGTTGCCTTAAAAGTCTTCCTTTCTCATTGACTTAATATGTCTTAGCATTTTAAGGTGTCACAGAGAAGATCATTTTGCATTGAAATAATTAAATATTCTTTTAGCTTCAGGGACTTGCTTGTCAAATTCTGTCCCCAGATTTGTGATATTTTCAGTTTTTTCATCTTTCTTTCTTTCTTTTTTAAAATAAACTCTCTGCTCTCTTCTCCCTCTCCTCTCCTTCTGCAATACACATTATCTTAATGGTATCCTTCCTAAAAGTGTTTAATAAGTCTCATACGATTTCCTTATTTTTTATATGTCATTTCTCTCTCCTCTTCTACCTCATCTTTACTAGATTTTTATCCTTCAGCTGTCTAATTTACTCTTCCATATGTTCTACTATGTTTCCAGTGTTTTCTAATTTATTATTTCTCTTGTTAACCTCAAGAATTTGTTTTGAATTTGTTGTTCACCTCCAGAATTGTTTACTTTATTTTTGAAGATTTAATCTCTCTGATAAAGCATTTATTCTGTTCATGAATTTTGTTTTTGAGATCATTGAATTCACTTTCTCGGTTTTCTTAGAGCTCACTGAGTTTCTCCCAGAGATTTATTTTGAATTTTCTATTAGTTAAATCATAATATTTCATGGTTTTAAATTTAGTTTTGGAACTCTGTCATTTTATTTTTGTGTGGTACCATGTTTCTCTGATTCGTCATGGCAGTTGGTGAGTTGTTCCTCTGCTGGCATGTTTATAATGAACACATTTCTTTTGATTCTAAAGATGCAACATATTAGAAATTAGAGGACACTCTTTCTCTTTCCTGCAGGTGATGAGATAGCACAAAAGTTTAGTTTCTAGCATAGGCTACCTCTGGCTTAATATCTGAGAGTCCTTACATTCCATCCTTCACTGCCTGTCAGAGGTGCTACATCATGCCCTAGTTTTATCACAGTTTGTGCCTCAGGAGTCATTGGTGGCTTGCTGCTGCCACCATCCAAGGCACTAGGATTGTGGGGTTTTCACCTCAGTCCATGATCCCCTGAATTACAAGATCCAGTTCTCGGGGTGGGGGGATGGAGAGGGTAAAGAAAAACCATGGTTGCAAGGTAGTCTCTGCTGTTTCTAGTGCTGTAAGGTTTTAGGCTTTGCTGACGGGGTGAAGGGAAGGGAAACTGGAATGTTGGTGCCTCAGTGGTTGATGAAAAGGGTCACAAGCTCCACTGCAGCTGCTTCTGCCTGTTTGCTTGTGGTGGTGGGTGCCACCATTTGCTAGGAGGCCAGAATTGGCTGCACTTCCTCCACTACTAACTCCATATTATCTGGGGTTGTTGTTTCAGTTGCTGCTACAGCAAGAGGAAGACGAGTAGAGGCACCATCTCAGTTATTTCTTTGTTTCTATTTTCTCCAGGCCATCCACACTTACAGACAGTGAAGTATGGAATTCTCCAAGTCTTTATGTGGTCCAGATGTGCCTTTCTTGCACTGTGCATGTTTTGCTGGTTGTAGACTGAAAGGGAGAGACAAAAGGAGCACCTCAATATACCATGATGCTGACCTCACATGCCCTAGCTCATTTTAATTTATAAACTTGATTCTAAAAATATCTAAAGACAGCATAATGAAATTTAATAACTAATTACTTATAAATACTGATGCAAATGCTAAACAAAATATAAATCTAACAAAATAATGTATGAGATCATGAAGTAGGTTTATGTTAATACTACCAACTTGGATTAACACTGAAAGATGTTTTTATTTCTTGATATTTTAGCTTTCATGATACATTTTATTTGCAAACTTGCAAAGAATTAAAGTTTCATGCTTAAAGATATTAATCCTATGTATCAAGATTTAGAAAGTTGATTTTATAATATGTAATCTATAAATGGAGATATAATATTTTAATTGAGAAATGGGCTCAGAGGTTAAAACATCTGCATCCAATGCAGGAGACCAGGGTTCTATCCCTGGATCAGGAAGATCCCCTGGAGAAGGAAATGGCAACCCACTCCAGTATTTATGCCTGGAGAATCCCATGGTCGGAGGAGCCAGGTAGGCTACAGTCCGCAGGGTCACAAAGAGTTGGACACGACTGAGCGACCTGTCTCTTATACACATCTTATATTNAGAGGTTAAAACATCTGCATCCAATGCAGGAGACCAGGGTTCTATCCCTGGATCAGGAAGATCCCCTGGAGAAGGAAATGGCAACCCACTCCAGTATTTATGCCTGGAGAATCCCATGGTCGGAGGAGCCAGGTAGGCTACAGTCCGCAGGGTCACAAAGAGTTGGACACGACTGAGCGACTTCACTGTATCTGTAAGAATCTCATAGGAGTATCCGTTTTAATTGTGAAAAAAAATTAATCTAGTAACATTGATAACATTAAATTAGGAATAATACAAGACAAACTGCTACCATCATTTCAATTAAAAATCTTATTTTATCATCAATCCAGTTATAAATAGAATGAGAAAAAAGAAAAGTTTTGAGAGCTATCAAGAAAGTAAGTAGATATGACTCTGTATACCAAATACCAAGAAAGACAATATATTATTATTATTAAAATAATTTAGCTAGCATTCTTAATGACAATTCAATAACTAAGACCAATTGTTTTTCTAAAACTTAAGAATGACTGAATAGTGAAATTTTTGAAATACTCTTGAGAAGAACGTGGAAGTGCAAATATGTGCACAACTTTTATAGACAACAACAACAACAAATGGTAAACAGTAAAGAAGGTTTAAATCAGTGAAAACATGTGTGTGTTAATCACTCAACTGTATCTGCTTCTTTGAGACCACCTGGACTGTAGCCCACCAGGCTCCTCTGTCCATAGAATTCTCCAGGCAAGTATACTGGAGTGGATTGCCATTTCGTTCTCCAGGGAATCTTCCCAATCCAGGGACTGAACCCAGGTCTCCCTCATTGCAGGCAGACTCTTCACCAACTTAGCCACCAAGGAAGTACTAATAGATGGAAAAGCTTAATGTATTGAATATTATCCATAAATTGATATGTAACTACCATCATTTCAATTAAAAATCTTATTTTATCATCAATCCAGTTATAAATAGAATGAGAAAAAAGAAAAGTTTTGAGAGCTATCAAGAAAGTAAGTAGATATGACTCTGTATACCAAATACCAAGAAAGACAATATATTATTATTATTAAAATAATTTAGCTAGCATTCTTAATGACAATTCAATAACTAAGACCAATTGTTTTTCTAAAACTTAAGAATGACTGAATAGTGAAATTTTTGAAATACTCTTGAGAAGAACGTGGAAGTGCAAATATGTGCACAACTTTTATAGACAACAACAACAACAAATGGTAAACAGTAAAGAAGGTTTAAATCAGTGAAAACGTGTGTGTTAGTCACTTAACTGTATCTGCTTCTTTGAGACCACCTGGACTGTAGCCCACCAGGCTCCTCTGTCCATAGAATTCTCCAGGCAAGTATACTGGAGTGGATTGCCATTTCATTCTCCAGGGAATCTTCCCAATCCAGGGACTGAACCCAGGTCTCCCTAATTGCAGGCAGACTCTTCACCAACTTAGCCACCAAGGAAGTACTAATAGATGGAAAAGCTTAATGTATTGAATATTATCCATAAATTGATATGTAGATTATAAGAAATTCCAATGAAAGTTTTAATAGGCATTCTATAGAATTTGAAAACCTTATCATCAAATGCATATAAAGAAAAACAAAATCCAAAAATAAGAAAATAATATTTTTGTAAAAGAACATTACCTAAGATGAACCAGGAAATTTACCCTAGCAAATATCAAAGTAATGTCACTCCAGGGGGTTCTTGTTAAATAACTAATGGAACAGCATTATAAATATGGCAACACAGATCAATAAGAAAGCTATTAGTTCAGTTTAGTCACTCAGTTGTGTTCAACACTTTTCAATCCCATGGACTGCAGCACGCCAGGCTTCCCTGTTTATCACCAACTCCCAGAGCTTACTCAAACTCATGTCCATAGACTCGGTGATGCCATCCAACCATCTCATACTCTGTCATCCCCTTTTCATGCATTCAATCTTTCTCAGCATCAGGACCTTTTCTAATGAATCAGCTCTTTTCATAAGGTGGCCAAAGTATTGGAGTTTCAGCTTCAGCATCAGTCCTTCCTATGAATATTCAGGACTAATTTCTTTTAGAATGGACTGGTTTGATCTCCTTGCAGTCCAAGGGACTCTCAAGAGTCTTCTCCAATACCACAGGTAAAAAGCATCAATTCTTCACTGCTCAGCTTTCTTTATGGTCCAACTCTCACATCCACATGTGACTACTGGGAAGACCATAGCTTTGTCTAGACGGACCTCTGTTTGCAAGGTAATGTCCCTGTCTCTTATACACATCTAGATGTGTATAAGAGACAGCTCCTCAGTTGCTCCAGCACTTGGCCCTCTCTAGTTGCAGCACGCAGGCTTAGTTGCCCCAAGCCACGTGGCATCTTAGTTCCCCAACCACGGATCGAACCTTTGTCCCCTGCATTGGAAGGTGGCTTCTCGACCACCGGGCCACGAGGGAAATCCCAGTAATCACAGACTTCTTAATGTGGCTGCTTCTCTAGACAGTGCAGCTAATGAGGGCCAGGCACCTTTCCTTCTACACACAGCATCTTCCATGCACACCTTCCGTGTGCTGGGCTCAGTGCCTTCAGGGCTGCAGAGGTGATGAAGGCACTGTCATTGCTCAGGGATCTGGGGGTGCCTGTCATCTTCAGGGGCTCTGGGGGCGGGGCCTCATCGTGTACCCACTTTGGAGNTATATCCACACATATGAAAAATTATATAGAAAACTCTCACATTTAATTCTTGGTAAATTAAATGCATCATGTAAAATATGTTAAAAATCTTTTAAAATCTATATAATTGTTCTAAACAGAAACATAGTTTAAAAACACAATAATGAAATAATATATTTAAGTATCAGTATTTAAAAGTTATGGCAACCAAAACATGGGAAAATAACCTTTTTTTTTTCCCACAGACAATATAAAGAGTAGCTAAGAGATATGTGATAAAATACTCAATATCATCAGTCATCAAGGAAATGAAAATCAAAACCATAATTTGTTATTATCTCACTCCTCTTAGAATGGCCGTCATAAAAAAGACAAGCTATGATAAATGTTGAAGAGGATGTAAAGAAAAAAGGAAAATCTCATGCAGTGTTAGTGGGAATGTAAATTGATTTTCCCACTATGGAAAATAGTATGGAGGATTCTCAAAGCATAAATAGAACTATCATATGACCTAGCAATTCCTCTTCTGGGTGTTTTTCTGATGAAAATGAGAATATTTAAAAAGATGTGTGTGCCCCAATGTTCAGTGTAGAATTATTTATAATAGCCAAGATATGGTGGTATTCTGTGTCCATATCAGATGAACAGATAAAGAAGGTGTGGTATATACAAATATTGTTGATTTTTGAATGGGGCAGTGGTTAGGGGTGCCAACCTCTGAGCAGTCAAAAATCTCCATATAACTAACAATCTTCCTTACTTATTCATCATCCCATCATGTCCATAGTTCCACATCCAAATATTAAACTAACCATAGATTGTGTGGTACTACAGTATTTACTACTAAAAAAGAAAAAAAAAGAGAGAGAGAGAAAGAAAAATTGTAAGTGGATTCATACAATTCAAACCCATTTTGTTTGTGTCAACTGTGCAATAGACTATTCATTAGCTTTAAAAAGTAATGGAATCTTCCCATTTGTGACAAGGATAGAGCTAGAATCAGGACAAGTGACATAGACCAGGACAGGAAAAGACAAACATTGTGTGTTTTCAGTTATATATGGAATCTAAAACAAACAAAAGACACATATAAATATATATATATATATATATATATATAAAGCAGAAAGAAAAACACAAATACAAAGAACAAAGTAGTAGTTGCCAAAGGGGATGTGGTGGTCAAAATAAGTAAAGGAGATTAGAGGTATAAAATCACCTATAAAATAAATAAGTCACAGGGATATAGTATGCAGCATGAATATGGAGTCAATACCTTGGACTGCAAGGAGATCCAACCATTCCATTCTAAAGGAGATCAGCCCAGGGTGTTCTTTGGAAAGAATGATGCTAAAGCTAAAATTCCAGTACTTTGGCCACTTCATGTGAAGAGCTGACTCATTGGAACAGACTCTGATGCTGGGAGGGATTGCGGGCAGGAAGAAAGGGGAGATGACAGAGGATGAGATGGCTGGATGGCATCACCGACTCAATGGACATGAGTTTGAGTGAACTCTGGGAGATGGTGATGGACAGGGAGGCCTGTTGTGCTGCAATTCATGGGGTCGCAAAGAGTCCTGTCTCTTATACACATCTAGATGTGTATAAGAGACAGTTATTCCTCATATTCCAATTGTTACCAAAATGATGTAGCAATAGCTACTTTGAGCATTCTTTGGCATTGACTTTGTTTGGAAAAAGATTGGAATGAAGACTGAACTTTTTCAGTCTTGTGGCCACTGCTGAGTTTTCCAAATTTGCTGGCATATTGAGTGCAGCACTTTCACAGCATCATCTCTTAGGATTTGAAATAGCTCAACTGGAATTCCATCAC
>SJYX01021661.1:96380-129798 GCA_006410675.1 Oreotragus oreotragus
AAATATTTGGCAAAGTATATAAATAAGAGTTTCAAATATAGTACCCATAAAAATAAAAATTTTCATTTTTTGCCCAGGTGTTCTTACCTGCTATTCTAGTAGATGCTAATAAGATGATGAACAATTTATTTCAATGAACTAAGGAGAGAAGCTTTTGTGAGACCTTGAGATCTGACCTGTGTTCTCCTTGTACATGTATACTTTAGTTTTAATGATTATTTTACTATAGGCATTGAGGATCAAGAAATTTAACTGAAGTCCAAGTATTTAATTTGGCTTTTCTAACAATGTAACCTCATAAATTTGAGTGCAAATATATAATTAATCTTCTATTTGTTCTTCTTGCATATTGTCTGTGCTTGTAGATAAAGAGACATCAAGTTTGCAGCATGTCCTGTTTTCCTTTGGTCATGCAGCATTTAGCTGAGTGATTAAAGCTACTTTTATTTCTACATGTCTATTTAAAATAATACTCCAAAGCTATGTTAGAATAAGTTCAGTACAATAAACTTATATCTTCAGTTTCTCTTAAGTGGATTACATTTTCATCAAATATGACAAGCTTCTAATAACGACAAACTCAACATTGACTAATCAGAAGTTTTTGGTCACTATTCTGTTGATTATATCATGTGTGTGCATACTAAATCACTACATTCTTGTCCTACTATTTGCAACCATATGAACTGTAGCCTGAGAGGCTCCTCTGTCCATGGGATACTCTAAGCAATAATATCAGACATCCTGACCCAGGGACTGAACCACATTTCTTGTGTATCCTGCATTGGCAAGCAGTTTATTTGCCATTAGTGCCACCTGAGAAGACTTTGCTTATATATCTTTTCTCATTTTCTTTCCTTTTTCTACTGAAATATATGAAGTATTATATAATAAATATTTGTGTCCCTACTAAATTCATATATTAAAGCTCTCATCCCCAATGTGACTGTATTTAGATATAGGGTCTAGGAGAAGGTGATAGACATTAAATTAGGTTATGAGTGAGGCCTTAATCCAATAAATTGGGAAAGGAACATAAGAGTTCTATCTCCACTATGTAAGGACATAGTGAGGAGGAACCATCTATAAGCCAGGAAGAGAGTCTCTGCAGGAACAGAATTAGATAGTATCTTGATCTTGGACTTCACAACTTCCAGAACTGTTGAAAATAGCTTCCTGTTGTTTAAAATACCCAGTCTATGGTAGTTTTTTTTTTTTAATGAAAGCCAAGCAGACTAATACACCAAGTAGTTAGTGGGAAAAATAATAATTTTACTTGATGTATCTAAAAGGAAATATAACTTAAAATCATCTGAGTGACTTGAAATAAGAATAAGGTAGCTTTATGTGTACTGAAATGAAAGCTTTCCAAAGTACAATTTTAGCAGGAAAAATAGGGAATGAAAAACATGTTGCTGTTTGCATTAAAGAAATGCATATATTCATAATATCTCTGGAAGGATATGCCAGAAACTGCAATAACTCTTGCCTTCAGGAAGAGGTTCTGTATAGTCAAGAGACAAAGAAGGGATAATTTTTCACTCTCTACTATTTTATAACTTCTATTTTTTCCAGTTGAATGTAAAATTTAATTTAGAAAAAAAATAAAGCTGTGGGTCAACAAGATGGCAGGAAAATAGGTGAATCTGGACGATCTCTCTCCACAGATGTATCAGGAACAAATCTTCAGATGTAGATGTTCTCACAGAGAACTAGTTGAGTACCACAAGCAGTCCCTGATCACCAGAAAGGAATGTATAACCATGCAAAACTCAGTAAGATGAAGGGAAGAAGGGAGAAGGAACACCAGAATGAGTGGAGTTGGAATTGTACCTGAGGGTTGGGGAGCTGTAGCAAGGCAGAGATCCCTGAATCTGGGGAAATCAGTGTGAACAGAACAGAATTTAAGGTTGCCAGAGAATAAAACAGCTGATTTGTGATAGTCTGAGCGTGAGGTCTGTGAAATGGCCCTACCTACACTGGAAAGGGATTTGAGTCCACTGGAATTCATGGCAGCTGGGAGCTGGAGCATGGAGATTGGAAGGCAATCCTGGTGTAAGAATTGCTAATGAATTTGCGGAGCTGGCCCAAGGAGACAGGATGGAGGAAATATGCAGCAGGGAATGCCTTTTGAGGAAAGCCATGTGTCCATGAGACAGGGTACTACTACTAAGTCATGAGCAAGGGTTGGAGCACTCACTGTAACCTGTGTCTCCCCATAAGCCATTGCTGACAAATGACCAATAGAGAAGAATCAAGCAGAGAGGCCCTTTGAATGTCAGCTGCCAGAGGCTAGAAAAGAATCCTAATAGACCCATAGCCATTATGATCATGGGTGCCAGGTCCCCTGCATACCTGATGCTTCTGAGGTCCCTGCGACCTGAGCAGTCATGCTACCTCCATGCCTAGTTTTAACTGCAGCAGACCCAAGTCTTTCAGGGCAGCCTCAGGAGGAAACCCCTGTGGATGACCCACATGCAAAGGTGGGGATAAAACCACAACTGAGCTCCAGGAGAAGCACAACTAAGGAAGAGCATCAAAAACCTTTCCCCAATACAGCCAGCATATTAAATTCACAGGATCAACTAGGTAGACTCTGCCTGTGGAATATATAAACATAAAAGGACGATGAGTTTTCTCACAAAAGAAAATGCTCTATCTCTTGCAGCTATGGATACTGGAGGCAAGCACATACAGAAGTAGGGTGAGATTAGAGTCTCAGCTTTCCCCACAGCAGGTCCAGAGATCAGTCTACTTCCCAGGACCTCCTAGGGAGCCAGGGCAGGATGCAAAAAAAGGATGCTGACAGCTGAGACCTGAGAAGAAATTGTGTTACTATCTTTGTGCTTTGATTCCTTCTATAGTTGGTTTTGGATTTTTTTTTTCCTCTTTTTTTTTTTCCTTTGTTGTGGTTGTTGTTTATATTATTAGTATCTCAAATTAAGATTTTGGGAACGTTTTTACAATATTTTTATTCCCTTTGTATGTTTCTACCTCTACTTTGGCTTTCTGAGTTTTTGTTTGTTTGTTTTGCTTCTTTTCTTGTGCATGCATGTTTAGTTACTTAGTCGTGTCTGACTTTTGACACCCAATGGACAGCAACCCACCAGACTTCTCTATCCATGGAATTTTCCAGGCAAGAATACTGGAGTGGGTTGTCATTTCCTACTCCAGGAGATCTTCCCAATCCAGGGATCAAACCTGCATCTCCTGTGCTCCCTGCATTGACAGGTAGATTCTTTACCACTGAGCCACCTGGGAAGCCCCTTTTCTAGTTGTAGATTTTTTTTTAAATATATATATATGGAAATTTTATTGTATACTTCTATTATTTAAATTTATTTTTCTATATTTTTTTTTTCACCACGATGTTTGTTTATTTCCTTTTCTTCTCTTTATTCCTCAGTTGGCAGTCTGCTTTGGTCTTGTTTTCTGTTTTAGCTTTGTTATTAATTGGTTGATATCATTTTTGGTTCCCTTTGCTTGCTGGGTCACTCTCTTTTACTTTGTTTTCTTTGTGTTTGTATGCCTGTATATATTCTTTTGATTTTGCTTTTATTTGTCTGATTTGGGTTTTACCATTTGTCTGGGGTTCATTTTTCATTTCTTGCTTTTCTGTTCCTATTTTTGGGGTTTTACAGAGGTTTTTGTTCATTTTAACCCTCTTTAGTGGCTTGTGGGATCTTTGATTCCCTAGCCAGAAGCCAGGCCTGAACCTCTCAAACAGGAGTGACATATCCAGGACACTAGACTGCCAGAGAACTTCTGTCCCGGGGAGTACTGATCATTGAGAGTGACCATGAAGGCCTTCACCTAGATCCAAGAACTGGATCCTCCCAATTTCTTGCAGCACCCAGTCCTGGATGCCTCATTCAAACAGCAAGCAAGACGATAACATAAATCCAATAATCAGCAGGCAGGCTTCCCACAGGCATCCCTAAGCAAATGATCTCACATAACTCTGCCTCTCAGAGGAAAACAAAAACAACCAAAGACCTCATCTCCTTCCACAAGAGCACAAGAAAAATCTCCTCCAAGTATGAAGTCTACATAAGACATTGGAGAAACAAAACCACAGATATAGAAACAAAAGCAAGAAGAGTCCTGATCCTATCTCCAAGGGAAGGAGACATCACACAGTAAATTAGAATAAATTTAAAGAGAGAGAGAGAGAGAGAGAAAAAAAAAAAAAACACTGCACAGATGAAAAAGCAACATAAAAACCCACAAGATGAAATAAATGAAGAAGAAATAGAAAAATTACCTGAAAAAAGAATTCAGCATAATGATAGTAAAGATGATCCAAAATTTCAAAAACAGGATAGAGAAAATGCAAGAATAATTTACCACATTTAACAAAAAAATTATGAGAAACAAAGAATAAACAAATAGTGATGTGCAACACAATTATTAACATCAAAAATATTCTAAAAGGAATCAGAGAGCGCTGAGAAAATATTAAACATACCAACATTTATAGCAGCATCAGAAGTAGAATAGAAAAAGAATAGAAAAAGAAAGTGTCAGAAAACTTTTGCAGGGATTATAGTAGAAAATGTCAATAACAAAAATAAATAAATAAAAAATAAATAAAAAATAAATAATCAAGTCCAAAAAGTGCAAAGTGCCAAACGGGATAAATATATGAGAGAAGAAAATGAGATACATACATATCAAACCAACAAAAATTAAACAGAAATAAAGCAACATAATGTACAAAGGAAAGTATATAAGGTTAACAACTGATCTTTCAGTAGAAATGCTATAGAGTAGAAAGGAGTAGAAAATGTCAATAACAAAAATAAATAAATAAAAAATAAATAAAAAATAAATAATCAAGTCCAAAAAGTGCAAAGTGCCAAACAGGATAAATATATGAGAGAAGAAAATGAGATACATACATATCAAACCAACAAAAATTAGACAGAAATAAAGCAACATAATATACAAAGGAAAGTATATAAGGTTAACAACTGATCTTTCAGTAGAAATGCTGTAGGCCAGAAAGGAGTGGCAGGATATATTTTAAGTGATTGGGAAAGTTCAAACCAAGATTACTTTACCTAGCAAAGATTTTATCCAAAATTGATGGATAAATCTGAAGCTTTATTGACAAGCAAATATTGAGAGAATAAAACACCACTAATTAAACTTTATAATAAATGCTAAAGAGACTTTTATAGGAAGATAACACAAGACAAGAAAAAGTACTACAAAAACATCGAAAGCAATTAAGAAAATATCAATAGAAATATATATATATATATATAAACCAACAATTACTTTAAATCTAAATAAATAACACTCCAGCCAAAAGACACAGACTGGCTGAATGATACAAAAAACAGGACCCATATACGTGTAAATATACATATATACATGTATATATATACTGTCTACAAGGGACCCACTTAAGGCTTAAGGGCAGATTTAGACTGAATGTGAGAGGATGGAAAAAGATACTTCATGCAAATGGAAATAGAAAGAAAGCCAGAAGAGCAATTATCACATCAGATAAAATAGAGTTTAATATAAAGAATATTTTGAGAGTCAAGGAGGAAACACCACACGATGATAAAGGGGTCAATCTAGGAAGAAGACAGAGCATCTGAAAATATTTATGCCCCCAAAATAGGAGCACTTCATTACATGAGGCAAACACTATCAGATTAAAGAAAAAAAGATAATTGATAGTAATACCCAATGGACAGATCATACAGACAGAAGATCAATAAGGGAACACAAGCCTTAAATGCACATTAGACCAGATGTGTCTAATAGATATATTCAGGACAGTCCATCCAAAATGCAGCAGAAGACAATATTTTCTCAAGTCCACTCCAAACATTCTCTAGAATAATCACATTTTGAGTCACATATCAAGCCTTGATAAATTTAAGAAAATTTAAACTGAATCAAGCATCTTTTCTGAACATATCACTATGAGGTTAGATATCAATTACAGGAAAAATTTTTAAAAATAACCAATACAAATAGGTTAAAAAAAAAAACACTACAAAATAAACAACAGATCACTGAAGAAATCATAGAGAAAATAACAATGAAAACACAACCACCCAAATCTATGGAATGAAACAAAAGCTATTCTAAGAGAAAAGCTTATAGTAATACAAACCCACCTCAAGAGGCAAGAAAGACATCAAATAGGAAACTTAACCTTGTACCTTAAGAAATTTCTAGGACAAATTACAGAATTCACAACCTGGGGAACTAACAAAGGGACTGAGAACTCCCAAAGAATTTGACTCCAGAGACCACTGGGATTTTATTACAGAACTTCCACAGGACTGGGGAAACAGACTCTTGGAGGGCACAAACAAAGCCTTGTGCATATCAGGAGGCAGGAGAAAGGAGAAGTGTCCCCACAAGAGACTGAGTCAGATTTCCTTGTGAGTGTCTAGGAGTCTCCATTGGAGGCCTGGGTCTTAGTCCAAACAACAGGGAGGGAGCACAGCCCTACACATAAACAAACAATTGGATTAAAGATTTACTGAGCATGGCCCAGCCCATCATAACAAGACCCGTTTTCCTCAACAGTCAGTCTCTCCTATCAGGAAGATTCCATAAGCTACTTATCCTTATTCATCAGAGGGAAGACAGAATGAAAACCACAAGCACAGAAAACTAACCAAACTGAGAACATGAACCACAGCCTTGTTTAACTCAATGAAACTATGAGCCATGCCATGTAGGACCACCCAAGATGGATGGGTCATGGTGGAGAGTTCTGACAAAATGTAGTCCACTGGAAAAGGGAATGGCAACCTCTTCAGTATTGCCTTAAGTACCCCATGACAGTATGAAAAGGCAAAAAGCAGGACAATAAAAGATGAATTACCATGTCAGTTGTTGCAAGTAGGCTCCTGGAGATCAGTGGAGAAATAAACACAGAAATAATGAACAGCTGGAGCAAAGCAAATACAACATGCAGTTGTGGATGTGGCTGGTGAAGGAAAGAAAGTCCGATACTGTAAAGAATACTATTGCATAAGAACCTGGATTTTAAGTCCATGAATCTAGGTAAACTGGAAGTGGTCAAACAGGAGATGGCATGGGTGAACATAGACATTTTAGGAATCAGTGAACTAAAATGGACTGGAATTTAACTCAGATGACCATTATATCTACTGCTGTAGGTAAGAATCCCTTAGAAGAAATGGAGTAGCCCTTGTAGTCAACAAAAGAGTATGAAATACAGTACTTGGATGCAATCTCAAAAATTAAAAAAATGATCTCTATTCATTTCCATAGAAAACCATTCAAAAACACAGTAATCCAAGTCTATGCCCCAACCACTAATGCCAAAGAAGCTGAAGTTGAATGGTTCTATGATGACCAATAAGACATTTTAGAACTAATACCAAAACAAGATGTCCTTTTCATTATAGGAGACTGGAATGCAATAGTAGGAAGTCAAGAGAAACCTGGTAAATTTGGCCATGGAGTACAAAATGAAGCAGGCAATGACTAACACAGTCTTGCCAAGAGAACACACTGGTTACAGCACACATCCTCTTCCAACAACAAAAGAGAAGACTTTACGAATGGACATCAACAGATGGTCAATCCCTAAATCAGGTTGATTCTATTCTTTTCAGCCAAAGATGGAGAAGCTCTATACATGCAGCAAAAAGAAGACAAGGAGCTGAATGTGGCTCAGAACATGAACTCCTTATTGCAAATTCAAACTTAAGTTGAAGAAAGTTTACCAAATCCCTTACAATTATACAGTGGAAGTGAAAAACAGATCCAAAGGATTAGATCTGATAAACAGTATGTCTGAAGAAATATGGACAGAGCTTTGTGTCAGTGTATAAGAGGCAGTGATCAAGACTATCCCAAGGTTGATTCTATTCTTTTCAGCCAAAGATGGAGAAGCTCTATACATGCAGCAAAAAGAAGACAAGGAGCTGAATGTGGCTCAGAACATGAACTCCTTATTGCAAATTCAAACTTAAGTTGAAGAAAGTTTACCAAATCCCTTACAATTATACAGTGGAAGTGAAAAACAGATCCAAAGGATTAGATCTGATAAACAGTATGTCTGAAGAAATATGGACAGAGCTTTGTGTCAGTGTATAAGAGGCAGTGATCAAGACTATCCCCAAGAAAAAGAAATACAAAAGACAAAATGGTAGTCTGAGGAGGCCTTATAAATAGCTGAGAAAAGAAGAGAAGATAAAGACAAAGGAGAAAAGGAACAGTATACTCATCTGCTTGCAGAGTTCCAAAGAATAGCAAAAAGAAATAAGAAAGCCTTCCTCAGTGATCAATACAAAGAAACAGAATGGGAAAGAACAGAGATCTCTTCAAGAATATCAAAGATACCAAAGGACTGTTTCATGCAAAGATGGGCACAATAAAGGCCAGAAATGATACAGACCTCACAGAAGCAGAAGATATTAAGAAAAGGTGGCAATAATACACAGAAGAATTATTTTAATAAATTAATGACCCAGATAACCATGATTTTGTGTGATCACTCTCTAGAGCCAGACATCCTGGAATACAAAGTTAAATGGGCCTTAGGAAGCAACAGTATGAACAATGCTAGTGGAGGCGATGGAATTCCAGCTGAGGTATTTCAAATCCTAAAAGATGATGCTATGAAAGGGCTGCACTCAATATTCTCACACATTTGGAAAACACAGTAGTGGCCACAGGAATGGAAAAGGTCCATTTTCATTTCAATCCTAAGGAAAGGCAGTGCCAAAGAATGTTGAAACTACTGCACAGTTGCACTCATCTCACACACTAGCAAAGTAATGCTCAAAATTCTCCAAGTTAGGCTTCAACAGTACATGAACTGATAACTTCCAGGTATTTAACCTGGGTTTAGAAAAGGCAGAGGAATGAAGATCAAATAGCCAAAATCCATTGGATCATTGAAAAAGTAAGAGAGTACCAGTAAAACATNCTCATCTCACACACTAGCAAAGTAATGCTCAAAATTCTCCAAGTTAGGCTTCAACAGTACATGAACTGATAACTTCCAGGTATTTAACCTGGGTTTAGAAAAGGCAGAGGAATGAAGATCAAATAGCCAAAATCCATTGGATCATTGAAAAAGTAAGAGAGTACCAGTAAAACATCTCCTGCTTTATTGACTTTTTATATATGGAAAGTCAATGTGGACCACAACAACCTGTGGAAAATTCTTAAAGAGATTGGACTACCAGACCACCTACCTGCCTCCTGAGAAATCTGTATGCAGGTCAAGAAGTAACAGTTAGAACTAGACATGGAACAATAGACTGGTTCCAAATTGAGAAAGGAGTGCACCAAGGCTGTGTATTGTCACCTGCTTATTTAACTTATTTGCAGAGTACATCACGTGAAATGCTGAGCCAGATGAACCATGAGCTGGTATCAAGATTGCTGCGATAAATATTAATAACCTCGTATATGTAGATAACACCACCCTTATAGCAGAAAGTGAAGAGGAACTGAAGAGTCTCTTGATGAAGGTGACAGATGTGAGTGAAAAAGCTGGCTTAAAACTCATCATTCAAAAAAGTACGATCATGGTTTTTGGTCCCATCACTTTATGGTAAATAGATGGTGAAAAAATAGAAACAGTGAAAGACTATTTTCTTGGGCTCCAAAATCACTGCAGATGGTGACTGCAGCCATGAAATTAAAGGAAATAGAAAGAAAGCCAGAAGAGCAATTATCACATCAGATAAAATAGAGTTTAATATAAAGAATATTATGAGAGTCAAGGAGGAAACACCACACGATGATAAAGGGGTCAATCCAGGAAGAAGACAGAGCATCTGAAAATATTTATGCCCCCAAAATAGGAGCACTTCATTACATGAGGAAAACACTATCAGATTAAAGAAAAAAAGATAATTGATAGTAATACCCAATGGACAGATCATACAGACAGAAGATCAATAAGGGAACACAAGCCTTAAATGCACATTAGACCAGATGCGTCTAATAGATATATTCAGGACAGTCCATCCAAAATGCAGCAGAAGACAATATTTTCTCAAGTCCACTCCAAACATTCTCTAGAATAATCACATTTTGAGTCACATATCAAGCCTTGATAAATTTAAGAAAATTTAAACTGAATCAAGCATCTTTTCTGAACATATCACTATGAGGTTAGATATCAATTACAGGAAAAATTTTTAAAAATAACCAATACAAATAGGTTAAAAAAAAAAACACTACAAAATAAACAACAGATCACTGAAGAAATCATAGAGAAAATAACAATGAAAACACAACCACCCAAACCTATGGAATGAAACAAAAGCTATTCTAAGAGAAAAGCTTATAGTAATACAAACCCACCTCAAGAGGCAAGAAAGACATCAAATAGGAAACTTAACCTTGTACCTTAAGAAATTTCCAGGACAAATTACAGAATTCACAACCTGGGGAACTAACAAAGGGACTGAGAACTCCCAAAGAATTTGACTCCAGAGACCACTGGGATTTTATTACAGAACTTCCACAGGACTGGGGAAACAGACTCTTGGAGGGCACAAACAAAGCCTTGTGCATATCAGGAGGCAGGAGAAAGGAGAAGTGTCCCCACAAGAGACTGAGTCAGATTTCCTTGTGAGTGTCTAGGAGTCTCCATTGGAGGCCTGGGTCTTAGTCCAAACAACAGGGAGGGAGCACAGCCCTACACATAAACAAACAATTGGATTAAAGATTTACTGAGCATGGCCCAGCCCATCATAACAAGACCCGTTTTCCTCAACAGTCAGTCTCTCCTATCAGGAAGATTCCATAAGCTACTTATCCTTATTCATCAGAGGGAAGACAGAATGAAAACCACAAGCACAGAAAACTAACCAAACTGAGCACATGGACCACAGCCTTGTTTAACTCAATGAAACTATGAGCCATGCCATGTAGGACCACCCAAGATGGATGGGTCATGGTGGAGAGTTCTGACATTAAGAAATTTCCAGGACAAATTACAGAATTCACAACCTGGGGAACTAACAAAGGGACTGAGAACTCCCAAAGAATTTGACTCCAGAGACCACTGGGATTTTATTACAGAACTTCCACAGGACTGGGGAAACAGACTCTTGGAGGGCACAAACAAAGCCTTGTGCATATCAGGAGGCAGGAGAAAGGAGAAGTGTCCCCACAAGAGACTGAGTCAGATTTCCTTGTGAGTGTCTAGGAGTCTCCATTGGAGGCCTGGGTCTTAGTCCAAACAACAGGGAGGGAGCACAGCCCTACACATAAACAAAAAATTGGATTAAAGATTTACTGAGCATGGCCCAGCCCATCATAACAAGACCCGTTTTCCTCAACAGTCAGTCTCTCCTATCAGGAAGATTCCATAACCTACTTATCCTTATTCATCAGAGGGAAGACAGAATGAAAACCACAAGCACAGAAAACTAACCAAACTGAGAACATGAACCACAGCCTTGTTTAACTCAATGAAACTATGAGCCATGCCATGTAGGACCACCCAAGATGGATGGGTCATGGTGGAGAGTTCTGACAAAATGTAGTCCACTGGAAAAGGGAATGGCAACCTCTTCAGTATTGCCTTAAGAACCCCATGACAGTATGAAAAGGCAAAAAGCAGGACAATAAAAGATGAATTACCATGTCAGTTGTTGCAAGTAGGCTCCTGGAGATCAGTGGAGAAATAAACACAGAAATAATGAACAGCTGGAGCAAAGCAAATACAACATGCAGTTGTGGATGTGGCTGGTGAAGGAAAGAAAGTCCGATACTGTAAAGAATACTATTGCATAAGAACCTGGATTTTAAGTCCATGAATCTAGGTAAACTGGAAGTGGTCAAACAGGAGATGGCATGGGTGAACATAGACATTTTAGGAATCAGTGAACTAAAATGGACTGGAATTTAACTCAGATGACCATTATATCTACTGCTGTAGGTAAGAATCCCTTAGAAGAAATGGAGTAGCCCTTGTAGTCAACAAAAGAGTATGAAATACAGTACTTGGATGCAATCTCAAAAATTAAAAAAATGATCTCTATTCATTTCCATAGAAAACCATTCAAAAACACAGTAATCCAAGTCTATGCCCCAACCACTAATGCCAAAGAAGCTGAAGTTGAATGGTTCTATGATGACCAATAAGACATTTTAGAACTAATACCAAAACAAGATGTCCTTTTCATTATAGGAGACTGGAATGCAATAGTAGGAAGTCAAGAGAAACCTGGTAAATTTGGCCATGGAGTACAAAATGAAGCAGGCAATGACTAACACAGTCTTGCCAAGAGAACACACTGGTTACAGCACACATCCTCTTCCAACAGCAAAAGAGAAGACTTTACGAATGGACATCAACAGATGGTCAATCCCTAAATAAGGTTGATTCTATTCTTTTCAGCCAAAGATGGAGAAGCTCTATACATGCAGCAAAAAGAAGACAAGGAGCTGAATGTGGCTCAGAACATGAACTCCTTATTGCAAATTCAAACTTAAGTTGAAGAAAGTTTACCAAATCCCTTACAATTATACAGTGGAAGTGAAAAACAGATCCAAAGGATTAGATCTGATAAACAGTATGTCTGAAGAAATATGGACAGAGCTTTGTGTCAGTGTATAAGAGGCAGTGATCAAGACTATCCCCAAGAAAAAGAAATACAAAAGACAAAATGGTAGTCTGAGGAGGCCTTATAAATAGCTGAGAAAAGAAGAGAAGATAAAGACAAAGGAGAAAAGGAACAGTATACTCATCTGCTTGCAGAGTTCCAAAGAATAGCAAAAAGAAATAAGAAAGCCTTCCTCAGTGATCAATACAAAGAAATAGAATGGGAAAGAATAGAGATCTCTTCAAGAATATCAAAGATACCAAAGGACTGTTTCATGCAAAGATGGGCACAATAAAGGCCAGAAATGATACAGACCTCACAGAAGCAGAAGATATTAAGAAAAGGTGGCAATAATACACAGAAGAATTATTTTAATAAATTAATGACCCAGATAACCATGATTTTGTGTGATCACTCTCTAGAGCCAGACATCCTGGAATACAAAGTTAAATGGGCCTTAGGAAGCAACAGTATGAACAATGCTAATGGAGGCGATGGAATTCCAGCTGAGGTATTTCAAATCCTAAAAGATGATGCTATGAAAGGGCTGCACTCAATATTCTCACACATTTGGAAAACACAGTAGTGGCCACAGGAATGGAAAAGGTCCATTTTCATTTCAATCCTAAGGAAAGGCAGTGCCAAAGAATGTTGAAACTACTGCACAGTTGCACTCATCTCACACACTAGCAAAGTAATGCTCAAAATTCTCCAAGTTAGGCTTCAACAGTACATGAACTGATAACTTCCAGGTATTTAACCTGGGTTTAGAAAAGGCAGAGGAATGAAGATCAAATAGCCAAAATCCATTGGATCATTGAAAAAGTAAGAGAGTACCAGTAAAACATCTCCTGCTTTATTGACTTTTTATATATGGAAAGTCAATGTGGACCACAACAACCTGTGGAAAATTCTTAAAGAGATTGGACTACCAGACCACCTACCTGCCTCCTGAGAAATCTGTATGCAGGTCAAGAAGTAACAGTTAGAACTAGACATGGAACAATAGACTGGTTCCAAATTGAGAAAGGAGTGCACCAAGGCTGTGTATTGTCACCTGCTTATTTAACTTATTTGCAGAGTACATCACGTGAAATGCTGAGCCAGATGAACCATGAGCTGGTATCAAGATTGCTGCGATAAATATTAATAACCTCGTATATGTAGATAACACCACCCTTATAGCAGAAAGTGAAGAGGAACTGAAGAGTCTCTTGATGAAGGTGACAGATGTGAGTGAAAAAGCTGGCTTAAAACTCATCATTCAAAAAAGTACGATCATGGTTTTTGGTCCCATCACTTTATGGTAAATAGATGGTGAAAAAATAGAAACAGTGAAAGACTATTTTCTTGGGCTCCAAAATCACTGCAGATGGTGACTGCAGCCATGAAATTAAAAGATGTCACCTCCTTGGAAGAAAAGTTACAACTAACCTAGATAGTATATTAAAATGCAGAGACATTGCTTTGCCAGCAAAGGTCCCCATCTAGTCAAAGCTATGTCTTTTTCAGTAGTCATGTATGGATGTGAGAGTTGGACTCTAAAGAAAGCTGAACACCGAAGAACTGATGCTTTTGAACTGTGGTTTGGAGAAGAATCTTAAGAGTCCCTTGGACATCAAGGAGATCCAGTCAGTCCAATATTTTGGCATCTGATGCAAAGAGCCAACTAATTGGCAAAAACCCTGCTGCTGATTAAGATTTAAGGCAAAAGGAGAAGGAGATGTCAGAAAATGAGATAGTTAGCACCACCATTTCCAACCTGGAGTTGGAATTTGAACCAACTCTAGGAGACTGTGAAGGGCAGTGGAGCCTGTTGTACTGCAGTCCATAGGGTTGTAGAGAGCTGGGCATGACTCAGCAACTGAAAAACAAGTAAAACTATTAATTCATTTTATTTCTATAAATACTATTTTTTATCTTACAGATGTTATATTATATCTGTTATGTTATTCCATATGAAGATATTACCATTGTCACTTGTAATCCTCACAGGGAATTTAATATATAGAAACTCAATTGTAAGATTGTACTGTGAATTTTTGACTTATCCTTTAATTGTTTATACAGGCTTAGTGAGTTTAGATTTCAAAGAATAAAATTGACGCTTCATGTTATCTGTATTTATTTTTGTACACCAACTTCTACCACGGAAATATTTCACTTTTAATTGAAAGAGCTAAGGGATGCATTCCTATGGTTTAAAAGAATAATAATAATAAGATCTTTCCCCTCCCTCAAAGAATGCAAACACACTCTCCCAACATCATCAATACAATCTTCATGATTCTGTAGAATGAAGGAATTCCATTTAGGCTATTCCTAATAGAGTGATTTTTACAGACTTAGAATATTACAATCAAAGTTTGGAAGACTCTATGCAAAGAAAAGTTATGACATCTGGAATAAATGAAATTTCCCCTCCCTCAAAGAATGCAAACACACTCTCCCAACATCATCAATACAATCTTCATGATTCTGTAGAATGAAGGAATTCCATTTAGGCTATTCCTAATAGAGTGATTTTTACAGACTTAGAATATTACAATCAAAGTTTGGAAGACTCTATGCAAAGAAAAGTTATGACATCTGGAATAAATGAAAGAGAAAGATGTCTTTCTGACAAAGAGTCTAGGAAATGTTTTGTTTTATTTCATGGATAACATTTCTTACTTTTTTGAAAGATGTTATTCCATAAAAATATAAATCATTTAACTTGGAATCTCCAACAATAGTTTAATAATAATAGGTAATATGACAATAATGTACTATGTCCTGAAAATATAATAACAGGTAGATGACTGTATTATTGATCTCTATGCTAGCGTTTAAAAATAAATAAGGGGTACTGACTTTACATAGCTTTTAAGTGACAGAAAAGAGATTTGAATACAAGGCTTCTAACTCAAAGAAGGTTGCTTTCATTGTTATGTTCTACTTCCTCACAATTCTCATTCCTTTTCTTCTGCCTCTCCAGAGGAAAATCTAGATTGGAATACTCCATATGTAGAGATTAAAGTCCGTTTGTTTTAACATTGCTTCTCCTAATCTGTCATAAGAACAATTCTATAAAGGGGTATTACGTACAAAATTTCAGGGAATGATTTGCATTAATGATGTATTTATGTTGTGTTTTCAATAAGGCAACCACTGCACCTGTCCAGCATGAATTGTTTGTTACTAAATGGTCAGCATTTGTTGTGTCACAGTCACCTAAAGAGTGCAAAAATCAAAAAGAAAAAGGTAAGCCTGATTGATTGTTCAGCTGCAAAGTACCTTTAATTCTGTCATTTCATGTGAGTAGCTTTGGAATTCCATTTGCATTAATGTCTGTGTAATTTGAAATGAACAACCACACGCAAAAAACTAGAAAGCCTCAACTGTTAACAAATCAACCACTAATTTATTAATAACATGAATTTACTACTGTAGTGGCATTAAGTGGTCACTGCATTCATGATGCAATTCATGCAACTGGACTTAATATTATTCTCTTTAAATAACTGAGTTACCTATAAATACAAGTGGACTTCTATTTATAGTCAGCCACATAAATAGGCAATATAATGTTTGGCTTCATGTTTTACACAAAAGGGAATTTTGATAGATTGTTAATATCTAATAAAAAGTATAATTTCAGACCAAAGAAAGGAGAAATGGGGACAGATACCTTGTTCCTGCATTTGTATGAAAGGTGAGTAGGAGCTGTATTTTAGCCATCTGCCCCAAATAGAGAAAAGAACAACAAAGGAGGAATCCCAGTCATCTCTGCTCACTACTCAGCCTCTATTAGTTGTGTGAACTGAGGTAACTCCATGTCTCTGCATTACAGTCCTACCTCTTGCACAATAAGGAGCTTGTTTTATATTATTGGTCTTCTTCTGAAACAATTTCCCCCCTATAGAACACTTGGCAATGTCCAAGGACATATTTGGTATCATAAAGGGGCAGGAGCATGGTGGAGATACCTTTAGTAGATAGGTGCCAAGAATACTGCTAAAAGTTCTACACTGCAGAGGACAGCCCTACACAATTACCCAGTTTCCAATGCCTGTAATTTTGAGGTGAAGAGACGCTGGATTAAATTATATTTATGGTCTCTATATGATTTCAGGCTGCATTCCTTGGGGTTCATTCTGTAGCATAGGGTACAGAAAAGGGCTGGACTGTCTCTTTACTAATTAGGCTTTTTCAAATAAAAGTTTGAAGAAGCAATAACTTTATGATCAAAACTTTCCTGCTAGAATCTGTCTATAAAATATCAATAGTTTCAAGTTGATTATTCGTCTGAGAGTACTATGTTAAGGCTAATCCTCTGCTTTCCAATGTGGAGCTCTCTTCAATGTTTATGATATTTATGGATTTAGTCTTGCAATAAAAATGTATCTCACATTCTTGCAGAATTGTGTTAATGTGAATGGTATAGACAATATATATTCATTTTATAATCCACTTTAAATTATATCTAAAGCATGAATAATGTATATTTTGTATACACATACATACAAATACTACTTACTTATAAACATATTAAGAATTCAGCACTGTATAAAGATATACATGTACATGTTTGTATATATATATGTGTGTGTGTGTGTGTGTGTTAGTCACTCACTTTTGCAACCCCATGGACTGTATCTTGCCAGGTCCCTCAGAGAATAATACTGGGGTGAGTAGTCATTCCCTTCTCCAGGGGATCTTCCCGACTCAGGGATCCAACTCAGGTCTACTACATTGCAAGCAGATTCTTTACCATCTGAGACACTAGAGAAGCCTGCACACTTACAGATGAAGATATATTTGTCAAAGATGTATAAACCTATCAACAATGCTTTGTAGAGATTATATATATACAAATGTGTATCATATTTAATATTTCATTCTTTTATCTCCCTTTGTCCCCAGATATGTAAATTAGTAATCTTTAATACAAATATACTTTAATTAATTTAACTTAATTTAATTATATTTGATGCAGCCAAATATATAGTTATTTTTTAAAATTGAAATGTAGTTTGTTCCTATTTCCTTTATTGAAATCTTAAATTTTAAATAGTTTTAAGACCAACAGGAAAAATAAAAAATATGACTCTAATTTCTTAGTAAATGTTTAGACTAAAGCACTACTTTAATAATTTTAAAATGTCAAAATGTAAATACATGAAATGGCTCACAGTAAGAAATAAATGTCTAAGCAGTCACATAAACCATTACATTTGATTATTTTCAAATAATCAAAGAGCTTACCAGATGTATAGCTCTTTTGAATGACTATTACTAATGTATTCATCTTTGACAAAGTACAGTTATTTATTAAAATGAATGAACAAAAGAAATGAAAAGACTGAATCATTTTCATGGATGACTGAATGAATTTAGGATTTGCTTAATAACTCAATTCTTAAATGTATGTTGCATAAAAAAGTTAATAATGCTAGAAATAATAAAAAAATTGTGAGTTAAAATATACAGAATATGTGAATTATTCTTTATGTAAAAATTTAGAGTGACATAAAACATTTTTACAAAAAATAAATAATATATTGAAATTCAGTGTTATTTCAATTACAGTTTCTAATGTACTGTTTGGAGCTAAAATGTTATCAGGTACTTTCTCATAATGAAAGGACAATTTTTATCTAGCATGTGAGACTATGAATTCACACGACTGCATAGTGTATATTGCATTTCAATAATGAATCTGTGTTACCTAGAATAAAATTTTATTAAAGGTAGTTTTTAATAAAACTAAACAATATGAGAGTCTTATTATAATTATTCCAAGAGCTAAAATAGATGCTTACATTTACTTTATACTTCATTTGGAAGGAATAATTCTAAAATGTTTAATAAATATCCAATATGGATTTTGTTCTTATTAAAATACTTTTCTAGAAAAAAATCAGTGGTACTGGCACAAAGACAGAAATATAGATCAATGGAACAAAATAGAAAGCCCAGAGATAAATCCACACACATATGGACACCTTCTCTTTGACAAAGGGGGCAAGAATATACAATGGAGTAAAGACAATCTCTTTAACAAGTGGTGCTGGGAAAACTGGTCAACCACTTGTAAAAGAATGAAACTAGATCACTTTCTAACATCACACACAAAAATAAACTCAAAATGGATTAAAGATCTAAACTTAAGACCAGAAACTATAAAACTCCTAGAGGAGAACATAGGCAAAACACTCTCAGAAATAAATCACAGCAGGATCCTCTGTGATCCGCCTCCCATAACATTGGAATAAAAGCAAATATAAACAAATGGGATCTAATTAAAATTAAAAGCTTCTGCACAACAAAGGAAACTATAAGCAAGGTGAAAAGACAGCCTTCTGAATGGGAGAAAATAATAGCAAATGAAGCAACTGACAAACAACTAATCTCAAAAATATACAAGCAACTTATACAGCTCAATTCCAGAAAAATAAACGACCCAATCAAAAAATGGGCCAAAGAACTAAATAGACATTTCTCCAAAGAAGACATACGGATGGCTAACAAACNCATGTTCTCTTAAATATGCATACATTAATCCATCACATGACAAAAAGAATTCCAAAATTTGAAATCCATTTATAAGCTAGAGTTTCTGCTCTACTGCTAATTATGTGAACTAAAAGGATTAATCTAACTTCTTTGAGTATGTTTTTTATCTGTAAATGCGAATGATAGTACTTGTGTTACTTTACTCTCCTAGATATTGTGTAAATAAACTTCGAGTCATGCAAGAGACTTTTAATGGAAATCATAACAGAACACTGATATTTCATTTCTAGCTCTATCACTGAAGCCCTCTACAACTTTAATATACGATTTTCCTGACCTGTTCCTCAGTTTGCTAACCTGTAAATGGGGGGGTGCTGAACCAGATACATCTTAAGTTGTTTTTTGTTAATTTGATTTAAAGTAATTCAAACTTACAGAAAAGTTGCAGAATAGTAAAACATATACATGTACACACACAAAATCTCTCGTATTCCCTATACCCCATATATCCTTTACCTAGGTTTTTAGCGCTTTGCAAAATTCTTTTATCATTCTCCTTTCCATACATATGTGTATATATGTATATATATGATTTACCTTAATATAAAATATAATTATTTTATGCACAATTTGATAAATGTTACATATGTAATTTTCACTTACCCATTTATACTTCACTGCATATATCCTAAGGAATAAAATGTATTCTAATATCACTAAAATCTTTAGGTTTTAATTATTTTTAACTATAAATAATAACATGTGAACTCATATTGTAAAATACAAAGCACTACTATAATTGTAAATAGTTTTTCTGAAGAAACTAGTCCAATATTATTTTATAAAAATGTTTATTTCAGAGAAAATTATAGAAGTTTATTTTTGTCAATTTGGAAATAACATACCTAGGAATATCCCTAGATGAAAATCTAATGAGCTCCAATTCTTATTTTTACAAGTGATAGAATTAGATATACAATCTTCTGGAAATCTAAAGAGAAAAGAATTTGGACTACTGAAGATGGAGCATATTTCATACATCAAACTGTCAGTGAGGCTTACATTGATCAAATAAAAAAGTATTTTAATCACATTGTATAAATGACCATTAAAAGATGATCAGTCCTGAGAATGAAATGATAAATTCTTTCTGCCCTTATGGCATCATGTTTTTAATGCATATTTTTTCACTTCAATACACTTAATATGTAGGATATATTTTAATAAGGCATCCTTTTAAATAGAATATCACCAATAACAAAGCATATTCATTTCTGGACAAGGCTTGAATAATATAAAAGTTTAGCTAGTAGAGAGAAAGATCTGTGCACACTACTACTTCCCACCCACCAATGAGAAAACACAACACCTTATTTGGGATGATGGGCCAATTTTTGCTTGAATTGTCACATGTAAGGCAGGGCTAGATTAAACAATAGCTTCAGTGACTAATGAGTTTTTCTCAAGAAACTGCCATTCGGCCATCATGCTCCAATTTTTAAAGAATACACCAAGCAAATTCATTTGAGCTCGAACAATCAGGGAATCAACTCTTGGGAGAGAATTACTCTGACAGAGAAAGGAAATGTTCCCATTACCTCTTCACTGCTGACTGGATGCCAAGTTTTATTGTAACTATTGTTTCCTTTCCAGTTGCCATTGTGAATGATAGCATGGATTGCTAAGGTTCCACAAAGAAAGGCTTTTTTCTTTTTAAAACAAACCTTAATTTCCAAAGAACAATGCTATACACACAGTTTAGTACTTTAAAGCTTTCAAGTATTTGACCTTTAAGATTTCCTGAAGCATTCATGCAAAGCTCTTTTACTAAAGACTTTTTTAAAGTCTCTGGCTGATTTAATAGTTTATTTAAAAAATACATTGCAGAAATTTTGTTCTTAACTATACAAACACATTAGTGTTTGCTCATCCCCAAGGCCCACCCTAAATATAACAATGATGATGATGATAATAATAATAAATCATAACCATGATGAGAAATTCTGTAGATGCTAGTTTAATGCTGCCTAACAACCTGTCAAAGGTATAATTTTATAGATATCCTTCAGATTATTTAATTATGTGACAGGATTCTAGTGTTTGTTTCAAAACAAACACAAATATATGGCTTGATCACGTTCCTTCTCTGTTACCTGCTATAAGGAAAAGATGTTAACAGAGATTTTTGTATTAGATAATATGTGGACAAGGATAGAGACTTCAAGGTAACTCCCTTCTCCCACAGAACTAGAACTTCTGTTTTTAATATAGGTAACTAGTAATCCAGAATAAAGGTGGCAATTCTTAGGCAACTTCCAAAGAGTGTAGTTATATAACAAATCTCTGACATAAAAGGTGAGAGTGAATAATATATGCAATTTGGAGAATGTATCCTTGAAAGGAAATGTAGGTCCTTTTTCTTCCCTACCTCTAAATGCTCTGGGAACATCAACATCTTAACTGAAGTACAGTTTGGGACTTGAAGCCATGGGCTATAATATAAAAAATTATAGAGCAGAAAGTTGAAAACAACCCCATCTTAAATATAAAATCCTAAGCTGTTTCCATCTTGAGGTTAACTTTTCTCCCATGTGAAAAAGGAATAAACTCATACGTAGCTTAACCAGTTTTATTTTTATTTTGTAAATGTTTTGAGATAATTATAGATTTACATACAGTTGTACAAATTATAGGGAAATCTCTGTAGCCCTTCAGCCATTTTCCCTCAATGGGGATATAATCAGAAATTTGCCATTTTGTTAAAGGTCTCTGCTACAGACTTATTTAATGTTTTAATGGGTCTCTGTTATAAACTTAAGCCAATCATATCTCCTGCTATATTTCATGCTACAAATTACTTAGAAATGGATACTGGAATAACTACTTTTAAGTCCTTTAAAAACCATAATTGCTCCTGCATAAAATTAAAGAATTATCAGAGATTAAAAATGAAGAGTGTATACAAAATGAGAGCATTAAATTCTCAAGAAAGGGTGAGCTACAGCAAAGTTAATTAATGCTAAAAGGATGGCCAGGACAGGAATAAATATTCTCAAGCAATATTTTCAGGGAACTTTTCACAATTACCTGCCCTACTTACCCGCAGTCTACAGGGCAGGGTCACATTTTTACTATCAGATCCCTTAAGATCTCAATGTATAAAAACATTAACATAAAAAACAATAAATAGTTGGTCCAGGCTGGTGACAGTTCTCAGTCTTATGGAATAATCAAATGTATAGCCTTTAAAAAGGGACATGTCCTCAAACCAAGTCTGCACAAAACTCTTACTAAACAAGAGCTCACAATCTGAAAGTACCAGTGCCTGGGGAGCTAATCAACCCTGAAAAGAATAGAAAAGCAAGATTTTGTTCTGAATAAACTTCCAAGGACTGCCCTCACAAATCACTATGAAGGTGATGGCTTGAAGCAAAAGAAATTAATTCCCACAAGGCCAGACATACGAAGCCTAAGGGCTAGGAGGACTGAACTCCCTTCAGAGGCTCTGAAGAAGACGGTGTTCTTGCTTTTCCAGCTACTGGTGGCTGTGGGCACTTTTAGTATTTGTCTGCATTGCTCTACTCTCTGCCTCTGTCATCTTCTCCTCTCTGTGTCTCACATGAGGACACTTGTCATTACATTTAGAACCCACTCAGATACTCAAAATGATATCATCTCCACATCCTTAATTTATTTACATCTGTAAAGACACTTTTTCCAAATGAGATAACACTGGAAACTTCTGGGATTCAGAATGTATCTTCTCAAGAGTCTGTCATTCAACCTACTGCACCCTCTAAAGAATTTCAGATATGAGAACCAGCAGAGAGTAAATAATTGCATTGCTTTAAAGAGGCTAGCAGGATGCTTGGGGCTGGTGTATGGGGATGATCTGGAGGGATGATGTGGGGTGGGAAGTGGGAGGGGGTTCATGTTTGGGAGTTCATGTACACCCGTGGCAGATTCATGTCGATGTATGCCAAATCCAATACAGTACTATAAAGTAAAATAAAGTAAAAAAATAAAAATAAAAAATAAATGGAACAGAACCCATCATAATTATGTGTCTCTTTTAAGAGTCTATATACCTTAAACTTCACAGTCTTCAGGTATCATGTTAATGTATTGAAGAGAGATAATAAATAACTTATCAAAGTTGCTAATAGGATATATGAAATATGCTTTATTTTTAAAGCAAACATTGTGGCTTCTCTGTTGGCTCAGTAGTAGAGAATCCATCTGTCAATGCAGAGGACACAAGCTCAATCCTTGATCTGTGAGGATCCCCATGCCACAGAACAACTAATCCTTTGTGACAACTATTGAGTCTGTGCTCTAAAGCCTGGGAACTGAAACTACTGAGGTACACATGCCTCAACTACTGAAGCCTGAGTACCCTAGAACCTGCACTCCAGAATAAGAAAATCCACTGGAATGAGAAACCCCACAATGAAATAACAGTAGTTGCCACTGGCCACAACTAGAGAAAAGTTCATATGGCAATGATGATCGAGCACTATACACCTATCAATCAATCAATATAATTATTTTTAAAATAAACATTCTGCATGGCAAGTAAATTATTTTGTAATTTTAAAAATTCCTAAAGTAAGTTTTTTTCAAATATGTGAGCTTCTTAGATGGTACTTATCCTTCTGTGGAAGCTCCTACCTCCACTTCCTCATCTCCTTATTAAACTTACTTTCTCCCCATTTGCATCTCTTGAATTTCCTTTAACCTCTTAACTGTCCAGTGGGACTCTCCTAGATTTGTTGCACCTGCCCTTTGACTCCTAGCAAGATCTGGTCTCACTGACCATCCTTGAATGGAAACTATTTTCCTTTGACTTCAAATCCATAAAGATGGCCTTCCGGCCAGGTCCAGGCTCATTGGACTCCAGACCCAAGAGACCCTCAGCACACCAGCCCCCCTTACAGGTGAACGAGTCAGAGCACACCAGTCTGAAGTCCACTGTGACTGGTCTTTCACAGTGTCCTCAGACTCTTCCCTCAGGCTCAGCTCCCCTTCCATCTTTTCCTCCAGCTGAAATCTCACTTCTGGTACCATATTTCCTTTAAAGTATCTCTCCTCTTGACACCTGCCCTCATACACTCAGGTATGCACACTTGTACAAACACAGGCACACGTATGTGTGCTCATTCCACATCTCTTGGTAGAGATAGCTGATTCCTGCATTAAATTTTTCTGATATTCTCACATAGAAACTCATGCATTTATAAAGTACATGTTCATGTACTTAAGTATTATATGCATGTACATGGATACATATTTTATGCATGAAATATATGCTATATATAAGTAGTACACATACATGTCACATACACATGTTATAGTGACTTCAGAAGGATCATCCTCTGCCAAAAGGATACTATTCCCTTAGGGATTGTTAATGCATTTTAGTTGTCCTTATAAAACATGTATATCAACTGCTCAATATATTTTATATGATTTTAAGCCTAAAAATTTAAATTTTAAGTCACATGTATAATAGTTTGATAGAAATAAGCTATTTGAGTTAGTCCTTGCAAAGGATGCTGCTTGCTTACATTACCCACAGCACTCACTAAATTTTCTGCCCAAATTAGGAGTGGTGAGTGAAACCTTCATCCAGGGATGTCTAATTGGATTTGTTTTGTCATTAAATCTGCCTTTCTCTCCTATGCTTCTGTCCCTGTCTTTCTCTCTCCATATGTCTGTCTATCCTTCCCAGAGTGTGTGTTCAGTTCTACTGATCAGTTTTCTGATCAATCAGAGTATTCCAAACATTGTTCTTGTTCAGTCACTAAATTGTGAGTGGATCCCCATGAACTGAAACATGCCAGGCTTCCCTGTCCTTCACTATCACCACAACCATGTTTACTGTGAAATATTAATATTCTGAATCATGACTATTATTCACTGCAAAGCTATACAATTTTCCTGAAATTTCTCAAAAGTCAGATTAAATAAGAATGTTTTGGAATTGTGTGGTTGATGGGGTTTGTTTCCATCCAGTTTTCTATGAAGATTTTCACCATTGAGGTTTACTCATCATGGCATCTGGTCCCATCACTTCCTGGGAAATAGATGAAGAAACAGTGGAAACAGTGTCAGACTTTATTTTTTTGGGCTTCAGAATCACTGCAGATGGTGATTGCAGCCATGAAATTAAAAGACGCTTATTCCTTGGAAGAAAAGTTATGACCAACCTATATAGCATATTCAAAAGCAGAGACATTACTTTGCCAACTAAGGTCCGTCTAGTCAAGGCTATGGTTTTTACAGTAGTCATGTATGGATGTGAGAGTTGGACTGTGAAGTAGGCTGAGTGCAAAGAATTGATGCTTTTGAACTGTGGTGCTGGAGAAGACTCTTGAGAGTCCCATGGACTGCAAGGAGATCCAACCAGTCCATACTGAAGGAGATCAACCCTGGGATTTCTTTGGAAGGAATGATGCTAAAGCTGAGACTCCAGTACTTTGGCTACCTCATGCGAAGAGTTGACTCATTGGAAAAGACTTTGATGCTGGGAGGGACTGGGGGCAGGAAAAGAAGGGGACGACCGAGGATGAGATGGCTGGATGACATCACTGACTCGATGAACACAAGTCTGAGTGAACTCCGGGAGCTGGTGATGGACAGGGAGGTCTGGCGTGCTGCGATTCATGGGGTCGCAAAGAGTCAGACACGACTAAGCTACTGAACTGAACTGAAGGATTAGTTTTCCTATTTGTGTGCCTGTCCAATTCTATCTCTGTATTCTCTAGCTGATGGCAGGTGTTTGTCTCAATCATTGATGTACTTTTTATAAAAAGTGCTACTTAAGCCATACACATGGGAAAAGCAAGCTCTAATTTCTGATTCTGGAATAAAAATGCATTCACTGAATAAGCAAAGCATATAGAAACATTCTATATGTCTGTAGACATATAGAAACATTCTATATGTCTGTAGACATATAGAATTCTATATGCTGTAGACATTCTACATTCAAAAGCATATAGGCAAGTTCTGAGACAACTTATGAATGATTACATGTCTGAAAGCACTGAGGAACTCTCTTGTGTGATAATTTCCTGCTCTGTGTTAGACACCCAGGCAGGCAGCACTAAAGGATCATGGAGAATATAAATATGAGTTCCAGGCCTGTGACTACCTTCTGTTATTGCTGCCTTGGACTTTTCCTCTTCCATAAATGACAGCTAACAAACTTTCTTGTATCTGACTTTGATATATGTCTAAGATGTGGAAAAGCTCTTTAAAACACTGTAAGTAAGTAAACCAGCAACCTCCATAAAAACTATGGTTTTACTCTGCTGATATGTGAATATGTGCTTAAATATCACTAAAAGTATATTTAATTGTTATTTGCAATATTTAAAAGTAACATTTATAATGTTTTCAAGAAAATATATAGCATATGTCACCCTACGTATCCATCACAGTAACCATTGACAAGTACTAAATTTGAAATATTAACCCCAACAGGAGTTATTTGATTTTATTTTTTTTCCCATCAGGCATTTGTTTTCTATTCTCATATGTCCTAATATAGAATTATGAGTCTATTATTTGCTTAGTTTCTGAAAAAAAAAATTAAGCTGTTTTCCCAAACCCCAACTTACAAATTACATGTGGATTTATTTCTATATTAAAGGCCCAAATTATTATTTTTAGGAATTTACTATTATTCACCAGTTTACTATTGAAGCTCCAATATTTTGGCTACCTGATGTTAATAGCTGACTCAATGGAAAAGACCCTGATGGTGGGAAAGATTGAGGGCAAGAGGAGAATTGAGTGACATAGGATAAGATTGTTGGATGGCATCACTGACTCAATGGACATGAGTTTAAGCAAACTCCAGGAGATAGTGATGGACAGGGAATCCTGGCATGCTGCACTTCATGGGGTAGCAAAGAGTCAGACATGACTTAGCAACTGATCAATAACAACTACCGTTTTAGAATACCTAGGAAGTTAAACCAGGATGTATAAATTTTATAATCTTACATGTTATTTAAAAGTATATGATCATTAATATTTATAATATTTCAAAAACAATAAAAACACCTTCTGTTAATAATCTTACCATTTTCCCAGCATCCTAATTTCCTAATATATCAGAAAAAATGTTGATTTTCTTTGATGATAATGGCCATTTTTTTTAATCTTTGGCATAAGGTCTATTAATGTATGGCATTTTTGAAGTCACTTATTTTACATACACCTCACCAGAAAATTTTCAGAGCACATGACTTAAAACAAAACATATGTCAAACTTATCTGAAAGCATACTGAATTTTTAAAGAATCCAAAGAAAGAATTATAGCATCAGCGTAGACACCCACATCTTCCCCAACCACCCCTCTCCAGATTTGCTCACATGGTGGAACTGATTAGACCTATGTGGTCCTGTTCCTAATTACTATTTATTCATCTGTGTGTTTTATGTGAGCACCTGTGTGTGTTTTCATTATAATGCTTTTCGATAAGGTAGGAGATCACACGCAGAGGGTCCTTGGAATTAGTGAGTGCAATATAGCTTTGACCAAAGTCTTTACTTACACACCACATTGACTGTGTATTCTTAACTCTTCCCATTCTTAGTTGAAAGGATGTGAACCATTTCATAATTCCAGTTTCTCTCTTCTCTCTGTGTCTCTCATTCTTGTTTTATTTTCTAGCTGCTTTATTCTAAAGCTCTGACTAGCTTTTTTGAAGCTGCAAATTATGCAAAATGTTCCACTGAATTTACTAATCTAATTCCCATTCTGAAAGAAGACACAATTACTTTTGCCTAAAAAAATTTTAATCCTTAATTTCAGCCTGAATACATACTACTTGTTCTTCAGATCTAATGTGAAATGTTCCTTTTTGGTGAAAAAGTTCCCCATATCCCGTCTGGGTGAGGCCTAACAGTTATATACACTACCATATTTTACATGCTTAACATGAAGAAAAGCTGAGAATATGATTATTTGCATATATTTATAAGGAATTTAAGTTACACAAAAAGAAATGTCACGTGTTATGTGTCTCCAATCACTAGTGAACACAATATTATAATGAGCAGATAGTAGGTCCATATGGTATCAGTTCAGATCAGTTCAGTTCAGTCGCTCAGTCGTGTCCAGCTCTTTGCGAAACCATGAATTACAGCCCGCCAGGCCTCCCTGTCCATCACCATTTCCCGGAGTTCACTCAAACTCACGTCCATCAGGTCGGTTATGCCATTCAGACATCTCATCCTCATCCCTTTTCCTTCTGCCCCCAATCCCTCCTAGCGTCAGAGTCTTTTCCAGTGAGTCAACTCTTCGCATCAGGTGGCCAAAGTACTGGAGTTTTGGCTTTAGCACCATTCCTTCCAAAGAACACCCAGAGTTGATCTTTAGAATGGATTGGTTGGATCTCCTTGCAGTCCAAGGGACTCTCAAGAGTCTTTTCCAACACCACAGTTCAAAAGCATCAATTTTTCGGGGCTCAACTTTCTTCACAGTCCAACACTCACATGCATACATGACCACTGGAAAAACCATAGCCTTGACTAGATGGAGCTTTGTTGTCAAGGTAATATCTCTGCTTTTCAATATGCTATCTAGTTTGGTCATAACTTTCCTTCCAAGGAGTAAGTGTCTTTTAATTTTATGGCTGCAATCACCATCTACAGTGATTTTTGGAGCCCAAAAAATAAAGTCTGACACTGTTTCCACTGTTTCCTCATCTATTTCCCATGAAGTGATGGGACTGGATGCCATGATCTTCATTTTCTGAATGCTGAGCTTTAAGGCACAAGTGCGGGCAGCAGCAGGCGGCACACGAACACAGACAAGAGGAATTACTCCATATCCAAGGTCAGGGGCAGTGGCCAGGAGGAGCTACCCCCAGCCCAAGGCCACGGGGTGCAGCCGGGAGGAGCTACCCCACATCTATATGGTATAAGCATGTAAAATTGATTGTAGTATTGTATTTGAAACCAAAATTTTGAAGCACGTATATATTCATTATTATAATATATAGCTCCAGTATTACAAATTTTATAATAATTCTATTAGCTAATTTTGTTCTTTTTTTTTCAAAATGTATTGAAAAAAATATAAAAATAATAGTTTCATAAGTTAAACTAAAATGATCTGTTTGTAGATTCATGCACAAAATATAGAAAAGCCCAGCAAGTCAATGGCAACAACAATAAAATGTCAGATTAACACATTCAGTGACACATGATATAAGATCACCATACAAATGCTGGTGGTGTTTCTATGCACAAACACAAACTTCACAAAAAGAAAATTCCGTTTATAATAAGACATTAATAAAGAAAATTTAAGGAAAACTCAGCTAAGTGGAAAGATAGGCCATGTTCATGAATTGGAAGAATTAATAATGTGAAAGTGCCTATGCTACCCAAAGTTATCTACAGGATCTAATGCAATTCCTAGCAAAATCTCAATGGCAGTCTTTACACAAATACGAAAAATAATCTAAAATGCACATTAGATCACACACACACACACACACACACAATTCCACAAATATCTTACCCAATTTTGAGAAAGAAGAACAAAGCTGAAAGTATGATACTTTCTGATTTCAAAATTTAATCAAATCAGTATGTTATTGGCATAAAAACAGACATGTAGACTAATGGAGCAACATAGTTACAAATAAATTTATGTACTGTAGTCAACTGTTCTTTGAAAAAGGTGCCAGGGACACACAATGGGGAAAAGATAGTTTTTCTTTGTTTTAATAAATGATATTGAGAAAATTGAATATAAATTCAATGAACTAAAGACTAGTTTTGTGAAACAGTAAAACTAGGGAACAAATCTCTTGCCATTGTCCAGTCAAAGACTTTTTTAGATCTGACTCCAAAAACACAGGTGACAAAAGCAAAAATAGAAACAAAAAATGGTTAAAAAGTTCTGGACATCACAGAAAAAAATCAACAGAGTGAAAGACAAGCTGTGGAGCATATGCAAATGTAAACTGAACAAATGATATACCTGATGAAGTGTTAAGATCTAAAATTCATATAGGGATATCTTGTGCTTTATGGTAATTCAGAGATATTATATTTTTGCAAATTGAAGATTTGTGGCAACCCTGTATCAAGCAAGTCTGTTGGTATCAATCATTTTTTCCAATAGCATTGGTACAATTTGTGTCTGTGTCACATTTTAAATTCATGCAATATATCAAGCTTTTGCATTATTATATTTTTCATAGTGATATGTTACATTTGATGTTTGTATTGCAAAAGGACTGCAATTCACTGAGGTTTTAAATGACTTTTTAGCAATTTTTTAGCAATAAAGTGTTTTTAAATTAAGGTATATACACTTTTTGACATAATGCTATTGAACAGCTAATAGGATACAGCTTAGTATAAACATAATGTCTATTTGCACTAAAAAGCAAAATATCTGTGTGACCTCCTTTATTCCAACATTCTTTCTGTTGTAGTGATTTGGAACTGAATGAACCCAAAGTGTCTCGAGATGCCAGTAAAGCATTTTATGCAACTCAGTACTTTAAAGCAGTTCATCTGACTAAAAAATGAACACATTTATTAGACATTTCCCCAAAGAAAATATACTAATAGTAAGCAGATATAATAAATGATCCTGAACATTGCTAAATATCACAGAAATGCAAATCAAAACCATAGCTACATATCTCTTCATGACTATTAGAATGACTACTATGAAAAAGACACAAAACAAGTGTTGTTGAGAATATGATAAAAAGAAAACATTGTATATTGTTTGTAAGAATGCACATTGGTGCAACCATTATGGAAAAATAGTATGTATGTCTTCAAAAATTATATATATATGTGTGTGTGTATATATATATATATATATATATAAAATTATAGTCCAGCAATCCAACTTCTGGATATATATCTAAAAGAAATAAAATTGGTGTCTCAAAGAGATCTCTCCACTACTATGTTTATTGAATTATTATTCAAAGTAGCCAAAATATGCCCAATGAAAAATTAATGTGTTAAAAACATGGGTAGGAATTTTATGGATTGATAGATGATAGAATCCATTGTTAAAAGAAATCTTGACTCACATAACAACATGAGTGAATCTGGAGGACATTATGATATTAGCCATATCTAATTAAGGTATAAGAAGTAAGCCAGACACAGAAATACTGCATGATATAATTCTATGTAAAATATAAAATGGTGAAATTTATAGAAGTAGATAACAAGTGATGGTTGGGATGGATTTGGGGGAGCAATTACTTGGGAAGTAATTGATCAAGTGGTATAAGAACCTCTTATGCGCAGTGAATCATTTCTGGATTTCTAATGTGATTGTAGTTAACAACAGTTTTGTATACTTGAAGTTTGCTAAGTGAGTAGATTTTAAGTGATTTTGCCACACATATATACACATGAAAATGAAAATACTAATCATGATAGCTAAATTGTGGTGATTACTTCACAGTGTACACACATACACTTTACATCAAAGTATTAAGTTGTACAAAGTACACAGTTAAGGGAATTTTTGCAATATGCATTTGTCAATCATACATCTGATAGCTTATGATGAACAATGACGGATTCATGATCTCTGAGGAAGATTTAGCTTCAGGCCCAGGGACCAGGCTTGATCACTCAAGAGTTTTTGTATAGCAAAGTTTTATTAAAGTATAAAAAGGGACAGAGAAAGCTTTAATAAAACTTGAGTGATCAAGCCTGGTCCCTGGTCCCAAAGCTAAATCTTCTTCAGAGAGCATGAATCTGACATTATTCACAGTAAGCTATCATCTCGGGGGGGGCTCATATGGGATCTTAAGGACAAGGTAAAAACACTCAAGAACTCTAGCCTCTCTGCTTTCTCAGTGTACACATTTTCCGCTTTACTTTACTAACTCTACAGTGTGATCATGTGAATGAATGACACACCCTACTTTGCAGTTCTGTGATGCCTCCTAATGACTGAAGGCAGCCCCAAAAAAGAAAGCCATGTCAGGTGTCTATACCAACCTGCCAATGCCAAGACACATCCAACATGCCTGTGAAGAGAGTGATCAAAAAAATGAGGAAAGTGTGTGGACCGAACTTTCTTTTCTCGGTCAGCTTTTCCTAGTCTCTTTGGCTATTTTGTAAATGCATGGGAAATTAGAATTCTAACCTACATCCCCTCTAGAGCAGGAAAGGATGCCTCTGGTGAAAAGAAGTCACAGCTGTGGATGTCGCTTTTTTCTCTGTTACAGATGGGAGCTAGTAGTTCCAGAACCACTCTTTTAAAATGCATTTTTAAAATCTGGGACAAGTTTGATCCCCAGAATTTAAAAATAGACATGCCCGATCTGTGGTACTGAATGTCCACAATATCCATTGGAAGATGGGGAATGCTGGCCAGTTGAAGGGTCTCTTAAATGTGATACTGTTTTACAACTAGACAAGTTATGTAGAAAACAAGGGAAATGGGTAGAAGTGACATATGTGTTGCTCTTCTTCCCTCTACAAGACATGCCAGACTTAAGGGTGCAGATTTGGGGTGTGAAACCTTCAGCTCTTCCCTGTCCTCTTACTTTGCCCCTGTATCTGGGGCTCCCAAATGAACAGGGTGAGAGTCAAGACACCCTTCCAGGAGGGGTTGCCTCAGTCTTGGTAGAAATTCAAACAGTCCCAATTGCAGTCAAGACTATTTAGAGGATCCAAGAAGTACACAGAAGCCTTTACAGGACTAGCTTTACTTTATGAGCTTACTTGGAGAGATATAATTTATGTCTTGAGACAGATGCTGACTCCTGACTCAAAAACTCAAATTTTAGAGAAGCCACTACTTTTGGAGATGAATGGTTTGAACGTGAGAAAAGGGGAAAGAAGGAATATGAAATAGCCCTTCTCCCTATTGGGAAAAAAACAGTCCCCATAACAGAGCCACTTTGCTAGATGTATTCTTCAGGGACTCAGGCAAGCACATTGACTTAGGCTATGCTCATCTGACTGACATAGAACAGGCAGAGAAGGAAACTCCTGGTAAATCCCTAAATAGACTATGGGAGGCTCTCCACAAGTTTACAGACATTGATTCGAAAAGTTCAAAAGAAGGAATGATCTTAAAAGATAGATTTCTCACTCAGTCAGCTCAAGTTATTTGTTATAAGATATGAAAACAGGTGTTCGGACAAAATCATTCTTTATTTTTTTCTTTATTTTTTTTTAATTTAATTTTTTTTGTTTTATTTTATTTTTATTTATTTTACTTTATTTTACTTTACAGTACTGTATTGGATTTGGCATACATTGACATGAATCCACCACTAGTGTACATGAACTCCAAAACATGAACCCCCTTCCC